>BDMV01000005.1:44126918-44442529 GCA_008326285.1 Oryza officinalis | reverse complement strand
CCAGGATAGGGCGGTCCAGATTGACCTGTATGCCTGTACCAGTCCCAGGAAATAGCGCTGGTACAACAGGAAGACAGAATATCACAACAACAGCGGTCTCTTTATTAAGAGTAGGATTACAACCAAGGTTGGAACTGCGGACAGAACCCGAGTTCACAACAGCATTACAAAAAGGCGGAAGCGGAAAGCGGAGACTAGCCCTAAGCCACAAGCAAAGCCTTGGGGAAGGCCGAAACCCTACTACTGCTCGAAGTCTGCTTGCTCCTGGAAGAACTCTTCATCAGCAGGGTCCACCTCTTCATCTTCGAGAACTGGGGGGGGTTTAATTATATAGAGCAAGGGTGAGTACAGGAGTACTCAGCAAGTCAGGGGAATTGTGATATTCAGTCTTCCTGTTGTACCAGCGCTATTTCCTGGGACTGGTACAGGCATACAGGTCAATCTGGACCGCTCTATCCTGGTCTCCGCCCGGGGCCAGTTTGGGGCGTGACAGCCATCCAGCTAGTTCTCTTAAAAAAACTACTGGATGGAATGTAGAGCACTGTAACTTTCATTGGGGGTTGTATTTCACCTGAAATTGAGCACGTATTTTCGTCAAAAAAACTTAATCTAGTATAAGATATGATATTACATTATCTCGATTCGTTGTATTAGATAATGGCTTATTCTATTTTAAGTTAGTTTATTTTAAGATGAAAAGAATAGGACACTAGGGGCTGCATAACTACGCCAGATCAAGTCACCTGTGACAGGCCCAAACCCTCAACTTTGACGGGTTTAGCCCTGGTCACAGATGAGTGTCACCTCAAACGAGTTGAAGCTATCAACCCATCACTGGTGTGAAAAATCAACAAAAAAAAGATGTCCAGTTGCAACAATGGAAAATCAGTAACAGATCCACGTTGATTAATCCAGAACATTTTAGACTACATTTCTGATCCAAGAACTTACAAGGTTGAGGTTATAAAAAAACTTAAAAACAAACTAGTGCAAACTACTTGAGGACTACAATGTTCATATTCCAGTTTTCTAGCAACATCACCAAAGACAACGAAACTCTAAACACCTACAATTCAACACCTTCAAGGAAAACAAGACACCAAAGAGCACAACTCTGCTAGCATCAATCATGCACCCCTTCAATTAATCTCCAGTGGCAACACATCATGCGGCTTCAACAAGAACACACCACAATTGAAAACTTGGCACCGATAACTTGCAAGATCTAAAATCAAATCATAAGCATATAAACACATAGATCAGTACCCATTCAATGCATGAAGGTGGAGGCATCGGCACGTAGTGCTTGGTGGTTGAGGTGGAGGCCACTTGAAGATGGAGGCGGCGGCAAGGACCGGTGCTTAGAGGAGGAGGCGGACGCTGTGGCAGCCATCGCTCGGGGATGGAGGAGGCGGCTAGCTCTTGGAGGTGGCTGTTCAGGGATGGAGGAGGAGAGGACTGGCCAGAGCTAGATCCAGTGTTCCTCAATCTCGGAGAGGCCGGATCTGGTGTCCCCTAACCACGGGGACGGTGGCGGCGACGGCCGGATCTCACCCTTCCTCGCCATGCCCATAGCCACGCCGGCACTTGGGGACGAGATAGATAACGACCAGCACCGGATCGAGCCAGAGGGGAAGGAGGGATCACGGGAGGCGGCGCCCCTGGCCGGAGCTTGCGTCAAGGGAGGCAGAGGCACAGGAAGAACGGTGATCGGTGGTCGGAGGCGCATCTGGCCGGACTAGACGGGAAGGAGGGCTTGCGGGAGCCAGTGCCCGACAGCTGCTGCCGTATCCGGCCGCAGTGTTGACCGAGGCGGCTTGGTGGGGGAGGCGCTCGGAAGAAGAAGGGAGAGAGAGGGAGAAAGAGGGGAGGGAGAAAGAAGAAGATGATAAGGATGGGCTCGGGAGCCGGGAAGACAGGGGAGTGTGATGAGAGTGAATTTTTTTGCCATCTTTAACGGGCACACAAATTTTACACACATCACAGATGGATACCTCATCTGTGACGGGCTGAAACAGTTTGGCCCATCACAGGTATTTAGTCACCTGTGACGGACCGAAATTTGCACCCGACAAAGATAACTCTCTGTCGGATGCAAATTACGGCCTGTCACAGGTGACCAAATATCTGTGACGGGCCTTGGCCGATGGTCTCACCTATTACGATTTCCCAATGAACCCGTCAAAGGTGAGACTATCCGTGACGAGCACTTCGGCCCGTCACCAGTGGACCGTCACATGTGGACGGCTCTGGCGTAGTGATATATGCTTGCATGGTCTCTTAATTAGCAAGCCGTATATATATTGACTGATTTCATCCTCAACAGGGCCGGGTGATTTATAGATCCATCCATATCAGAATCAACAGGTCGTATATTCGTCGTTAAAAGATACTTATTACGGTCTATGTACGTACTATGTACTACCGGTTTACGGTAGCTATGTAGAATCTAAGACGACGGCCGTCGAGGTAATTCGATGGAGTTGAATAATTGGCCACATATGTATAAGCAGCTTGCTCGTCAAGACGTTGATTGTGTGGTGCTGTGCGTGGATGATATGATGGTCCAAAAGCTGCGTATGTAGCCGATTGGTATATCACACGTTTTCACTCTATAGGAGGAGCAAACCAGAAAAGCCGTCGGTTGTTTAGGTCTCAGGTTTTGTATTTGTATTTGTATAAAATACCCTGCACTTTTCAGTGAGAAATTTAAAATTATTTTTAAAAAAATTTAAAAAATTGAAAATTCCGTACCCATAATACTCATAAGCCGTATGTTTTCACCTTACATGAGGGTAAAAAAAAATGCCGTGTGTATATTGGTTTTTGGCTTTTTAACAAGTATAAGCTAGCTCATAAAAACAAAAAAAACAATAGCGAAAGGGCTGCTACGCAAACACTCACGCACATTAGACATATTACGACATATTATCAGTGGCTCTTTGTTCATCGATTTGTGATTCCAATTAATCAGTTTAATTATTATTTTAAATTGATTTCTAACACAGAAAGATTTGTAGCACACTGTCGGTGCGGTTGTCCTGATCGCCGTGGCATGCATCTGTGACTGAGGCCGGCCGGGAAGCACATGTAGTAGTAGGGAAAAAGTATACTCTGACTCCCTCAACTATGGTCTGAGTATGATTCATGTTCTCCAAATACAAAACTGGATATATAGCTTTTTCTAACTATTAAAATCGGTGCAAAGTATGTCCTTGGATGGTTTTGGAAGCGGTTTTGGTTGACGTGGTGTCTACGTGACAGTGTGGACCAGGTCTTCATTTTACATGGTGTTGACATGGCGCTTATGTGGCACTAGAATAAAAAAAATATGTAGGACTCATTTATCATTCACACAAAAATATATTGTGAGACCTACTGACATGTGGGGCCACATGCCATCCTCCCTCCCTCTCCCTTGTCTCTCTATTTCTCTTTCTCTTTCTCTCCCCTCTTTCTTTCCATTTGGCCGTGGCGGCGGTTGGAGCGGCGGTGGC
Source organism: Oryza officinalis (assembly GCA_008326285.1). Classification (NCBI taxonomy): domain Eukaryota; kingdom Viridiplantae; phylum Streptophyta; class Magnoliopsida; order Poales; family Poaceae; genus Oryza; species Oryza officinalis. The sequence continues at coordinate 44,439,032 of BDMV01000005.1, read as the reverse complement.
GGCGGCGGCGGTTGGAGCGGCGGTGGCGGCGGGTGGGGGCAGGAGTGACGGCGGTGGGCGGGAGGGTAAGTAAGGGCTAGAACGGCGGCGGTGGCGCATGGGGGCCGGAATGGCGACGGTGAGAGGGAGGGCGAGTGGGGGCTGGAGCGGTGGCGGCGGAGGAGGTGCAGGAGATTTCAAGGCGACGATGCGTGGGCAGCAACAGGACCCAAGCCGGGTGTGGAGACGAAGGCGGTGGAAGAGCGGCCTCCTCCGTCTCCACCCGTGCCAAAACCACCCCAAATCCCCTCCGCCCTCACCGCCGATGACCCCACCGACCTCCGTTCCTCGCTCGCCACCGCCGCACCGGCACTCCACTCCGCCCCTCCTTGCTACTTTTCCTCACTATCGTTCTTGGCTCCGACCTCACCGTCTCCTTCTCACTCGTCCTCAAGCCGTCGTTGGGTGCCTCCGCCGGCGCCGACAACGTTGACCCCCGTCGTGGCCACTGCATCGGCTTTGGAGGTGACGATGAGGAGTGCCATCCCAGTGTGGGGCGACGCGTGGCAGTAAGAAGAGAGAGGGGGAGAGGAGAAAGATGGGAAAGAGAGAGAGGATGACATGTGGGGCCCACATGTCAGTGAGTCCCATAATATTTTTTAATGACATATGGGTTCCACATGTTTTTTTTGTTTTTAGTTTTTATTCTAATGCCATATAAACGCCATATCGATGTCACGTGGGACGAAGACTAAGTCAACACTGTCACGTAGGCGCCACGTGAGCCAAAACCGTTTTCCAAACCACCCAGGGACAAAGTTGGCACCGGTTTTGATAGTTAGAGAAATCGATATATCCCGTTTTATGTTTAGAGGTTATGAATCGTACACGGGTCATAGTTGAGAGAATCGAAGTATACTTTTTTCTAGTAGTAGAGTCATCAACTTTTCAGCAGGCCTAGCTAGCTCGATCGGTCGTAGTTCCATAGGCCCAACCAACACTCCAGCGGGCCTGTCTATATATATGGCCCATGTCCATATATAGATGGGCCGACGTCGCATTTCTCATCGATGGAAGAATGAACCGATGGAATCGATGATCTGGCCGGCCAATATATAGATGCATGGATCGACGGATGAGCCAGTGAATTAACCAACGGTGCATGGTAGGGACCAACATCACATGCCGCCCACATCACAATATCAGATGATGCATGATCGATCAACAGTGTCTGCCGCTACTGCATGCGCATTATTCAGGACCACACACACATTCTCCGTATATATAAGTACATCTTCCGTTCCATCGCTTAGGATCATATCATTGCCCTACATATATCATATATATATAGTGAGCTAGAGCTAAGCTCCGAGTAATATATAGTGTATCGATCTGTATCTATATATGCATGTATGAAAATTAATGCATGCGCTTGCGAACGTGTCGCCGGTGTCGGTGTCTGCACCGATCGACAAGCAGATCGAGAGGCCGGCGGCCCATTGATCGATCATGCATACATACATATATAAATACATAAATATATATATGGGTGTGTATGTATATATAAGTATACATATGTATGTATGTGTGTGTGTGTTCGATCGGATTATTCCACTCTAGTTCTACAGTAGTTCCAGTCTCTGATCTTACATACTAGTATATGCAAGTTGTAGGTATGGTGCCTGCACTGCACCATCCATATCCATATCCGTCACCATGTGATCGATTCATATATCAACCACAACTCGAAAGTAATAGTATTATGCTTATGCATGCTAGTAGCTAGGATTAGGATTACGAAGGTAGTACATGGTCGTCGTCCTTGTCCGAGGACGACGAGATTGAGGACCAGCATAGCTAAGCTACATGGAGTACATGTGGCTGTGTACTACTCATTGTTGTTAACTATGGGCGCATGCATGCATGCACTGCAGCTAGCATATATATATTTTGATCTCAGCTCAATTAATTTATCGATGATCATCAGTAGTTGCCATTGGAGCCTTGCTTGCATGCATGTATGCATGTGCGACCTCCACTTAATTAATACTATATACTCACTATAGTGTACTCCATCAAAGTACTGAAACAGCATATATATCATATCCATGTCGTCTCCAGCGCGCACAATACAAAATCCTAATTAATCCCTTATACTACTAAATTGCCACTAGTATTAGATTATTAGATTACTGAGACAGCTTATAGCCAATCGAACGAGGATCAGCTGATCCGATTGGCTGCTCGCTTCTTCGGCCTAATTCCATCATCAATCGTTAATTAATTAACTCCTAATAAAAGTATGTGTGTGTGTGTCTCTCTCTCTCTATATATATATATATCTGTCCCCATCCTACGATATGATGTGCGTGCTTAATTAATTAGTTTCCAATGAGAAGTGGGCTTTCCTTGGAGGGCGACGTGCACATTTCATGGGAGCGCAGGGCAGACTAGCACAACGTTGCCCCACTAGCTGAGTACCTCTATCTTTGAAATTAGAACTTAATAATTCTCTTGTCAACTATCGAGAAAGCATGATGCACGCACCGCATTAACCAAAATATTGGTGGTGTTCGACCCAAATCAAGATTTAAACCCAAGATTTAGTGTCGGTGTCTACCAATTTAGGAAAGATAAATCCGTGCACATCTAGTCAGAGGCTACAATGGAAAACAAAGTATTCTAATATAATGTCACACTCTCACGTTGTGACTAACATATAGGCCAATTGGTGATGGGTTCTATATGTCAGTGATCACGTCAAGTGTACAATTACGTCAAAGGATCATGTTTCGGCTATAATAATAAAACTAAGATCAACTGACCCAACAATTTTCAGCAAATCTATGACTAAATTGCTTATGGGTAGAAGATAATTAACACTACAGATGAACCTTGATGATTTATATATTTGATTATTCATATATTTACCCCTCCAAAGAGAAACAACCCACACTATAGCCAGTGGTATTAGAGATGGTAATGGAGCCCTGTTTCCCATTTCCCCGTGGGGAATTCTCCCATTAGGAGGTGGGGATGGTTCCAATTGTGTCTCCATGGAGAATCAAATAGAGAGGAACTAGCCTCCATCAGGTCTGACAAGGACGAGTATGATTCGTCGTCCCTATCCCCACTCTTTGTAGAGAGCCGATTAAAATAGTAGGAGGCTTCATTTATAGTATATGTGACCCAAGTGGCCCATAACAAGTAGGCCCAATCACTAGAGTATATAAGCCATCTCTAACCCTAGCCACCTAGAGTCTCGTTTCTTTCCCCATTCCCCGAACTATCCACACAACCACACGATTTAGCGCTGTCGCCCGATGTCCTGCTCCACTCGGAGCTGCCATCGCTGCCCGACGCCAAGCGCCTACCCAGAGCCATCGCCGTAGTTAAGGAAGGATGACATGCCGATGCTATGGTACGCTGTACGTGCTAGCTGAACCTTTGTAGCACCGCTGCCTGATGGCATGCGCACTTTGGATTCGCTAGTGATGGACTGATAGCAGGGACGAAAGCTCCACGAGGATAAATTCCCACACGAAGGTCGGCGATGGGAAAAAATGTTGCCCCATCGCATTTCGCGGTGGCAGGTACGGGAGGATTTTGGCTCCATGGGACGGGTATAGGGCCGTATCCTCGGAAGGGAATTCCCCGTTACCAACCCTAAGGTCTTGTTCGGTTTGAAGGGAATTGAAGAGAATTGAAGAGGATCGAGGAAGAATAATTTCATACAGTAGTAGGTGTGGAAAAGGTCCAAGTGATATCAACTCGATCGGAAAGAAATTTTGTATCTTTTTGACACGACACACGATCCCGGTGCCTGTCAAACATGGATTCCAATCCCGGGCCGGCCGATGCACAAACTAGTGCTGATAGATAGCTTGTGTGTTGCACGCTAGTCCAGGGTGGCAAAAGTTCCTTTATGCATGTGTATGGATGTAATGGCCTAATAGGACACGCACTATCTACATAGCAGATCGAATGGCTAGCCTTTCAAAACTTATAAATCGATTGGAGCCTTTACACTCTCGCCACTCCTTTAGCTTAATTTAGTCACTTTGTATTCCATTCCATTTCGAAGCTGAAAAGTGAAAAAGGCTTAAAACTATATACCTAGCTTCCATACCATGGAAGTTTCATGGTATGAGGGTCGTCTTTCTCTTTACTTTTGTCAGGGCCCGGCGACCTTAATCAGCTTGCTGTAGTCTCTGACCTAATTTTTGGTGTTTCGTGCTTGGCATTTGTCTCTAACTAGTAGTATATAGATAGAAATGAATAGTGGGCCGAATTTGGGTTTGCATGTAGGTGGTGGCTGAATACTAGAGATGTGATTGATAGTGATCATTATACAAATTAAGGAAAATGATATGGGTACAAAATGATTCTTACAAATTTCTTTTTTAAAAAAAAACTGATATGTCACATATTGTGAGTGCAAGAGGATGAAAATGGTTTACATCTCAGGAGGAGAGAGGATTAACCTTAAAGAAATGGAGGAAGAGGATGATTACTGTTAGATTTACCTTAACCAGTAACGATGGATGACTGATATGATCTGAGTAGCTAGAGAATCGAAAATTGCGATAAGAAAATTAATACTGCACCAACCAGGCACTACTAAAAAACGATTTTTTTGGGCGATACCCTCGTTAGGTTGCAGACAGACCATAACTGATCACGTCTGCAAAAATCGATCTCTATTTTCGCATACGACTCCTTAAGAAGCCCGCACGCAACAATTAATTTTCGTAGACGGATCTCTTAACAAGCCCGCATAAAACAATAATCTATTTTCGCAGACGGACCGCTAAAGAGGTTTCGCATGCGAGCCTCTTAAAGACTCATCTGCAAGTCTAATCCTCCTCCTCTTTCCCTCTCAACCTATTCAAAATTTTATTTCTTCTCCCATCTCTCTCCTTATCTTCTCCTCACTTCCTCTCCTCCTCTCATTCTCACCTCCTCTCATCCTCACGACAGTGGGGATGCTCACGGCGGCTGCGCGACGACGAGCGGCAACGGCGACACGATCGGGAGCCGCGCGACGGGCTCGGGAGAGGACAGGCCCAGTCGGGAGCTGCGCGGCGGGCTCGAGAGAAGCGGCATCGGGCTCGGGAGCAGGGCGACGGTCACGGGAGAGGACGGGCCAGGCCGGGAGCTGCGCGGCGTGCTCGGGAGAAACAGCGCGGCTGATCGCGGCGGCGGCGGGCGACGACGACGGCGATGCGCTCGGGGAGCGTCGTGGCTGCAAGGGGCGACGGCGGGCGCGACGGCAAGCAGCTTGACGGATGGCGGCAGTTTCGGCTTCTTCCTTGGGCGCCCGGTGGTGGTGGGCGCGGCGGCAGCAGATCAGGCGGTGAGGAGGACGGTGGTGGCGGTGGGGAGGCGCGGCGGCGGTGGGGAGAGCGGCGACAACGACACGGTTGGGAGCCGCGCGACAGGCTCGGGAGAGGACAGGCTTGGCCAGGAGCTGCGCAGCGGGCTCGGGAGAAGCGACGTCGAGCTCGGGAGCGAGGCGGTGGTCTCGGGAGAGGACGGGCCAGGCTGGGAGCTGCGTGGCATGCTCGGGAGAAGCGGCGGCGGCCGGTCGCGACGGCGGCGGGCTCGAGAGCGGCGGCGGGCGATGGCGACGACGACGGCGATGCGCTCGGGGAGCGTCGTGGCTGCAAGGGGTGGCGGCGGGCACGATGGCAAGCAGCTCGGCGGATAGCGGCGGTTCCGGCTTCTTCCTCGGGCGCACAGTGGCGGCGGGCGCGGCGGCAGCGGATCCGACAGTGAGGAGGACGGTGACGGCGGTGGGGAGGTACGGCGGCGGTGGGGAGAGCGGCGACGGCGCATCCAGCTCCCCCTCTTGCGTAGCGACAGTGACGACGAGCGGCGGTGACGGCGACCGGGCGACGACGATGGTGATTTTGGATTTTCTTTTTTGCGATTTTTATTTTCACGTGCAGTCGATACAAGCACCCGCACACGATAATCTGATTTTCGCGTGCGGGTGCACCACCCGCATGAAAAAATAACGATTTTTGCAGACGTTTTGAGAAAGATGGGTGGCCTAACCACACGGAAAAACGAGTTCTAACCGCACGGAAAAATGGTTTTTTAGTAGTGAGAGAAACATGCTATCTAGTAGATCGACCTAGCTACTCTTTGAACTAAGATGATCGACCATTGGAGCATAATTAAAAGGCACTCAATCGGTAGATCGATCGTATACACCAGACATAGAGTATTCTCAGGACCTAACAACTGCACCAACATACATATGCTACTAGCTACTTTACTTAGACAGAGTGACATAGCGGTACAGCTAGTGCACGATGAATTGATCTATTCTTTCATCGCGCGCGCACAGATATATATACACTAATAATATACATGTCAAATGTGTATAGTGCAGAGCATCTGATCAGTGCAATGCCGTTCTGTTTGTTAGCAACTAGCTGGTAGTAGGTTGCTAGTAGTATTAGAGGTGCATCATGGATTGAATATTGCTTTGGAGAAATGCTGCTTCATGCATCCAATCAGAAATGCACGCTGTGGAACAGGAGTACGCACTATGAATATTCCCAACATCAAAGATGCAGATGCAGAGAGAGACAGTCTCGGACAATAAGCTTAGGCCGTGTGTAGTTGTAATTTTTTTTTTTTTGCAAAAACATCACATCAGATATACGGACACACATTTAAAGTATTAAACGTCAACTAATAACAAAACAAATTACAGATTCCAATTGTAAACTGCGAGACGAATCTTTTGAGCCTAATTAAGCCATCATTAGCACATGTGTATTACTGTAGCACTTATGGCTAATCATGACGTAATTAGGCTCAAAAGATTCATCTCGCAATTTACAGTCGAACTGTGCAATTGGTTTTTTTTTCGTCCACATTTGATGCTCCATACATATGTCCAAACATTTGATGTGACGAAAAAGTTGAAAGTTTGAAAAAAAATTTGGGGAACTAAACACAGCATAAAGGTTTGTTTAGTTAGGTTGTTTTTGGAGGTTTGGTTGTAAAATTGGAATGATGTGATTGAAAGGTTATGTGTGTATGATAGGTTGATATGATGAAAAAGTTGAAAGTTTAAAAAAAAACTTGGGAACTAAACAAGACCTAAGCTAGGTGCATATACTAGTACTTGCTATCATCTTATCCTCACAGGTAATGGGAACTGCATGCCATGGCCTACATGCATGTAACAGTATAAGTCACCCTAGTGGCCGGCGAGATGGATGGATGGATGGATGGATCATATATTCAATCATATCGGTGCTTTAATTTGATTGTACAGTGCTTGCCTGGTGTGGTACAGTATGATTGGAGCTCTAGCAAATGCCGACGTTGGATATGATCTTGTGCAAACGTACGTTTATCGATCGGCTCCGATCGAATTGTCATGCATGAATTTTATTCCATTCATTCCAGGCAGCACATACTCATCAGAGAATCGAAGCTGCTGTGTGAAGGCGGACGGACCAGAGACGCCCGTGGAAATTAAACTAGCCCAATAAACACTACTACGTCACAAAACAAACAACACTATAGTATCGGCACTATTTTTCTCGTCCGAGCGCGTGACTATAAGACACCATTTTAATGAATCGGCACATATATGGTCTCCAAAGTATCAATTATAATATAGAACCGACACCTTTGATAATTGTCACGTAACGTTGGGTTCAAAAACCGCACCTATAACAGCATACAGGTGCCAGTTTCTATATTACAAGCGGCACCTATATACTATCATCAATGATTTTTGTTATCAATGTTGGTTGAAAAATTTGATATCTAAAAAGCTTTTTTAACTAGCACCAATCCATATTTCTTCGGTAGTGGAATATGGACAGGACAGCATGCACATGCAATCACTTACATGATCCACTGACGATTGAGTGGCGGTCGTGCATTGATATGATCCAAGGAAAAATCCGACAGCCGCAGCCGGGATGGAGGGAGGTAGAATTTTTTTTTGAAATAATACAACTTTAATAAAAAATTATAAAAATAGATGTTAATTGATAAAAATCACAAATTAAGCATCATATCAAACAACCGTAGTTCGATAGGTACAATTGTTCGATAGATATGTCTATCGAACAATGGTAGTTCAACAAATAAGTTGGCTTGATTAAGAAAGAAAAAGAGCAAACAAGCAATATGCTGCAAGTGGCCTATTGAATTCTCAAAGTTCGATAGTTCGATAGGTCCCACAGCCCACTCACAAACATACACACACATATCAAGTTTTTAATTTTTAAAGGTATCATTATTCGACATGGCACTAAACTTGTGATTTCAAACCACCAACATCTATTTTTATAATTTTTTATTAAATTTGTATTATTTCTTTAAAAAAACTCGAGGGAGATACACACCACCACGATATCGATCGATCGAACTGCCCGTCGACACGCGCGTATAGAAGACGAAGTTTCAGTGCCTGCAAAATTGCCCTGCTCTGCTGCACGTACAGGCCTATGGGCTATGGACGAGCTGAGGTGGTCGTCGTGTTTTCGTGTACTAAGGTGTCAGCTCAGCTGCCTCCTTGAGCCAGAGGTACTACTGTACGTATACCGTATACGTACGGTCAATTCTTCAGTAGCTGTGTCATGTATGTGCCCAGATCGATGCGACAGTATGCATGCTGCATGATTGGAGTACCAATGTACCATACACACACGCATGCACGGAGCTGTACATATGCATGTGTGTGATTATAATTAGCTAGTTGCAGAGATCTATCAGGATCCGATCGACGTAACTACCCATATGCAACAGAGCTGTTATTCAGATTCAAGCATCAGCATCGATCGATCAATGTGCCACTGAGGAATTAATCATTAGCTCACATCAATATATACTCCCTCTGTCCCACAAAGGAAGACGTTCTGCTCCTAAGTAAAAGTCTCATAATTCTTGACCCTGGCACGCACTAACGAACTCCTAGACAAGCACCTATAAAAAAAAAGAAGTGAGGCCATCTAAAACAGTAGCGAACTCTTTCTCCTCCAAACGAGTTTTGCTCTGAAGCTGTAGTGTTGATACTAGTAGTAGCACCCAGCATTAATTGGATGCTTCAAATATTCCTTTTGTACAGATGTGACAGTGTACTAGTCGTACTCCTACTTAAGCATTCAAATGATTAGCCCCAATCCTATAAATTCAGGGTAAAATGGTCATTTTCATACAACACTAATTTGGCCCAACTAACCTAGGACGTCCAGCATTCTGGGACGGAGGGAGTATCAAATATCAAGTGTGAGAGCGAGCTGAGTTTAACTTCACAAACCATCATCATTAGCTGTGCTCTTGATAAGATAGGCAAACTTAGACACCCGATCATTATTGAAGAAAAGAAAAAAAAAATCTGAATTACCCCTTCACAATTGAGGCCGTCTGAATTACTCCCTCGAACTACAAAACCAAATATTTCTTAACTTTTTAAATCGAATGAATAACCACCTTGAATGTTGTTTTGAGCAGATTTGGCCTAAGCTATCACACCTGGCAACAAAGTGACAATACAATCAGCAAAAAAATTAAAATAAATTCATAGGGCCCACATGCCATGCCTCTCACCCCTTTTTCTGTGTGTGCGTATACTTAACAACAAGGGACCAAGCCACAGCTGGTGTATCGATCCCTCCCGTCGGAGGTCGAGCTCGCTATGGAGGTCCATGGCGGTGTTCGCCAAAGACGGAGGCAGAGGTCAAGCTCGCTCGAGAAGTTTGATCGAGGCGGCGATCGGCAATGGAGATGGATCTCCCCCTCCTTCCCGCGGCTCGCTTTCTCATTTTCTATCCTCTTCACTGATAATGCCAGGTTGAGTTTGAGATCCTCCTCCACCTCCATGAGCTAGCCACTCAATTGCTGCCCATCACTAGATCGAGCCGTCCGGCCAGATCGGCATGGAGGGAGGAAGGGGAGAAGGCTGTCGGGAGAGCTTGAGACGTTATCATGGCATGTAGGTTCACGGGAGGACAATGGTGGTGGGCAAACTTGCGGCCTCGCCAAGTGAGGCAGAGCCCATAGACGCGCTCAACCTTCTTCTTATGAGGTGGTGCAAGGGACTTCACATCCGGTGCCAATGGTGAGTTGTGAAGGTGGATATGGAGGTTGCAGCATACCACCACTGCACACTTTGTTGGCCTCCCTTGGTTCCACCATTCAGCCTACATTTGGCGTTGCCGCTTGCCAGATGTGTCACTACAAGAGGTAGTACACACCCACCAGCCCTCCCCTCCCCCTCCACCACCCTCCCCTCTCTCATACACAGGTTGGTTGAGCTCTGTGGTAGAAAAGATGAGGGTGTAAAGGGAACATATTGCTAGGTGGGTCCTACTACTATGTAAGATTAATATTGGATTTTTATTGTCACGTGTCATCAAAATCAAGTAGTATTGGATATGATGGATATTTGTTTGGTTTAAAAAGTTAAGGTGAAATGTTTGGTTTTGTAATTTATAGGATAATTCGGATAATTGGTATAGTTGAGGGGGTAATTCAGCCTTTTTCTGTAAGGCCTTGTTCGTTTAATCCCTCCCATTAGGGGATTGAAGAGGATTTATTCCACATCTATTATGGTGTGAAATTATTCCTCGTTAATCCCCTCCAATCCCTTTTTCTTGAAGATTAAATGAACAAGCTCTAAGTAGTTTACTGGTAATTGAGTAGAGGAGAGCAACTAAGGCTGTGTTCTTTTGAGAGAATTCCCATCTCACCTTCCTCGTTTTTCACGCGTATGTTTTTCAAACTGCTAAACGGTGCGTTTTTGACAAAAAGTTTATATACAAGAGTTGCTTTAAAAAATTATATTAATCCATTTTTCAAGAAAAAAATAACAAATACTTAATTAATTATGTGCTAATGAGTCGTTCCGTTTTACGTGCACAAAAGATGAGTTCTCAACCTCACCAAACGAACACAGCCCTAAGACCTAAGAGTACTCTTCCTCCCCAAGCAAAACTATACTGCGCCGGCTGGCCGATCAAAAGTCCAAGTGGATTCCTTCAAGTAACGAATATTATTGCAGGGTCGTTCAATGTGCTACTCGAAGGCAACCCTTTGAAAGTTGCCATATCAAACAAAAGATAGCCAAAAAGCAGGAGAGCGACACTGCAGTTTGAGGGCCGAGAAATTTAACTAAAAAGAAAATTTTACAAAGGTCGCATCACTCACCCACACTGATGAGATGACTTGGTCGCTAATTAACCCTGCAGAGAAAGAGCTGCTTCTTATACATTGCATTTGCACATATGGTAGTGATAGATCAAACAATTAACTAGCTAGTGCATGCAACTTTATTTGACCTTTTCACCTTTCACGAACGTACAACCCCACAAGTGGGAGTTTGTTTAGACATTGGAATTTGTTTTGTTTAAGAAAAGGTCGTAGATCGAGTGCCAACTTTGCCGAAATGGAGGCACCAACAGCTAGTCAGCCTCTCCAGTTGTCAATTGACTCTTGTTTAATTCTGCGTGGATGGTAAATTAACAACAAAAGAATGTTGATTTGGATTAAAAAGGGAGAGTGCCCACCAATTATATAACTTCTGGTGCTCATACTTTTCCGACCAGCAATTTCTCTCTCACACACACACATGTACTGTGGTGTTTAATGAAACACCTAATGATTTTTTCAAGAAAAATTAGGTTTAATTATTTTTATGCTCCAAATGATCTTTCATCTTTGTATATCTTTGTATACATAGTGTTCATTCTTCAGTAGCTAGCAAATTAATAAACCATATATATTTTGCTTAAGTACGTACTTTGAGACCCCTTAATTAACCATGAACATCAAAGAATCTTTTGATGACAAAAATGTTGTTTTTCCAGACAAGCAAAGATTCTGTACCATATTAAAGCAAAGAACCATGCAACTGCAAAGTAACTTATTAGCTACTACCAGCTGGAAGTTGGATCCTACCGTGCGTTTAGCACTAAACTGATTAATTGTGTGCTTGCTTTTGCCTTTTGCACGTTCACAACTTTTACCATCTCAATTTGTTTTTAGTCGTCTAACTCACATCACACCTTTCTTCTGCTTGTCATTTCATAAGTGAGTGGGTCGTACAATTCTGCACCGTCGTTTTTTTTCGATTACATAAAAACACATACGTACACATAACCACGCAAGCAAAACACACTCGCACAACTGTGAGTGTGCCCCATAATGCACTGTTCCCTGACATCGCTAAATCTCATTAAAAGCACTCTTATATACTTTTGTGGTTATCAAAATTTAAACCCTACTGAATAAAATTATACACTCATGACTTTATCACCATCCAGTTGGTGCTTCTCGTACTGTTGTTTAATTTCAATAAAACAGTGGGATAAATTTGCTAATTGCTCCTATATACTTTCCTCTGAAAAGGCGTTAACCGTCCTGCTAAAATTCGTTTTTATCCCTTAGTATAAACAAAATTAAATCTTAGTTTTTTTCCAATTAATTTCTTTGTTTGTATATGTAGCTAGGGCATTAATGAATAATGCGCCAATTAATCATGCACAAATATATAGTCATCATGCATGTGTCGTTCTGGCAAATTAATATTGGTATGAAACAAAATTTGGGAGAATAATGAAAACAATATGATTGACGTACATAATTCTCCAGCTAAAATGGGATGTAATGTTGGAAATGAAATAATGAATGAACCTAGGTGTACTTTTTCTCAGATCGATTAACAAACAATCGATCTGTACTTTCAGCTCATGGCTGACACTTGCTGACAAGCTAGCGCGCCATCTAACTATTTTTTTTAAAGAACATGACCTAACACAGTGACCAATCGAGAAGCTCAATTTGTTGGATGTATCACTCCAACCATATATAGTGCACACATGCATGCACTCAGTAAAAAGTTGTTTTGTTGTACGGACTTATTAAACTAAGATCAACTAGGAGTATAAGCATATATGAGAGACACAGAACAATGTCTTTAAGTTTGGAATTATAATGCTAGCTAGCTAGTTACTACCTTCATTAAAAAAATATTTAACTAAGTTTATAAAAAAAATATAGCAATATTTTCAACACGAAATAAACATATTATTAAAATATATTCAATGTTACATTTAACAAAACTAATTTTTTGTTATAAATGTTATTGATTTTTTTATAAAATTAATTAAATCTAAAAAAATTTGATTAGAAAAAAAATCAAAACAATTTATAATATAAACCAGAGGAAGTAATAGGTTGTGAACCGGTGTTAGTGATAGATGGAAACTAGGTAAGCCAGCTTTAGTCGATCACACATGACATGAATGTTCCTTTGCTAATTAATTAGTGATTAACTTGCTAGCTTAAAGTTGTACTGATGAGCATATATCTATGTATATCTAATTTGACATAGAAAGACCTGATTGTTAATTAGATGGATCATACTCTCTTCGTTTCATATTATAAATCGTTTGACTTTTTTTAAATCAAACTTTGTTAAGTTTGATTAAATTTATAAAAAAATTTAGCAACATCTAAAATATCAAATTAGATTCATTAAATCTAACATTGAATATATTTTGATAATATGTTTGTTTTGAATTAAAAATATTATTATACTTTTCTAAAAAGTTAAACGATTTATAATATAAATGAAGGGAGTATTAAATATTACTATGACCGTAGATCTAAATTTAACATCGTGGGTCATATTGTAGAAAATTAAGATTCCAAACTGGATTCTCAAATTTTTTTAATTGCAAATTTTCAAAACATGGGAAAGCTACCGCTAAGAAGACTCCAAACAGAGTAAGACTTGATATTTATATACTTATGAAATTATCAAATCACAAAAAACATTTTAAATATTTTTAAAATATCAATAATTATAACCGTGCAATGTACGGTTTGATGGCTAGCTAGTAATAAAGCTAATTAGTTGGCCATGTCTATGCATGTACACAAAGCATCAACCGATCGAGTGTGATGTGGCGATGGCAACGTAGACGATTACCGATCGACCGAGTCTCTTTGATCGATGATTGAGTCCGTCTGATGAGTGCAAAAGTGGACCGGCTGCCGTGTCGGATCCACGTCAAAGTCCAACCCGGACACGTCAGGCCCATCACACACGACGCCGACCACTCTGCACACGGCAATACCCCTCACCATGAATATATACTTGGCTCCAGCTTTTTAAAGCCACTTTAAATCGCAGGAATAAAAAAACAGATAAATAAAAAATATTATATTTTAATTAAAATATAAGTGTAAAATAGAGGATTATAAAATAAAAAAAACACAGGAATGACCGTTTGATTAAACCACAGAAAAAACACAGAAATCAAATGAGAAAGATAGAATTAAAAGATATTTTGCAAGAGATTAGACCCCTTGCTAACTTTTTTCTAAAATGTCTATAGGATTACACATTTCATACGATTTTTAAAGGAGAGGATAGGATTTAATCTTTTGTTTCAAAGGCTTTTATAGAAATTTTTTTCATTGAATTCAAATCCTTCAAAATTTTTATATTTTTTCTAAAAATCAAAGTGTCCTTATAAAGCGTGCTCGTCCGTTTGGCAGTATCAGTGCAAGGCGACAACCAAATACACTCAGCAATTCAGGTCACCTATAGCTAGCTGCGTGTACCAAAGTCGCTTACCCCCCAAAATAAAAAAAGACATACCTATCGATCGATATATAAAGGCGTGAAAGCAACAATGTATTAGTTTTCTAATAAAAACAGTCAAATGCATTGGGGAGAAAAAAATGCAAAGTGTGGTAGTGTAAGTGGAAAACAACACATTGCATGCATGTAATGTAGAAAGTAACAAATTGATTAGAAAAAAAGGTGCACAGTGTGGTTCATATTTCCACCGGCCAATTATCGACATACTTAAAATATGAAAACCAATTCGATGTAGGTACTACCTTCGTTTCAAAATATTTTATTCTGGTAATGTATGAAGATACATATCCAAAACTAAAGCTGTTTGAGACGAAAGTAACCCATTTCAATCCATTCACCTGGTATCACGAACGATGTTAATCTCAGTAGCGGCTCCAAGAATTTTCTAACCCACGCTGCAAAATTCTATAACGTCGTAAACTCAATAGATATATACAAAATTTGCCCTAAATATAACACAAATATAGCAATAATATTTTATAACATTACAAATCCATTAAAACTAGCGTTTTTGTCCAAAAATGCAATACAAATAGTTGAATGGGCGAAGCTAATAAAATGGATTTGAGCTAGATTCACGTGAAGGGTCCTTTGAGCGAAAATTGAGGGTGATCACTGGACCACCCCTAGAACCATCACTGGTTAATCTATTATGTGTACACTAGGCAAAATCGTTTTAAGGCGTTACCTTCTCTGGGTAGACAAAAGATACCCTAACCAAGACAATTCACATGCCATGGACATCTCAAAGCGCATGACTCACCTCACACTTAAAGTGGCCGTTTTAGATCATTTGCCTTGGGGAAATGTACAAAAAATATACTATAAATTGGATTTTTTTCTCCATTACAAATCCCCCCATATAACACTCCATCTACCAGAGATGAGCTGTCTCCATATTCAAACACTAGCCGTTTTCCTTTAAGAGAAAAAATAACGAGTAGTACTACAATAATAGCCATTAACTTCTCTCTTTATAAAATTTACAAATTACAAATTTATTAAGATATACTACTATTTTACAAATTCCACTGTTTAAACAAATACCATGTTCGGCGCCGCCATGCCGTTCCCATATATAAACCCACCAACCCTTTCGCCCCATGGGCTCATTTCCTTCGCCCTCCTCAGCTTTCCACTCGCCTTCGCGTACTAGTAGCCAACTTTCTTCGAGTGTTGGATCGCGCGCACGGCTAGGGTTTCGCGAGGCGTGGGGGACGACGCGCGCGCGGCCATGGAGCAGAGGAACCTGTTCGTGTCGGCGCTCAGCGTCGGGGTCGGCTTGGGGCTCGGGCTCGCGTCGGCGAGGTGGACCGCTCCGGGGAACGGCGAGGGCGGCGGCGGCGGCGGCGGCGCGGGGATCGGCGTGGCCGAGCTGGAGGCGGAGCTGCGGCGGCTGGTGGTGGACGGCCGCGAGAGCGACGTCACCTTCGACGAATTCCGCTACTACCTCAGGTTGGTACTTGGTACGGCGAGGATGAGTTTGTCTGTCGTTTTGGTTGGCTGCTTCGGCGTTCGCTTCGCGGCTGGTGTTTCGTGCGATCCGACGCGGAAAGCTGTGGCGTTTTCTCTTTTTTTTTTCTTCTTCTCGATCTCGCCTTTTTGGGTTGTCGTTATTACGAGAATGATTTGGTTGGACACTTCCTCATCTAATGGGCTTTTTGCAACTCTGTACTACTACCACTAGATGCGTATGCTTTACAGGTCGATGCATCATTTGGTGACTTGGCGTCTCGTGTTCTACGAAAAAGTTTAAAGTTGATCACGAATCACACCTCGTTTACTAGCTTGTAAATTTTGTTTACGATTTCTGCCTCTGTTTCTGCTCTGCTCTGTTGCGATGATTGATAGCCACTGAAGTTGTAGAAGTGTTTGATTTTGCAGCGAGCGGACGAAGGAGGTGCTCATCAGCGCGGCGTTCGTTCACCTGAAGCAAGCGGATTTGTCCAAGCACATCCGCAACCTCTGCGCCGCGAGCCGCGCGATACTGCTCTCTGGCCCAACAGGTTCGTGTTCGCTGCCCGCACTGCAGACTGGATCACATTGATCTCTGTTTCTTCTCGTGGACATTGTCACTTAGCTACAGTAGGCTGCTGTTAAGTGTTGTTGCTGTTGACTGAAGTTGTCTGCAATGTGCGTGCAGAGCCTTACCTGCAGTCTCTAGCGAGAGCTCTGTCGCACTATTACAAGGCACAGTTGCTAATCCTGGATGTCACCAACTTTTCGCTCCGGGTAATAATGAGCTGAAAACTGTTACAGACTTGGACGCTTGATCTGATATGTGATGTTTGCATTCTAAATTTCCTTTTTCTGAAAACTGTTGCAGATCCAAAGCAAATATGGGAGCTCCAGCAAAGGCTTGGTGAGTTACAAGTTACAACGTGCATACTTCTTTCCTTTGTGCTGGAACAGAGAGGCGTGGATAATTTATACCCAGTATGTTAAGGTAGTAGCCTCATGTTTTAGTAAGGAATGGAATTCCAACATATCAGAAGGCTACCCTCTGTTCTGTTGGTTGGAGTTTTTTTACTTTGGCAAATGAAGATACTGAAAAAGGGTTCCAGGTTGATCTCGCAATACTGTTGCCCATCTGATTGATCCAGGAAAATAGGCGCAGATCAATAGATCATGATCACACACTTGTGTATTAGCTCGTTACATATGTTCCTTTTTAATCGGATGATGTTCATGGATTTGCTGTTTGACATGTTTCTACAGGCTCAAAACCAGTCCATTTCTGATGCTACATTTGGGAGGATGTCTGATTTGATTGGATCTTTCACAATATTTCCTAAGAGTGCTGAACCAAGAGGTACCAGTACTTTAAATTATTTCTTGTTACTTAGTTTTTACTAAAATACATTGTTTCAACATTGCTTTAGTGTCTAACTCAAGAAATGAAAATTCCCTACCATGTGCAACTTATTCATGTTCTTTTAAAGATTTCTGACATTTCTTGTTCTGTTGTGCATGAAACACTTATGCAGAATCATTGCAACGTCAGACAAGCGGTGCAGATGTTAGGTCCAGGTAATATACATGGTTTTTTCACTGATCAAATCTGGGATTTTCTGAAAGTATACAGTATCATTTATCCACCCTTATATTTTCTTCAGAGGATCTGAAGCTACTAGCAATGCACCTCCACTTAGGAAAAATGCTTCAATGTCTTCTGATATGAGCGACGTTTCCTCACAGTGTTCTGCACATTCAGGTGAACTTTGTTTGGCCATGTCTTGCTTCTGTTTTATTCATGTTAATTTCGCGCATGTGCAGAATATAATCTAGACAACTCGTAGATCACCATTACTTATCTCTACCAATTTCAGTCTTTCAGACTGCCCGGCATCCCCATTTTCTGGCAAAATTATGCATGTGTCTCTGTATTAGTCCATGGAAATGAAATTCAGACGTATGTATGGCATTACTACTATATCTGGATCTGCGTTTCAGAAAATCAGAAGCATCTTCATTAGATATATTGTTCCTCTTTGGTACCTGTAATATAGTAGAACAGGAGAAAATTATTGTGCTGAAGAAATTTCTTATGTGTTTTCCCTTTATTTTTCTACTAATGCAGTTTCAGCTAGGCGAACCAGTAGCTGGTGTTTCGATGAGAAAGTTCTGATACAGTCACTTTACAAGGTACACACCCTGACGGTACTAGTCAGATTCTCAGATTATGATTTACTTATACTGTGCCCACTTTTGTAGGTCATGGTTTCTGTGGCTGAAAATAATCCTGTTATTCTTTACATAAGGGATGTTGACCACCTCCTTCATAGATCGCAGAGGACTTATTCTTTGTTCCAGAAAATGTTAGGCAAGTTATCTGGACAAGTGTTGATACTTGGCTCCAGATTACTTGATTCAGATAGTGATCACACCGATGTTGATGAGACAGTTAGTAGCCTATTCCCTTTTCATGTTGATATTAAACCACCGGAAGAGGAGACCCATCTCGACAGTTGGAAAACTCAAATGGAAGAAGACACAAAGAAAATCCAGATTCAAGACAATAGAAACCACATCATAGAGGTACTGTCAGCGAATGATCTAGACTGTGATGATTTGAGCTCAATCTGCCAAGCTGATACTATGGTTCTCAGCAACTACATAGAGGAAATTATTGTCTCGGCAGTCTCGTATCATTTGATCCACAACAAAGATCCTGAATACAAAAATGGGAAGCTTGTTCTATCATCTAAAAGGTTCGATCATTTGTCTTGATATTCAGTAAATAATTAGTTTTTGTTTTTATTTTCTTAGTACAACTATTTTACAGTTTGTCCCATGGGCTAAGCATTTTCCAAGAAAGTGGCTTTGGTGGGAAAGAGACTCTGAAATTAGAGGTAAATTGTGTATATAAAGTTGAAAGCATATTGTACAGCTAAATAAATAGTGTGCCAAATTATTAATGAGACTAAGTACAATCCTCCTGTTTGCAAAGGATGATCTGAAAGGTGCCACTGGACCGAAAAAGAGCGAGACAGAGAAGTCAACCACAGTTCCACTTAAAGATGGCGATGGTCCATTACCACCACCAAAACCGGTAACTTTAGTATTCAGTATTTCAGTTCATTGTGCCCTTTGTTCTATGAATTCATAGCTTGCTACCAAGACTGTAAAGCTACTGTTATTGTTCTTTGTGATCATTGCAAAGTCTAAAGTTTTAACCCTCTCTGTTCTTCTTACTGAACAGGAAATTCCAGATAACGAGTTTGAGAAGCGCATCAGACCAGAGGTTATACCAGCCAGTGAGATAGGAGTGACTTTTGATGACATTGGAGCCCTGGCTGATATCAAAGAGTCGCTTCAGGAGCTGGTCATGCTACCTCTTCGACGGCCCGATCTTTTTAAAGGAGGACTTCTTAAGCCTTGCCGGGGAATATTGCTGTTCGGGCCACCGGGAACAGGGAAGACAATGCTTGCCAAGGCTATAGCAAATGACGCTGGTGCCAGCTTCATCAATGTCTCAATGTCCACCATCACATCGAAATGGTTCGGGGAAGATGAGAAAAACGTCCGAGCATTGTTTAGTCTGGCTGCTAAGGTTGCTCCTACAATCATTTTTGTGGATGAGGTGGACAGCATGTTAGGGCAGCGCGCTCGATGCGGTGAGCATGAGGCGATGCGGAAGATCAAGAATGAGTTCATGAGTCACTGGGATGGTCTCTTGTCAAAATCAGGTGAAAGAATCCTTGTTCTTGCTGCTACAAATAGACCCTTTGATCTTGATGAAGCCATCATTAGGAGATTTGAGCGCAGGTATGTTCAGATGTTTCCGTTATTTTGAGGTAGAATGGATGCAACCGGATGTTTCATGATGAGATGCTAATTCAGCTTCCTTATTTGTTATGCCGAACAGAATCATGGTTGGCCTTCCAACTCTAGATAGCAGAGAGCTGATCTTAAGGACGCTATTGTCCAAAGAGAAGGTTGCTGAAGATATAGATTACAAGGAGCTAGCAACCATGACAGAAGGATACAGTGGCAGCGACCTTAAGGTTTGTGCACTGCTTTGAACCTACTCGTAGTTCATACTAAGCTTCTGTGCTAATAGAATCTGATTGTATGACTGAAAGTTTGTACTTTTTCTTGTGCCAGAATCTTTGTGTGACAGCTGCTTACCGCCCTGTTAGGGAGCTCCTCAAGAGAGAACGAGAAAAGGAGATGGTAAGACTGTAACTGCTCTGATTCTCAAATTTCAAGTTTGAACTTGACTGCTCAATAGTCAGTTGTGAACAATCATCTTGTCCTCACCTTGTAGCATCACTTTCATTCCTCAGGAAAGAAGGGCAAACGAGGCAAAAGAGAAGGTGGCTACTGCAGAGAATTCAGGAAATCCTGAAAGTAAGAAGGAGAAGGAGAATTCAGAAAATCCAGAAAGTAAGAAGGAGAAGGAGAGTTCAGAAAACAAAGAAGAGAAAACGGAAAACAAGCAGGATAAGTCAGAAGCAAAGGCTGAAGGTGGAACTGAAGCGACTATTGACCTCAGGTCACTGACGATGGAAGACTTGAGGCAGGCAAAGAATCAAGTGAGTTGAGACAGTCCTGTCCTGACTAACACGGTTACATGTAAATAACACAAAACAGATACTGACAGTGGACGTTTTTTCTCCGATTATGCAGGTCGCTGCGAGCTTCGCAACCGAGGGTGCTGTCATGAATGAGCTGAAGCAATGGAACGACCTCTACGGAGAAGGTGGCTCCAGGAAGAAGCAGCAGCTGACGTACTTCTTGTAGAAATCATCAAAGCTTGGTCCCAGGAATGCCTGCTGCTGTGGAGAAGAGGAATTCAGTGGAGTAGAGCATGAGTAGTGGGAAAGGATTACCATGTACAATTCTTTTATATACAGAACGAGTATTTATATACATCCTAGGTTGCCATTCTCTTATATTCGGACTGATTGAGCGGGTTTTATTGTATCGTTCATCGAAATTGTATTATTCATCGATAATTCTAGCTTAGCTGCTGTGATGTAAAGCTTTAGTTAGCTTAGCCGCTGTGATGTAAATTACTGCTCCATTCCATATGTTCGATCCGCAGTATAGTTAAACTCATGTTACTGGGAAATCAAATGCCTACGAGATGGGTTTTCACAGTATAACTATAGAAGTCAACAGATCAAGAAAACAAGATCACGAAGAGAGGGAGTCCCCTGGCATCACGAAGAGAGCCGAGTCTCCCGGCCTCATCATCGTCATCAGGTTCAGTTTTTCACTTTTAGTTTTAAACTTACGTTTTAGACGTCATTGTCATCAATCAGTGCCTCGTTCTAACAGTTTCTGATCTTCTAACTTTCATATGCAACGCCAGTTTCTGATCTTCCATATTCAATGTGATTGAAGTGGCGGTTTTATTACACAAACCTCAAACTTATTACTCATAGGATACAGTTGACCCAACGTACCACCAGTTCCCCTCATGACCAGCGTAAGAATCACGGATAGAAAAAAAAATGCAGAACACTACGGAAAGAACTTAGCATGCCTCAGAGAGAAACGAACGCATAGCCCAAAATAGCAAATGGATAGAAATCCTAATAAAAATGTAATATGCACCTCCCAGGATTGCATGTTTTCTCTTGTTGATGTCGCAAAACAAAACCGTCTTACAAAAATGTTTAGTTTTTGCAAGATTCGTAACAGATTGCGTGATTCTATCCGAGGGCAAACTTGATCTGAACAGCACGGGAAAAGAGCTGTCCATCCATAGGTCCCTCGTTTGCTTGCTGCTCTTGCAGGGAGGAGCAATCATCAATAACTTCGTTCATAAACAAACACCAGACGAGATCTCACTGATGTCAAGA
This sequence comes from Oryza officinalis, assembly GCA_008326285.1. Classification (NCBI taxonomy): domain Eukaryota; kingdom Viridiplantae; phylum Streptophyta; class Magnoliopsida; order Poales; family Poaceae; genus Oryza; species Oryza officinalis. The sequence goes on along the minus strand of BDMV01000005.1, from coordinate 44,417,090 downwards.
AGATGTATCCGTGGCTACAGATGTAATGGAACCATAAACCAATCACACATCCACGAATTCACGGCCTTCCTATGCGAAGATTAAGATTTGTTAGAGAGGCCTCAACCATGGAGCACAGCACACCTCTCTGCTGGGATCTTCGCGGGATTAACCAAAAAAATCAAGAATCGAATCTTTTAGATTAGATGATGTCGCAAACGAGATCCCGATCTGCAACACTAGTGACATAGCGATGCAAGAATTTGGGAGCCATATGCAGATGGGTTTCCGAGGGGTAAACTTGGACAATACCGCACGTAGGAAAGCAGTTCATCCCCAGGTCCCTCGTTAACCAAACCAAAGAGCTCAAATGAAAAACAGAGAATGTTTGAACGGATGCTCGGCGAATACGAACCAATGGTAAAGGTAAACATCATATCACCATCAGCGGCGATCGATATAAGAACCAAACTCTCTTCATCGCACCCAAAGTATCAAGACCCACACAGACGAAGAGAGAGAGAAAAAAAAGAGAAACGAAACGCAGAAGAAACGAGACGAAGACGGACGACGACGGCGGCGGCTGAGGCCACGTCGATAGTGCTACGGGTTTGGGATCTAGGGTTTGGGGGTGGGGTTGGATCGTATAAATAGAGGAAGGGGATGACGGGAGCGGAGCGGAAGGGGGACGCGGCCCGCTAGATATGGGCCGTTTTGTTGTTGTGTTGGTCTCCAATAAGAAGGCCTGCTACTATCGGATCGAGGCGAACATCCGGATGGGCTCGGCCCTAGGCCCCAGGCCCCAGGCCCCAGCCCAGCGCTTCTGCCGCAACGAGAACACGCAGTGCGTGGCGGCGGAGACGTGAACATTTATTTTTCCGTGGCCGTGGCTGCTGCTACGGTCTCTCACGCGACATGGCCAAAGCTTGAAGACGAGCGGCCGTGACCGCTGCGACTAGACGTCGTCTCACTCACGGAAAAGAAGCTACAGTTAGCTAGCTGCCGTTGCTTCCTTCCTTTCATTGTTTTTGCCTAGTAGTAGCGTTAGGAGGCCTCCAACAAATTACTACTGTACAAACCGATCCTCCGTCAAAATTTTTCATACTGTCACATCGAATATTTGAACACATGCATGGAGTATTAAATATAAATGAAAAAAACAACTAATTACACAGATTGCATGTAAATTGCGAGACGAATCTTTTAAGCCTAATTGCTCCATGATCTGACAATATGGTGCTGCAGTAAATATTTGCTAATAACAGATTAATTAGGCTTAATAAATTTGTCTCACAGTTTACAGATGAATTCTGTAATTTGTTTTGTTATTAGTCTATATTTAATACTTCAAATATATGTCCGTATATCCTATGTCACACGTCAAAATTTTAAATCGCTGATCTAAACAAAACCAATCGAAAAGCTCGTCGGCGTTTCAAGGAGCGGTCACATCAATCTGCCATTTCACCTACAATTGTGTCCCTCCACCGAATTTTCATGTTTTGTCTATGCGCACCTGCATCTTCCCAAATTCATGCATGCGCTACACGGGTGTCAAATAGGCAGCGGTTAACTAATAGCCACAATATTTGACTAGACGATGCTGCCGCCGAGTTTCTCTGTTGTTTCCATTCGCTACCTTTGCTGCCTGACTACCTAACTCGTTTGGTTGTTTCTTTAATTTTGCCCGTATTAGCATTAGCAACTACGGCCTGTTTTTTTTTATGATTTTGAGCTACTTAGTCAATCTTTCAGTTAAATTTGCACCGAGCTGCAGTGTAAAGCCAGTGTGATTGCACGCTTCCAAGACAAACTAAGGAAATAAGTAGTGTGTCGATTGTTGGAACCGATTCCCACTATTTCAGCGGGGTCCAGATGGATAGTATTGCTGAGAAATAAAAGTGATGTTCATCGGCGTATGATGCTGTCTCTATTTGGAGCTGCGCCGATGAGGCGAGGTCATTATCCAAACACCTTGAGCTAACTGACGGGATGGCCGCTGGGGCCTGGGGACACATTTTGGACCCTTCCCATCATTATTAGGTTGTGTTGGAATCTTTCCGAAGATAAAGATAAAGATTAAATGTTTCACGTAAAACGAGATGATATTGACATATGATTAATTGAGTTTTAATTATTACAAACTTAAAAAATGAATTTATTTGATATTTTAGAACAACTTTTATATAAAAAATTTTCGCACGAAACGTACCGTTTGAAAAACGTGTCATGATAATATGAAACTTTACGCTCGAACGGGTCTTACTCAAATGAGTAAATACTTTGACTAAAAACACCCACCCAGTACTTTATCCGGCGCCCTCCGTTCCATATTAGTATAAGTTGTTTTTTTAGTTTATCTTCAATCAAATTTCTTTAAGCTTAATTAGATTTATTTAAAAAATATATAACAACATTTAAGAAAAGAAATGTACCTGTTCCAAAATATAATAATTTTTAACTATAAATCTAGATAAGCACTTATCTAAATTTATAGCTATAAATACTTATATTTTGGAACAAATGGAGTATAAAAATATATTCAATTATGAATTTAATAAAACTAAATTGTTATTATAGATACTGTTATGTTTTTTTATATAAACTTGATCGACAAAAAAAATAGGAACGGGTGGTGTGGAATTTTTTGATTCAGCGGTACACTCGGTATGGCAGGTCATTAATAAATGTCTTTCAGAATCAGCAGTCCAACATTGTAACATTCTACTATTACTACTTCCGTTGTACGTTCAATAAAGCAATAGAGTCCACCTCAAATTTGTTAATAGCTCCGTGCAAATGCGCGGGCCTATACGCTCGTTTTACGTAAATCAGCATTATACTAGTGCTCCAACATTTACTGCTAACCACAACATTTTACTGCCACTCCAGTACGTTCCCCCAATCTCTTTTCCCTGACAAGAGACGGGATGACGAGCTTTGAACGGTCGTGGTAGGCGTGAGTCCTTGGCTTGCACTGTTCACTGTCGCACTGAAAAGATGCATCAGAGAGAGGCCTTGTTCTGTTCGTGTGCTCGTGAGTCGTGACAGCACGCACTCTCGCAAACGAGATGAGGTGCCGTGGTACGTCAGTCAAAAATCTGTACCATCTCACTGATCATGTCCTGGAACCAGAGGGAGAAAGAGCACGGCAAGAATAGCAGTCAAGTGTTTTGTACCGTCAGATTGATCGTGTCTTTGAATGAATTGAATGACTGCACAAGGAAGATGCAGTTCTACCAACTCCCAACATTTCTTGTTCTTCTTGTGTTCCATGACTTCCCTTCAAGTTGATTAGTAGTAATACTTAGTTTAACAATAATACAAGTTCAACAGATGCGTACAATACTACAATAGTAATACTATATATGTTGCCCGTCACAAATACTGTCTGCATTTTGTATTGACTCTAAGTCTAAAACACAGTGATTTTATACCTATACTTAAAAAAAAGTCTCATTTTAAAAATATCTAAAACGTCGGCAATGGTCTGACCATTAAAAATAAAAACTCATACCACGAGAGAGAGAGAGCAGGAGATGAGCCAGCAGAGGTAACTAGAAAATCAGAAGAAAAGCTGTAAAAGCTTGAAAGATGGAGTTGGACTCATCAATTGCACTGCAAGCAGGCTCTGTTATTCTTCATCTGCTTCTGCACCTCTGCACTGCAGCTCCACTCCAGCCCTCACTCGATTAACTGAAATCCCAGCAGAGCAGCACAAGACAGGGTGCGTGGTGAAGTGGTGATAGCTGGTAAAGCTGAGCAGCATTAGCATTAGCCAGCCGCCCATGACTCTGCTCGCTTTCTCTGCCAAAGAGCCCATTTCCACCGTCATTTTCCTGACTTTTATGAAGCTTCTGTTTCCTACTGCATTTGTTTGGGTTGGGACCCTGACGGGTTAGGTTTTACGGTGCCTGAAAGGTACCGGAGGTACTTCCTCTTATTGAATTATCTACCGTTCATTTTGGAAGAGTAGTTTAGGAACATGAAATAACATAAGCACAGCAAATTAATTGACTAATTATCACCAACAAACTACTATATCTTCTCTCTTTGCTGTTTGACGCTCATCACCGGTCTTACGATTCCTCGGCGGCGATGAATGCTTTTCTATCACTAATTTTCATTGGTAGTGTCATATAACAGTATTAAATCTTTACCTAGAAAGTCTCCTTTTTTCATCGTTTGCATGTACTCTAAAGCAGTAGTGCAAGTGTGCACTGGACTCTGTACAGGGAGAAATTCTACTACTAGTAAAGCAGTCTTTCTTTGCGGTTAACCAGCATTGTTGGATGAAAGCAGTCTGAAGACTGAGGAGCCAGGAGGAGACCTCGCTCAGTTGACGAAACCAAACACGTTTGTCAGCTTCAGTATCACATAATCTCACCATTTTCACATCATTAGCATCAAACCACAAGAGACTTTAAAAACAGGAGTACTGTATCCTGGCATAAAAGGCAGGAATGACTTGTGATTGGCAGTGGAAAATCCAATCCAATGGCCATCGTGGTTGGTCCGGACCCCCAACACACAAGTACCCTGGATGCGCTGCTGCCTGTGCGCGCCACAAAAATGACCCGCGCGGCCCAACAGCTGCCACGCCAAACACATCTCCGTGCCGCGAGCCTACCAAACGCCAAGTGTTACGCACTCACGCCGCGCTATTCGCGTGTTCGCGCTCCGCTACTTGGGTGCGGGTGCACAAACCAGTTTAAAACCCACCCGTCCCCCACAACGCCCGCCCACGTCGCCGTCCGCTCCCAAACCGCGCCTCGTGCCATTACTACACCATGCACATCTTCCGCCTCCTGGCTGCGCGGCGCCGCTCCGTGTCGACCATCACGGCTGCGCCTGCTGCTGCGCCGGCGTCCGACGCCGGCCGGGACAGCGAGGACGACGGCCCATTCTTCGACCTCGACTTCTCCTCCGTCCGGGGGGCCTCCTCCAGCTCCGGCAGCCTGTCCGGGTCCGACGACTCCGACGACGACGAGTGCACGGACCTCGACTTCATCATCTCCCTTCAGCGCAGCCGCTCCGCCTCGCCCTCCTACGACACGCTCTTCTTCGCCGCCGCCGCCCCGCTCAAGTTCTGCGCATCGGAGCCCAGCAGCAAGGCTACCTTCCAGCCGTCGCATCAGTTCTGCGCTAAACGCGCCGCCGGCCTCCGGACGCTGAGCTTCGGTGCCAAGAAGGCCGCGTTCTACGGCGGCCGCCACAGCTTCGCCCGGAGCTCATGTAGCGCGCGGTCTCTACGGCTGTTCATGGAGTCACCGGCAGACGACGTCGAGGAGGTCGCCGAGCCGAGGGGAGCGCCGCCGTCGAGGGACGTCATCCGGCGGTACCTGACCAAGATCTCCAGACGGTTCAGGAGGACGGCTCCCCGCGCCGCCGGCGAGGCGAGGGGGCTCCGTCGTCTACGGAAGAGCCGGTCAGCGTCGGCGGCGACGAGCCTGTCAGCGTCCAGCTCCGCGCCGCCGCAGTCCCGGCGAGACGACTCCCTTCTCGAGAAGCAGGACGGCATTGCCAGCGCCATCGCCCACTGCAAGGAGTCTCTGCACCGAGGTGCGTACGTGTCATCATTCATACAGTTCGTTAAACCAAACACTGTTTCTAAATTTAGCCCGATTTGCGTGCGCTAGCTAATTTGGCAAAAAAATTCTTCCATTTTCCAGCGTCCGTGTCAGACTGCGACTCGTCGCTGTCGCGGTCAAGAAGTGACCCAGGAAAACGCGAAGCTGATCAGAGTAGACATTAGCTTAGTAATAATCCTGAAGGTTACGAAGGCTAACGAACGACCCATCACAAGTCTCAACGAAATTGTGGTCGAACGGCAGAAGCTTCCACCTAAATTTCAGAAAAGATGGAGAAGAATTTAAAGTACTAGTAGTACAAATTATTAAAGTTTGATGAACATGCGGCGGTTGAGCTAGCTAAAGATTTCTCATCTCTTTTGTTTAGGGATGTGGGTGTGTGTGTGTTTCACGTCCTTAATCTTAGTTTAAGGCTTTAAGCATCGGTGAAGGTTTTGTTTTTCCTCTTTTATGTTAGGAGAGTGGCAAAAGGGCTCTTTTTAGGCTTCTTTATCCCTCGTCTAGTGTAGAAGCGTGGATTGTTTTGTGTGCTCGCGCTCTTCCCTTGGTTTTTTTTCTCGTCTTTCTAGTTTGCTTTTGTACAAGTGACTCGCAACACGACATGTAATTACGTACATTCTTGCCATTTGACTGGCTAGTACTGGCTTTCACCGATGTCTCGTCGCCCTTTTTCAGAACCGTCTGTCCACTCAAACCCAATGTGTGCAATCAATCACCCTATGCTTAACCACGTAACACATCGATCAAGCTCCTTGTGTTTTAGTAGTTGTTGAGTGGTGAATGGTTAATGAGCCGGGTAATCTGATGCCCTTTTTTTTTCTGCAAAGCTGAGGAGGCGTTCATGTGGATAGTGGGGGAAAAGCTGAGGAAAAGCTCGGGGGGGCCTTGCAAGCCTTGATGGCGTAGCGCCATGATGAGAGGAGAAGAGAGCGAGAAAAGAAAAGCGCGGTTTGCTCTCCTCGCTCGTACGACGACGCGGGTGGCCGGAGAGAAGACAAAGATCTGTGCGTGATTCCGAGGGTGGTGCCCCTCGGGAATCGCGCCGCCCCGTTTCTTTCTTTCGCCTTGTTTTACGACTACTGTTTCGTTCGGTCGTCAGCTGATGAGAGTGCAGCCTTTGCTTTTGCTCTCCGTGACTTCCTCCCCCTCCGTTTGCTGCTGCTCTCGGGGATATATGTCCCTTTCGTTTACCTTCTTCTCTCTCGTCGTCTCGCCATTCGCCACAGGCAAAAGTTGCATCTTGCATGAATGCATGGAAGGCAATGACCAAAGCTTTGACGACTGCGCGCCAGCCAGCACGCAGCGGGAAAGGAAAGACTTGCGCAAAAGCTTAGCTTGTTTAGTCTGACCACGGGTTACGTTTCGCTTTACTTTTATCGCCTTTCTTTAATTACCTCGCCCTAATCTGGCCTAATTCTGACGGAAAGGTAGGGGATGAGATGAGCAAAGCCAACAAAAGGTAAGAGTGCCCTGGCCCTGACCTGCCGTCAGCATTTAGCGGCGACCCCGATGTAGTTTTCAGCTCTGATTGCGGTTTTTACAGATTTTCCAGTGCAGTGTCAGTGGTTTCATTGCGAGGCTCCAATGGGCCAATGCTGCTATTTGCCAGCACTCACTATTCAGTCAAGTGTACATATATGTTGTTGAGATGATTGCTTGGGTTCTTCAAGTGAGTAGTAGGAGTTTTTTCAGTTTTTTCCTTGCTTTTACCGATGACAAAACTGCATACCCCTGCAGAGGCTCGCGGCTGCAATGATGGTGGACTATGGAGCGTTGCACGGGCCCTCGCTCTGATCCTGAGACTCCTGTGAATCTCGTTAATCTGTTCGTAGCCGCCCAAAAACAAAAGCGACCCACGATGTTTTGTTTTGTGGGACTACTACAGTACTACTAGTTCAGTTCTCAAGATAGGGAGGAGTATATTTGACTGTAAAAAGATAAACAAGCCAAGAGAAAATGGCCTCTGCTATAGCTACTGCTGCACTGTGAAATTCTGCTGCAGCAACCGGATGTATAGTAGGGATAACTGGCCATTGAATATACTGCACAAATGGAGCAGAATAAATGTAATCAGTGCGGCAGGATGCCAAGAATCTCGAGGCCGTGGCCTCACGTCGACTGGGTGATGAGCTACACTGTCCGCTTCGGCGCATGAATCTGCATCTTTGATGCTTGACAGCGGTCGAAGGACACGGTTGTTGCCGCTGGTATAATTAACCGACCACCAACTTGCTTGGAGATCACCGAGCAATGCATGCATTCTCCTCCTCCTTGGATATGATATGCCTTGGTACGGAGTACTACTAGTACAGTACATATTTTCTGTTCCGTTTTTTAGGATTCAGAGGTGCATGGACGTACACTGGTTGCACTTGGTTTATGAGCTTTTTGTTACTAGACTTATGTAAGTATGTTCACAGATAGGGACGAGAAGATCTGATCTGTACAGAACCAAGAGATTGTTCCAAGTTCTGTTGCATTTCTGTTCCATGCATCCCATTGTTCCGTGCAGATGCATTGGATACCTTCCAAGGTCAAGCAGCCAGCAGGAGGAAACAGGTGTGTGCATGGCTGTTTTCTCCTCCACATGCATGCATTTTCGGTTTTGAGCTTTGCCATGGAAAAAGATAGTTTTTTTTCCGTTGCTTTTGCTTTACCAAAGCGCAGTGCTATTTTTGCATGAGCCTATCCCTTTTTTTCCCTCTGGAGAAAGGGAAGCATGCATGCTTGTTTCCTTTTCCCTCTTGGGGCGTGCTACAGTAGTAGTACAGTGCTAGTTTTGTCCATGGGACTATGGGAGGGAGGGGGGGTGGTCAACTGCTGAGGTTGAGCTCCGGCAAGTTCGTGTATATCGAAGCTCTGTACTCCACTGATACCACACCACAAACTCAGAATAACCACACAAGAGTGTTGCTACTGTGCTACTGGTTTCATGAACCACGTTTTGAGTCATTTTGGGACTTCGGCCAAATATTTGGGCACTAGTAGATATGCCTGTCTCCTTGTAACTTTTGACTTGTAACTTGTGAGAGGCGGCTAGTGAGCACGGCGGGGTATTTTGGGTTGGTGGGCTGGGGCTTCCGCTAACCAGCTCTCCCTTGGTGCCACATGCTATAGCCTTGTTTGATGGGCCGGTCTTTGTACCAGCTCAGGATCGGAATAAGTCCACTTGCCATCCCCCAACTTTACGTCGTATTTGTTTGACATCCCTTGTCTTCAATACCAGAAATCTTCACCCCTAAATTGTGCAAAACCATGTAATTTGTGTCCCATAGCAGTATAGATGTCTAGTTTCGCTAATGTGGCAACCTAGTCGGCAAAAAAATTTAAAAAAAATATGTGGGGCCCACATGTAAGTAAGAAGAAAAATTATGTGAGGCCCATGTGTCAGCGGCCTCTTCTTTCTTCTCTTTTCTTCCCAACCACACAGCGTCGGGTGTTGGCGGCGAGGAAGGCAGTCAACAAGCTCACCCAGCCATTGGGGGAGGCGGAGGTGGGAGAGGGGAGAAAGGCGGCCGATGAGCCTAGGAGGAAGGGAGAGACAGCCGACGAATCTGGGAGGAAGGGGAAGGTAGAAGAGGCAGGGAGAGGTGGGCGGTGAGCGTGTTTGAGCTTGAGCCCGTCTAGCCTCTAGGGAGGTGGAGGCGGGAGAGAGAGAGAGGCGGCCGGCGACCCCATGTGAGCTCGAGCTCACTCGACCTTTGTAAGATGGGTGGTCGAGCTTGTCGTCGCCCCCCGTCCACACGCAAGAGGAAGCCGCAGATGCAGGCTACAGATGCCATCACCGAGCAAGGTGTCATGCTCTCCGAGACCCTCGTCCCCGACAACTGCATCTTAAAGCCGCTTGTCCGTAGGAGGAGGCAACGGCGTGGGAGGTCGGCGACGAGGGGCTCTAGTGGTCTGCGGTGGGCTGCCCTTCTCCTGCGGATCCTCCTCCGCCACAGCTTTTACCGCCGATTTGGTCGCCGGCGCCATCTTGCCACTAGCTGCATGGCAGTGGTACGACGAGCCGGGGTGGGGGTGAGAGGTGGGGTCGAGGGGCTTGTAGGATCAAAGATGTCGACTAGAGGGGGGTGAATAGGCAATTTAAAATTAAATGACACCTAATCAAAACTAACCTAAGTTGCTAGGCTTGGTGAGGGACAAGTCTAACTAAGCAACTAAGTTATGTTTTATAAACCTAGGGTGATAGTGGCTCAAGTATGTCTCTAGAAATGTAAATTTCACAAAAGTAAATACAATAAGTAAAGGGACAAGAGACAAAGAAGTTCTTCACCGAGGTTCGGAAACTCGTCAGTTTCCTACGTCCCCGTTGAGGCGAGCCCAATTCCACCGCTCAACCACGAAGCCACCGCACGCCCCCTTCGTCAAGGGGTGGGGCAAGATGGGAGTCGGCCCACGGAGAGGACTACCCAAGCCTCGATCACTAGGGTAGTTCTTCCTCCACTCTGAAGGTGGTGAACTCCAAACAACTCACAATCGGCACCGGGCCTTCTCCACAATCTTCTTGGAGAGGTCACCGGGCAAGCACTTCCACAAGCCGTCTAGGAGGCAGCAACCTTCAAGAGTAATAAGCGATGACCCAGCTTGGAGATGATCAAGTGCCACACTAGCTCAACAAGAAAGCAAATGCACTTGACTCTTGGCTAATCCATTCTCAACCACACTAAAGGATGAATAAAGGCTCAAGTGAGTGTGAGAGAAGTGCAAGAGGTGTATGCAATTGAAACAAGTGCCAAGAGAACCCCCTTGCTACAAATGGGGGGGTATTTATACCCCAAACCCCAAAAACTAGCCGTTGGGAACGAAATCCACCAACTCTGTGTATTACCGGTCAGACCGCCATTGTGTGGCTGATCAGACCGGACTACTTCGCAATGGCTGGAAAACTAGCTATTGGACTGCATTAAATGCACTGGGACCAAGGGGCCGGTCAGACCGGAGGACAAATGGCCGGTCAGACCTCCCACGGCTCGGTCAGACTGCCATAGGCTCGGTCTGACCAGTTGCGGCTCTGGATCGCCAGGCCAGAGGCGGCCATCTAGCCTCCAGCCGGCCGGTCAGACTGGCGGCAAGTGACCGGTCAGACCGCCAAGAAGGGCCGGTCAGACTGGCTAGTGTGCCACGGTTAGACCGGCGCAAAGGCCCGGTCAGACCAGTTCAAGCCCTTCGGTCAGACCGCCCAGGGACAGTCAACAGGAGAAAAAAATAAAGATGCAAACTAAGACTTAAGTGCATATGACCTAATGTGTCATTTTGATCATCTCTTTGACTAGGTCATTACCCCCTTGATAGTACGACAAAGCTATAAATAAATTCTAGCAAATTTGATCGCCCAAACTCCTCGATCAATTAAAATAAAACCGCTAGTTTTACCATCTTCAACTCTTTCACTTTGCACCATCGAAAAATGTCCTCGGTGATCATCCATGCACTCATTTTGTGTGATCCTAACTCAAATATGTGTAACTCAAAAGAATCGTTAGTCCACAATTAGCGCTTGTCATTAATTACCAAAATTAACAACGGGGCCTAGATGCTTTAGGGCTTCGCATTGCTTGGCCCACGCTCGTGGTGGGACAAAGGAGGAGGGGCTCAGCTCGACAACGACGGAGGAGAAGCCCTCTGGGTTCTTTACGGGATCATTTGGGGTGCAACGGTGACAACGACTACTCAACGTTGTACCGTCTCCGTTGGTCCGTTTGCCGCAGGGGTCTCTTCTTGCCGGTGCCATCTCACCACAGCGGTGTGTCGGTGGTACGGCGAGTCGACGTAGGGGAGCGGCGGCGCCGTGTCGCCTTCCTCCTCCTCTTCCCACTATTCCTCGAGTGAGCTTCCTCACATTTTTTTCTTCTCACTTACATGTGGGCCCTACATATTTATTATTTTTTTTGCTGACTAGGATGCCACGTGGGTGAAACCAAGTGTCCATACTGCTGTGGGACTCAAATTGCACGGTTTGTATAGATTAAGGGTGAAGATTTCTGGTATTGGAGATAAGGGATGTCAAACAAACTCGACGCAAAGTTGAGGGACGGCAAGTGAACTTATTCCCTTAGGATCATGAACTTCAAACGCAAAAAATGTACTAGTATCCAGTAGGGAAAAGATTATATTATATCTCTTAACTATAGCCCAAGTTAGATTCTTTTTCCCTCAACTACAATACCAATATAACATTTCCTTCGACTATTAAAACTGGGTCAATTACGTCCTTTGTTCATTTATGCAGCATTGTCGAAACTTGATTTCGGCAATAAGAATCTGGGGGTAGCAGTCAAACGCCAAACACGATGGGTTAGTATGCAAAACGAATTTAGACAGGTTCAGGCCTTCTCTTCGAGAGGTAATACCCTACTCCTGTTTCGGGTATTCGATCTGCCGAGTGGTTTATTGATCTCTTGATCTCTTTCAATATGTGCTCTCGTGAGTTTTCTCTCCGTAGTCGTCTATTTTTGCTATTTTTCGTGTATCCCTCAAGGGACGCCCTGTGAGCCCCTGGTTGTTGTATACCGGGAACCCCATGTGTATTACAATACCATTCCCTGGATCAGTAGATGGTACACACATGACACAGTTGTACATCTCAAGCTGACATCGTCATACAGGTCTTACAATATATTAATAATACAAGGGTAGCCCAAATGGAACCCGAATAGACCAAGCATGGTCGACAGCAACACAAAATACCAAAACAACTAAATGAAGTAGCGGAAGCGAAGCAGCGGCGGTCCATCTTATCCCACACGCATCGACTGGTGAACCTAGGTCTCTATTCCACCGTCCTCGGTAACTCCTTGCCAGCATAGCACATGTACAGGTCGACAGCAACACCTTTCTAAAAGATTTAAATAAACAAGAGTGAGTACCAACCGTACTCAGCAAGCCACCACTACAGAATGCACATAATGTTCATAGGGGTTCATGGATGGCTTGGTTTATTTGCATAAAGCTAGTTTTCACAAATTATTTCACAAGCCTATGACATAGCAGTTTTAACTGAAAACGATCGTTAGGTTGAAGTTGTCATTAACCAGTGAGGGTTCATCCACCTTCTCCAAGCCTCGCTTGGTCCGGTTTACCCTCGCATCCAATTTCCACAGTTTTAACCATTACGACCTTCCCGCACATCGGGCAAGGTCACACTTTCCATACCCATCCTATTCTAAGCAGTATTCAAAATTTATGAAGCTAGTCAAGAGTAGTACAAGTCCCGGCGCTCATATCCGCGAGCACGGCTATTCGAATAGTTTAGTTTACTCACACTGCAGTGAATGTACGCTTTTAATCCCGCACTCCGTGACGCACCCAACACATGAGACTTGTCACAGCCCGGTTTTTCAGTTACCCTCGCATGGCGGCACCCGCTCCAAGGACTATGAATCCCCATTGCACCCCCGGTGCCACATTCCTACCTCGAGCCGGTTGTGAGAGGAGTCCTGGCGCTCCCGAGATCTTGGGGGGGTTACATAATATATACTTAGGGTGCATTTTAAGTTTTGCCAGCGTTCAACAGATCGACCCAAGCGATCTAAACCACAACACTTCATCAACACATCAACGAATATCCAGAACCTACCATGTCTGGGGTGCCACCCCACGAGAATTTCCTAGTCCACCGGGTCATATCCCACTAGAGAAATGCGGTCGTACTCTGTTCGTTTCTCGCATAGCTTCTTGACTCGGTCCTTAATTGACCAGGGTCGGCGGCTTACCGTTTCCAGAACCACCCATATTCTATTCATGCCGCCCGGTCGAAATAGTTTTGTTTTATTAAGTTTTTGGTTTTCGCAAAGGTTTTAATGTTGCAGGTGGCGCTCATGTCTCCACCCGTCTTCCAACAATCACTCCCACCGAGTGATCACCACATCCACATCCATAACCGTATATCACAAGTATGGAGTGTATAAACGTCTACACATAGCAACGCTAAGCAGTATCGATACATAACCATGCATAAATAATAGACTCAGGTGACGAAGGGGTGTAAATACATATGGATAAACAATATCAAAGGTACGGCTTAAACAAATGTAGGTACGTATTTTATAATTAGCATGCAATTTTATTTGTAATCAACACATTTATAAAAATAGGATCAACATGTTCGAGGAAGGGGCGTAGTGACTTGCCTTATTGTTGGTCTACAAATCTTCGAGAAAATCCGTGTTCGTTGCATCTCCGAAACGGCCACTACGCGCTCAAAAAGCGAAAAACATCCAAAACCCTATAAACTAATTGTGCCATTGTATAGGTCTCATGTTTAGAAAAATTATGGAAGTTGAACGGAGTCAATCGGACTATGGTTGAGGAGATACAAATTTTGGGAGATTAATGGATTTTTCTAAAATATGGGAAAAAGGATTTATTAAATTGGAAAGGAATATTCCCAAGAATATTCTTTGGCTGAGAGGCTCAGAGGGAGGCATATTGGACTTTAATTTTGGGAGTGCTTGGGCTTTAGCCCAGAGGTGAGGGAGGTCGGTAGGGGGTAAATGTAGACTTTAGGAGGGGGGCTTGGGTGAGTAGAGGGATATACATTAGACTTTGGTGAGGAGGGAGGTTGTTGGTGGGCTTTGGCCCGAAGGATGCAATGTAGACTTTTCAGGTCCATTCTTGGGCTCGGCCCGAGGAAAACAAGGGGATGTTTTGTAGACTTATGTGGAGGACTTTATGGTCTTGGCCCAAGGGACAAGAGGGATATATTGTAGACTTTTGGATAGATTGCAAGGCCGGTTGGCCCAATGAAGTAGAGGAGGTTTTATAGACTTTATAGAGAATTTCGTGGGCTTAAGCCGACCATGAGAGGAAGGCAATGTAGACTTTTTGGAAGACTTTATGGGCTTCGGGATGACAAAGAAGAGGGAGGCGATATAGACTTTTTCCAAGTCTTCGGTCAATGGGGCCCGCGGGGAGAGAATAAAATGTGGGGCCCACTAGTAGGCCTGACACGGTGTGGCGGCGGCGCGTCGGCATGGCGTGGCCGAGGCCCGTGTCCAGGAGGTGGCCGGGCGCAGGCCGACACGCGGGCGCGGAGGCTCCGGTCGGCACGGTGACCTGGCCGACACCCGCGGCAGCGAGGAGGTCGGCTGAGGCAGCTCGGCCTGAACTAGGCCACGGCATTGGCTGGGCGCGACGCGGTACTGCCAGGACGACGTCGGCCGGGGGCTCGGCCGAACGACGGATGCATATGCATACACACGGCTAGCTAGCTGCATGCATGTGAGCTGCTTGCATGCATGCATATGCATACACACGGCTAGCTAGTTGCATGCATGTGGGCTGCTTGCATGCATGCATGCACACGTACAGCCAGCTAGCTGCATGGCGCATGCATGGCCGGCGGCGAAGCGGCGACCGCTGCGAAGGGCGGCCGCGCCAGGAACGGGTACGGTGTTGCGCCTCACGACGTCACCGCGCCGCGGCAACAACGGTAGACGAGAAATGCGGTAAGGAAACAAAAGCAAGAGGAAGAGCAGGAGAGGAGCTCACCTTGCGGCAGCCGGGTAGCGGCGTATCGGGCGACGGTCCTCGCACGGACTACGGTCGTCGAGGTACAGCTTGGGGACAGTCGACCCGCGGATCGTCCTCGCACACCACGTGTTTGATCGGTGGTAACAAACGAACACACAGCGTTAAGGAATAAATGTTAGCGGGTTAGTGCAAGTTAGGGGTCAGGGGTTAGCGAGTTAGAGGTCAGCTGGTTAGTGAGTTAGAGGTCAGCGGGTTAGAGAGTCAATGGGTCGAATGTTAGATGTTAGAGGTTAGCCGTTCGATAAGTTAGTCGTTCTCGGGGTTCAGATGACGGCGCGGCGGCCTATCCGTCCTCTTGCTCAACTGAGGCCCAGCCGGAGCCGGCCGCGGTGGAGCAAGCGGAGAGACGGCAGCGTGTGCGCGGGAGGGAGTGACTGAGGGAAAGCAAAACGAGGAGGAGGAGAAGAGAGAATGGAGAGAGGCCGGTTGCGTGCTCACCCGCAACGGCGCTTAAATAGAGTCTGGGGAAGGGACGTTTACTGCTGCCCGCATTCATTCCATCCCAGAGAACGTGCGTGTGTAGGTGGGAGCGGTGACGGTTGCGTATTGGCGATGGAAACGTCGCATGCAAGCACGAGTTAGACTAGCTTCATGCAAGCACGAGCTAGCTGGCTACATGCATGCTTTTGCTTGGCTTGCTGCATGCATGCATATGCATTGCACTCGCGTAAAGCTAGTTAGCGACATGCATGCTTGCTACGCCGGTGAGGTCAGGCAAGGGCGCAGAAGCGGACGGTGAGGTCGCCGGCGGGATGGGAAGGAAGGGCAGCAGCTGGTGATGTCGCAGCGGCCTTGTCGTAGCGGCGCGGCGTGCGGCGACGTTGTCACCAAAAACAGTATTGGGGGGTTTAGACTTTATCGTTTTATTGCCAGCCCAATAGAAATGAAAGGGCTTGGGGAGGCAACATGGACTTTTCCAGAAAAAGCCTAGCAGGAAGGCCACGATAGAGGGAGTGGAAATGAACTTGTGTTGTGGAATGGGTTGGGCTAACAGAGGAAAATGTGGTCCACAGAAATAGGATGCTCGAATATTTTCTTTGGAATATGAAATTTGGAAATTTGAAGGGGATTTGAGATAGAATTTGTACTGGACTGTATTTATAATTTGGACTATTTAATTCAACATTTGAATTGGATTTGGCTAGAAGGCCGTGCGAGGGTTAGGGTTAGGATTTCTTTGCGCGCACTCTGACGGCACTGCAATTGGGATTTTTAGGGCAACATATGGCATTCAAATTCAACCGTCGCGATAGAAATAAAATCAGTGATACTCGAATCGACACGCGATAGATGGATACGTCGATCGATTATAAATATTTGGGGAAATTACCGGGTTTGAATCGATAGAGTGGTTTTTTTTTAAAAAAATAACCGTAGAATAAGAGTTGAGAGAGGTAATATCGCGGTGAGAGCTTTGGGTCTGTGATTAACTTTGCACCGAGGCGTTTAATCAACAGACGGAGATGATAGTGGCAAGAAGGATGTCGGACAGAGGACAACCTTTTCGGGAAAATGATTTAATCGAGATCTTTTGGCACAGATTCTAGACACACACAAATAAACAATTAACAAGCAAACTAAAATTATGCCTGAGGACTAGACTTTGTCTGAGGAGGTCATATCTTTGAAAATAACCTATTAGGAATTTATATTTCACAATTAAGGTTTCTAGTAAATACTTTGCCAATAGACATTATTTTGCAAATAATTTACAAAAGCTTATCACTCTATATAAAGGTTCATACAAAATAATCAAAGCTATTTCTTTAGTGGAACGGTATTTATTTTAATAAATTATCCCTTAATGGGTTTTATCCAAAATGGTGATACATATAGATATATAGCTTTATTTATAAAGTAAATATGCCCGAGGGTTTTTGTTTTTCGAAAATAATTGGCATATGCAAATCATAGTTCCTTGAATAAATAATTATTTGAAATAAAATACCGATATATCCTCAGACGTTCGTCTATTAGCCCACGTATAAACGAAAAACGATAGATCGAATTAAATTAATTTAGGCATGAATGTATTTTGAAAAAAGATTTTTGGTTATTCTGAATTTTTAATTCCGTATTCCAAAGTCGAAATTTTCAGGGTGTTACACGCCCTACCCTCCTTATATAGTCTCGGAGGATAGGCTTACAAGTCGGAGACCTAATCACATTCTATGTCGGACTCCTCAATCTTACCAACTTTGGACTATAAGCCGTTACCTTATTACACAAGGTAACGTAATACCCAAGTCCGAAGCCGATTACATAATCATGAGTCATAGCCTATCCCCTATGATAAGTCGGATAAACTAGCCGTGAGGGTAACCGGTACCCATAATCTCCACAGTAGCCCCTGAGACCTTCACAGTCGACGAGATAATCTTGCCTCGAACCAGAATAACACATAGCCGAGTAGCTCCTTAGCCAAGTGCTTCTATTGCCGAGTGCTTCCATCATCTCTGCCTGAGTCTCCCGAGTGCTTTATCATCCAATAGAAAGACTGTGAAGGGTTGAAAACATCTCAAAATTTTTTTTAAGAATAAATATTTAGGTGCATCGACTGATGCACCTAATTAGGTGTAGCCCCCGACTATGTGTTTAGTTAAGCAAACTAAGCATATAGTCAAGAACTATAATAATCATACTCTTCCGAGTTAAATAAATGTCTAGCCTAAGCCAAAAGCAATCACAAAAAATCATATAACATATAACCTTATAATCAAGGCATAGTGTATAATGAATCCGAGTACTAGCAAGCTCATGCTTATCCGAGTCATTATGCCCGAGTCCTCTCGGAGCATACAACTCTGCCAACCTCAAGAATAAAAAATCCGAGTTAATAAACTCATAATAAATTTATCAGTCATCTGGAAAGTGTGACCAAAAATATTAAATAGCTCCAGCCATAATATTGGTCTTAATCAAAAAGCACACCAAGGTGACAAAAAAGCATTGACATAATCATAAAATCAAATGCTTTGTAAAAAACCAAACAGCTCCTGCAACCTATAAAAAAGTTACCAGGACAGTTATAAAGAACTTTACTGTTTGTCACCTTCCAAGTTGCATCATACCAACCTTCAACAAGCTGTGTAACTGCTGTATGAAAGGATTTTAAAGGCATTGGGCAATGAGACACGCGCATATTGCCAGGGCAAATCTGCTTAAGTCCCTAGAGACACGTGTCAAGCCACACCTGAATTATGGGCTGTAAGCTTCTCATGGGCTTCGGCCCATATATGAGAAAGCTTACCGATACCCTAAAATCTCTGAATGGTTATCCCTCATGGGATGCACCAAAATAGATTTGATAATTGAATCCCGACTGGCGCAAGAACTCAGCCTGTGACCCTTGTGGGAAATAACGATTGATCCAAACCATGAATAGAGGAGATAAGCTCATGGCCATGTATTCATGTCTCATATTGCCGGAATAAGTCCAGATTGAAGGTATGATCCTCGTGCTAGAGCTAGTAAGCCCCTGAGCATGTTGTTTGTCCTTCTGTCGTAGTCGAAGTTATCCATTGGTGGCAACTGATGCAGTCGGCATGGAAGCAAGACCACCAATGTGAAGATAAAATTGCCCGTCAAAGGTAACGAAGATGTCGGTGGTGGAGATATAATTGCCCATCAACAGCGATGGCGAAATCCACCAACCATGGAGATGAAGAAAATAGTCGACGGTGATAAACGTGACCAGCAGTAATGATGACTGGCGGCAGCAGAGATGGTCGTCTATGAAGATGAAGTTTCTCAACAATGGTGATAGAGAAGCATAGCCATGGAATCGAGAAGATCAGTCGACAACAACAGACGAGGCGACTGGCAGGAAAGACGATGGCGCCTATCAATGGCGACGCAGTAGGCCAACCTTGAAGGAGAGAATACCAATCGGCGGCGACTAAGGCAAGTCGGTATTGAAGATGAAGACGCACATCAGTAGTGACGACGTAGGCCAGCAATGACGGCGAGACCACCAGTCGGCAACGACGGAGATAGCCGGATGATGAAGACGAAAATGCTAATCAGTTGCGGCGTGATAGTGTTGGCGCAGAATTTCGACCCGTCCAGCAACCAAACGGGTTCCGCGTTTCCACGGCGGCCTGGGAGATCTGCTTAGCTCCAGTGCAGGTCCAAATGGCTTGCCTAGTCGTAAGTAGAGCGTGCCAGTTGATTTGATCTGCAATCAACAAGAAACAAGCAAACCGAGTCAAAAAACAATGGCCGATCGGTCAACAGACCGATGACACATTGTCATAGCCCAGCCGATAGGGCAAAGCTGTATCGGCTCACTTAGAAAATATGTAAAACATGAATCTAATCTTATCGGCCTTCATTGACATGTAGGCTTCAACTAATAATATTGGCCGATAAGAATGACTAAGACAACTACACCAGCTAGTACTCTAGTGCAACCTTATATAAGCCAATCGGCCAGTATAAATACATCAACCAGAAAGAGATCTTAAGATTACTTCATGATCAACACATTTATACTATCGATCCGCACATATAAGCGGCAAACATATGCAAGTAATATAAAGCAATCACATATGTTAGGTAAGACCGGCTAAAATCCCGGTACTATCCTTAATTACAACCGAAAACAGGCTTTGTGTTAGATCTCAAAACAGGACTAAGGTCGATGCAACTCAAAGTGTGAATTGAGACTTAACACAAAGAAAATCAAGCCGTCGATTGCTTTTGGGGATGACAGATGCATTGAATAATTTAGCCAAGCATGAGAATTAAACCATCGTCGGCAATAAACCCTAAAACGAGTAAACCGCTGGCAAGGCTTAATCGAGACACTCGTCAAAATTATCCAAGACATGATAATCAACGATCACATCATCGAGGCTTAACGTGTCTAAAGCGACACGCTAGCCCCGACGATGCAGATCGTCGGGGACGAGTTCTTACCTCTGCTCCGAGGAAGCAAGAACTCGCTGAAGAAGACCTCTTGCGAGGGTTGGCGATGCGCCGAAAGTAGATTGAACTGGTTTTTTGTGATTGATTCGAGAGAGCTTTCCTGTACAAACTATCGGGATATTTATACCCGAGGTTACAACAGAACCCTTGTAGGGCACGATCTTATCTACAACTAACAAACAAGTCTTTGCGGCAGACTCTAGCCACAGATTAGATCTAAACTACCTAATTTACAAGATACAATTGCCCAAAACCGAGCTTTATCTCTATTCGGCAACTTCCTTGAAGCTTACTTTGAGCCCAGACCAAGCCCACGTTGACACTGTCAACTCACAACCCGTATCGGCCCGTGACCAAACCAAATCCGTATCGGCCGATATGCCCTTTATAGCAACACTCCCCAAGTCCGATACAGTTACCGAGTCCGATACAAAGCTTGGTCCGATTCCAACTCAATCCTTCTTCTCTGCTTCGGTTTCCTCTTTCCTTCCGAGTCAATTACCAAAATCCGTCGTCAACACATGCCCCCCAATTCCGCTTCATTATATAATGTGGCGGAATTAGCTCCAGGGAACTCATCGACTCTTTGCTAGGTTTAACCTGAAAACCGCACAGATCCAGATTCGAATCCTCTCGCCGCCGATTCGACAAACCCCTCGTGTTCTTTAATTCCGGCGACCCCTCGGCGTCTCGTCAACTTCGACCCCCTTCACAGCGACCCCTCCAACGACAACGATGGCCTCCGCCCCGTTCTACGCCTCCGAGATCCCTGCGGTAAGTCGATTCTTTCAAAACCCGCATTATTATCATTTCCGCCGATTTCCCCAAATTAGGTCTTTACTTTCTGCCCCCCTTAGGCCTTATATTTTCATCGTCGTTCTCACGTTTTAGGTCTTCAAGAACCAAATCCTGATTCCCACCGACGATAAGTCCCATCGCTTCCTCTTGGGCCCCATGGGCGACTGCGACCCAACCTGGCTCATCAACGCCGAGACAGACAGAATCCCTTTCAGACAAGCCAAACCCATCGTTTCGGCGTGGAAGCACACCTTCAGATCATGGCCATCAAAGCTTACTGGATATAGGACTTGGCACAAAAGGATCGCTGCCGTCAAACAAGTCCACTGGGATGAGATTGGAATCGGCCAATGCATAACTCTGTCCCTGGCCGATACCAAGAAAAATGAGCCATTAATGTCAGCTGCCAGCTACTTCTGGTCAAATACCTTGAACTCCTTTATGTTCAAGCAAGGTCCGATGACCCCAACCCTTATAGATATCAAGGTACTCACAGGACTAGATATCAGCTCTGAGATCAACCCCTTCAGCCTCCTAGTAAACAGCAGTCACAAGTTGAAGACCAAGAAAATCGGAGGCTGGTCCGGATATATCTCTGAACACATGGAACAGGGATCAGTTTCAGAGCGAGAACACGTAGCTTTCCTGACGCTATGGTTGGAGAGATTTGTCTTCTGCGGATCGACCTGTGGCCCTACTACAAACTGTCAACACTTGGCTCAAGCTTTGGTCGACAAGAGACAAATCCCCTTGGGCCGATACCTTCTAGGAGCTGTATATCGGCTACTCCATGTTGCCACACAAGACCTGATGCTGAAACAGACTGTGGCTCATGGAGGACCATGGTGGTTCGTTCAACTCTGGCTAACCATATACACCAACACCATGGTTGATCGGCCACCTCTATCAGATTCCCGCTTTCCATCCAAATATGCCGATCACGAAGACCCGAGGGACAGAAGATGCATGTCGTACGGGGAAGCAGCCTCCATCTACCCCGGCGCAGATCAATCGGCCGATGATATGGCTGCATGGTTCATCCGCTTCTTCACCGGCCCTCCATCAGCCAGGATGGATATGTTTGTCTATACATCGGACCGAGACTTCGAGCTTCCAGACGACTTGCAACTGAGCTTAATAAATGACGACATGGAATCAAGGGAATTGTTCATGATCGGCCTCACTCCATGCCTGCTTCCAGTAGGTGTCTTTCAGGGAAGGAGCACCAGCTTGTCTTATGAGTTTTACACCCCAATGACAGCTGCTAGACAATGCGGGCTCGGACAACTTCCCATCAGCTTGCATCTTCATAAGCTCCTAGAGAGCAGAGGCATAGTCCCATCGGCCCTGATCATGAACAAAGCAATGGAAGTCGAGCTCCCTAATCTCGGCGACTGCGATCGGCTGCATCTGAGTGCCTTTGTGCATATTAACTTCCAAACCTGGTGGCAAGAGTGGGCCGCTCACATCTTTCATCAATCGGCCAGGTTCTATGTGACAGAACTTATCCAAGGCATCAGCCCTCAAGTCCCGGATGAGCCGATCCCATCTGTGAGCAACAGTGGACGGAAGATTTTCTACACTCAAGCCATAGCTCCATCGGGGTCAACCGTCTTGGAATCCATCATCGGCCTCACTGCCCCAAAAGTGGCATCGCTTCTTCAAGGCCCGACGCTTAAAGAAAACCCCAAGAGGAAAGCGCCGGCCAAAGGCAAATCGCAGAAAGCCAGCAAGAAGGCCAGAGCTGATGACCAAGCCGATGCCGAAGAACTAGACCCCTCCTTGGAAGAATTCCTCGAAGAACAAGTGATGGAGGAGGAGGTCGATGCAGCAGCGGCTGATACCCACGAAGAAGAAAATCCATCAGCCGAAACCACCCAAGAGCCATCGGCCGAAACCGCTGAGATCCCACCGGCCGATGACCAAGATGATGCCCCACAACCAAGAAGGACTAGGCACGCAGTTCGCAAGGTCAACATACTCTCTTCTTTGTATTTGCATAATCTTCTTGCACTGTCACATTTTAACTTCCTATCCTTTTCAGGCTGCGGTGTCGTCTGTATTGAAGGAGAGAACTCAATCGGCCCCTATGCCAAGATCCAAGAAAACAACTTTACAACGACGCGAACGGGCCAAGGCTCGATTGAGAACCCCTTCTCCTTCTCCACCACTCTCTCCGACTGTCTCGGTAAGAGTCAATTGTTTGCATAATTTTCTAACCACATAACCCTACTCACCAATTTCCTGCTTTTTCAGCCTAGGGCTCCATCACCTTCACCACATCGGCCAGCCCCCTCGCCTGTTATGTCAACAAAGCAAAAGAAGGCCGATGTAAGCACTACCAACACTCCAACACAGGTAACCATGATTACCCTGATCCTCTTTCTGCCGATTCCTGATTAACAAGGCTAACCTCGATCCATGTTGATATCTGCAGAACCTAGCCGATATGTTCTCCTTCGATATCGGCCAGTTCCTTGATGATGAGGATAAGGAACTACCCAGCGCAGCCAAGGCACCAATCTCCGACGATCTGAAGAACCGGCTGACTGACATTGGGAATCGGCTAGAAGCCTCGCTGGAGTGCTTGGTAGAAGACTGCTCCTCCATCAGAGTCAGGGTACAAGAAATCCAAGACGAACTGCCCGAAGACCTGATGGAAATCCTTACGCCGGCCATCTTCCTGGAACAGTACCGATTCAAGCTTTTCAGAGCAAAGGAAAGACTTGCAGAGCGACGACAGCGCGAACAAATGGAATCGGCTCTGTCCGCTAGCAAAGCTCAGGTGAATGCCGATAAGACCAGGTTGGACGAGCTAGCGGTGGAGCCGATCGTGCTGAAAAATAAGCTTGAAGAACTCCGTCGCCTCGAGGCAGAGCTAGAATCGAAGCTATCCGCTACACGCCAAGAAATCCAGGAAGTCGAAGCCGGGATAGCTGCATCGCCCAAGATCATAGAAGACCAGACGGCAAAGCTCAAGGCATCGGCCAAGTACCTCGCAACCCTGAGCAAGTCACTGAAACCAATCCCAGGGACGATGGCCGATGATGCCCAGGCTATCGAAGACGTTGAGCACATCCGTCGTAAGGCCATTGCTGCTATTGCAGACTTCATTGGGTGATGTAGCACATGTTATTTCTACAATGTAGAACCGTACACCTTATCGGCCATGCAGCCGAATTTGTTTCGATAATTCCAGCTTAATTTATTAATTCTGAAATCCTCTTTACCCTTTATCGGCCGTGCAGCCGAACTGTTTTGAAAATTCCAACCATATGTATCTTCAAGATGAACAATCCGATTATACGCAATCTCATCAGCCCGATAGCCGAAGTCAATCGCCAAACTGAAAAAATCTTGAAAATTCCCTGATAACGATTCCTCGGCAAAGCCGAATCCGTTCTGATAAATTCCTGTATACAATACCTGTATGTATATAGATGCCCCCCAAATTTTGGAAGATGAGGGCTCATGTTCTGAAATTTGAACTAAGGGCGATAGTATTTATCGGCCATCTAGAGACGATGTTTGACTACATCGGCTGTTATCATAAATCGGCTAGGGGGCCGATCATGAGATCAATCCAGATACTGGGATAATACCGTTTCAAGTATTTGCCATTGAGAGCTCGTCCATAAATCTCGCCATCTAATCCCTTGAGCAGATAGGCATTGTGAGGAACACATCGATGAATTAGAAAAGGGCCTTCCCAATTAGGTGACCACTTGCCGAATTTATTATCTCTGGAGCCGATCGGCATTATCAATTTCCACACAAGGTCTCCTTCCTCAAACGATTTGGCAACAACCTTTTTATTATAATGACGGGCCACTCTATCTTTATCGCGCTTGATTTTCTCCAAGGCCCGTAATCGAACATGTGCCAAATCGTCCAGTTCATCAACCATAAGATTATGGTACTCATCGGCTGTCAAGTCGTCTTGCAAAGCAATCCTTCTTGAGCCGATGGCGGTTTCCCACGGCAGTACAGCTTCATGCCCATAGACCAGCTGATAGGGAGGCACTTGGATTGCACCATGGCAAGCCATCCGATACGCCCAAAGGGAATCGGCCAGCGTTGTATGCCATTGTCTTGGCTGTTCGTCAATTTTCCTCTTGATTAATTTGATCAAAGACTTGTTGGAAGCCTCTGCCTGCCCATTAGCCTGCGCTAGTAAGGAGAAGAATTGAGTAATCTGATGCCCATACTGTCAGCAAATTGGACGAACTCATCGGACACGAAGATCGATCCCTGATCTGTGGTTATCGTCTGAGGTAACCCAAACCGATATATGATATGCTCCTTGACGAACTGAATAGCATCTTTGGAATCAACCTTCTTGAGAGGAACGGCCTCAACCCACTTTGTGAAGTAATCTGTAGCCACTAATATATACTTGTGTCCCTTACTAGATGGTGGGTTAATCTGGCCGATCATATCTATTCCCCATCCTCGAAACGGCCACGGCTTTATGATTGGATGCATAGCCGATGCCGGTGCTCTCTGAATTGCTCCAAATTTCTGACAATCCTGACATCCTTTATAATACTTGAAGCAATCTTCTAGCATGGTTGGCCAAAAGTATCCGACGCGCTTCATCAGCCATTTCATTTTATGGGCCGATTGATGGGTGCCACAAATCCCTTCATGTACTTCGCCCATAACGGTCTTAGCCTCCTCAGGACCTAGGCATTTGAGTAGGACACCATCAACCGTCCGATAATATAGGTTATCGTCCAGTAAAACATAGTGTAACACTTTATATTTCATTCTGCGTGACGCCGATTGGGAAGGGTTTCTCAAATACTCAATGATATCAAACCTCCAATCATCGGCGTGCACGAGAGCAACCTGAATTGGAATGTCTTTAGCCATCGGCCTGTACCCCGATGCCCCCTGAGCTAAATCATTGGCTTCGAAATTCTGCTTCCTGGGTATGTGCCTCATCGTTACGATCCGGAAACCGTGTAACAACTCTGTGCACTCCTCATTATAGACTTTGAGAATATCATCTCTGCACTCATACTCCCCAGAAAGTTGATTAATTACTAGCTGTGAATCACCAATGATTTCCACGGCATCGGCCTCGACTTCTTGTAACAACTGCAAGCCTTTGAGCACCGCTTCATATTCTGCTTGATTGTTGGTATAATAAGGCTTGATAGTGAACGCGAACTCGAAACTTGCCCCCCGAGGGGAGATGATGACTAGGCCGATACCGCAACCGTGTCTGCAGACGGATCCATCGAAATATAACGTCCACGGTACAATGTCTGCATATGCAACTGAGTCATCTCTATGTTGAACGATGAAATCGGCCAGGGCTTGTCCTTTGATCGCTTTGGCCGATTCATATCGAAGATCAAACTCTGTTAAAGCAAAGATCCACTTCCCAACTCGTCCTTTCAACACAGGGGCCGATAGCATGTATTTCATCACATCGGCCTTGCTCACCACTATGCACTCGTTGGAAAGCAGGTAATGCCTCAATTTAGTACATGAAAAATATAGACAAAGGCATAATTTCTCCACTGGCGTGTACCTTGTCTCCGCATCTAACATTCTCCTGCTGAGATAAAAAATAGCTCTTTCCTTGCCGTTAACGTCTTGAACCAGGACTGAGCCGATGGATTTCTCATCGGCTGACAAGTACAATTTGAATGGGATTCCTTTCTGTGGAGGGATTAAGACCGGCGGAGAAGTTAAATATTCTTTGATATCGTCTAGCGCTTTCTGTTGCTTGTCACCCCATATAAACTCTTCGTCGTCCTTTATCTTTAACAGCGGAGTGAATGGCTCTATACGACCCGACAAATTTGATATAAAACGCCGGACGAAGTTGATCTTGCCAAGCAGAGACTGTAACTTGGTCTTGTTTTCTGGAGGCTTGATTTTCTTGATGGCATCGATGTTCTTCTGTGTGATTTCAATCCCCCTCTCATGGACCAAGAAACCCAAAAACTGACCGGCCGATACGCCGAAGGCACATTTATTAGGGTTCAACTTCAAACCATATTTCCTCGCCCTTTCTAGTACCTTGCGTAAGTCGGCCAAGTGCATATCATGTTCCCTTGACTTTACGACGACATCGTCTATATAGACTTCAATCAGAGAGCCGATAAGATCATGAAAAATATAGTTCATAGCCCTCTGATACGTAGCCCCAGCATTCTTCAAACCAAATGTCATGACGACCCATTCATATAGGCCGATTGCCCCTGGGCACCTGAAGGCTGTCTTGTGAATATCCTCTTTAGCCATAAAGATCTGATTGTAGCCCGCATTGCCGTCCATGAAACTGATGATCTTATGCCCAGAAGCGGCGTCAACGAGCAAATCGGCCAACGGCATAGGGTACTCATCTTTGGGCGTCGCCTTATTTAGATCTCTGAAATCGATGCATTGCACACCCTTAGCTTGCCGTTCTTTTTCAATACCGGAACTATGTTGGAGACCCACTCCGCGTATCGGCAGGGCCTGATAAAGTTGGCGTCGTAAAGTCTTGTGATCTCTGCTTTTATGACTTCGTGCATATCGGCCTTAAACCTCCGAGGAGCTTGCTTGAAAGGCCGATAGCCTTGTTTGATTGGTAGCCGATGTTCTACGATCGATCGGCTTAATCCAGGCATCTCATGGTATTCCCATGCAAAACAATCTCTGAATTCTTTCAAAAGATCTATCAAATTATTCTTATATTCCTTTGGCAAATTAGTGCTTACATACGTCGGCCTAGGCCTATCACCTATCCCTATGTCAATTTCTTCCAACTCATCGGCCGACGTGAAACCTTGTCCTAACTTGCCGTCTAACTCATCCACCGCATCATCTGTGTAGAGGTCATTATCAACGGCGGATGGTGCATCTTCGCTAAAGTAACCGCTGGTCTTGATCTTCAATTGCCTCGATATCGCAATCGGTTACCTTGAGGAAATCGGCGTCCCAGACTCGCCCGGACAAGCAATCGATTCCCTCCATATCCCAAACTGCGAGATCGGCATTGGCGACATGTACTGACCGATCGGCCTGCACGATCTCGACTTGGTCCCCTTGCCATTGCATGAGGCATTGGTGCATTGTTGAAGGGACACAGCAATTAGCATGGATCCAATCTCGTCCCAACAACAAGCTGTAGGAACCCTTTCCATCGAAAACGAAGAAGGTGGTGGGAATTGTTTTACTGCCCACGGTGAGTTCCACGTTCAGGACCCCCTTCGCCTCGGATGCGTTGCCACCGAAGTCTTTTAATACCATATTTGTCTTGATAAGATCCTCGGGTACTTTTCCAAGCTTCCTGAAGGTTGTGTATGGCATTAAATTGACTGCTGCGCCGCCATCGACCAGCATCTTCGTCATCGGCCGCCCGTTGATGAATCCTTTGATGTACAACGGTCGAAGATGTCTATAGCTGGCGTCAACTGGCTTGTCGAAGGTGGCTTGGTCCGGTGACAACTGTAGTCTGGCTGAACTTTGTTCCTCATCAGCCATCGCTTCATCGGCCGCCTGCACACTGTATTCTGCCGGCAATATAAACACCATGTTGACCGGCGCCGATGCCGTTTTCTTACCTTTTGGAGCTGAGCTGCCCTGAGCTGTATTGGAGGTGCCCTCATCGGCCCTGGCCACCGTGGACTTTATTCTCCATTCTTTTCTGGTCTTGGTTGGCCGATGAGGTATTTCAGCTTGTTGTTCTTGGATTTGCTCTTTCCTCCTCAGCCTCTGAACCCGCCGTTTCTGCGTCTTGGTGAATACATCACTTGGGCACCATTGGGGGTTCTGGACTTGCTCCTCATCTTCACTGTGCTGATCTTGATGCATCGGCCCCAGTCTTTCATACACAGATTTCCGTTGCTTGGCCGGCCGATGCATTTGTCTGCTTGAGTTGCCCTGATATGAATCTTCTGTACCACTGCATGCAGGGCACTCCTGGATAGATGGCAACCTCATCCCTTCATTCCAGCAGAAGCGAAAAAACTCGCACTCCCAGTGTGGGTCGTAGGAGTTGTCTTGATCGGCTTGGTCTTGAGCTTGTTCTTCCCGCCTCCGCTGATATTTTCTGATCAACCCCTCAGAGGTCTGACGAGGTCGCTTGCTAGTCCGATGACCACCGCCATCGGCCCTGTCCGCCCGCACCATGTTGACTGGGAACGGGTGGCCTTCAATCTTCATCGGCCGCTTGGCATCATCGATCTTAATTCTGCCCTGCTCAATGGCCGATTGAATTTGTTGCCGGAAGATCTTGCATTCATTCGTATGGTGTGAATAGGAATTGTGCCACTTGCAATATCTCCTCTTCTTGATGTCTTCGGCCGATGGCAATACGTGACCTACTGGCAGCTGAATCTGCTTTTCTTGCAACAGCAGGTCAAATATCTTGTCAGCCTTGTTGATGTCGAAATCATATTTATCCTCTTTATCTCCTTTCTTGGCCCACTGGCAGGTTGTTGATTTCTTCATCCGGGCCCACTCGGCTAGGTCGACATCGGCGTCTTCATCGTCTTCGTCGTCGGAGGCGTACTGATACACCGTGTTAACCCTTTTTGCGAACTTCTTCGCCTCCTGGAATCGCTGCTCGTGGGCCGATACGCGTTGTGCCAGCTGAGCGAGGCTGTCAAATTCTTGAGAGGAGAATCTCTCGCGTATCGGCCCTAGCAATCCCTGAAATGCCAGGTCGGCTAACTGGGAATCGGTCAGACTGAGACTATAACATCTGTTGCGTATATCTCTGAATCTTTGTATGTACTCAGGGACCGATTCATCCATTCGCTGCCTGATGGCAGTCAGATCGGACAGCTTCATCTCTTGTACACCATTGTAGAAATAGCTATGAAACTGCTTCTCCAGATCTATCCATCCTCTGATGGAATTGCAGGGCAAGGAAGAGAACCATGTGAAGGCAGACCCTGATAAGGACAGAGGGAAAAACCTCACCCTCAATGCCTCGACAGCCGATGCTTCCCCGCACTGCGCTAAGAATCGGCTGACGTGCTCATATGTCGAGACATTGTCTTGTCCCGAAAACTTGGAGAAATCCGGGATCTTGTATCGGCCCGGCAATGGAACCCTGTCAAATTCCTCGGGATACGGGTGCCGATACACTGTAGAGTTTTCTTTGGGCTTCAAGCCGAATTGATCTCGCATCACTCCGGCTATCATGTCAGCCCAGTATCCTGCAGGCCGATGCGGGAGGTCCTGCTGGTAGGATTGTTGGAGGCCCTCTGCTTGGTAGTGCCTGGGGGAGTACGGTTGATAGTGGTGATCCAGGTTCTGCGCGCCGTACTGCCCTGCGGTGTGCTGCTGAAAACCTTGCGGCACGTTGTATGCAGCTTGAAGCGGAGGACTGTTGACTGCCGGGGCTTGCGGTTGTC
Organism: Oryza officinalis; assembly: GCA_008326285.1. NCBI lineage: Eukaryota > Viridiplantae > Streptophyta > Magnoliopsida > Poales > Poaceae > Oryza > Oryza officinalis. Next base: position 44,386,894 of record BDMV01000005.1, on the reverse strand, counting down.
CGGCCGATGGCTGATGGACAGGAACTTGCTGCATCGGCTCAACCACCGGTTGCTTCCCCTTGGTCCATTGAGCGTACTGCTCCTCCGTGATGTGCTGAGGGCTTCCTCCCGCCTGCTTGGTGAGGACCAGCGGCAGGGTCGTTGTTGGTTGCGCCGATGGAGGCGGCATCGGCGCTGTCGGCTGAGCCGTGCTCAGGTCGTTCCTCAAAGTCCGATAAGCAGGGAACTTATTTTCTGGCAGGTAAATCGGGCCTTGAGGCTTGTACTGATGGATTGAACCATCTAGGATCGACTTGACCGTATTGGTCAACGTGTTCACCAGGATCCCCGACTGGTTGACTAGCGCAGAGTGAACTGCGGAGTCGATTCGGTCTTGCAACGTCGGCGCTGCAGTGTCTTCGGTTTTGACGGCTTGATCGTGCGCCGCCGCCGACGTTCCAGCTCCATCTTCAGAACTCGGCATGACCACCTTGGACTTTTGAATCAAGGTGCCCTGCCGAGTCATGGAATATGTCTGCAGGTACATATTCCGGAACTGCGCGACCAGACTGTCCATCTCAGCTTTTTGTTCTGCGCTAAGCTGGTCGGCGGTCACCGGAATGACGTTCTCCTCGACGATCTCGGCCTGCTTCGACATCTCGAGGTGTTCTTGTTGCTGGTGAGAAGCTTGTTTTCTTGATGTCCCACCGGGCGTGCCAAAAGCGTGTTGGCGCAGAATTTCGACCCGTCCAGCAACCAAACGGGTTCCGCGTTTCCACGGCGGCCTGGGAGATCTGCTTAGCTCCAGTGCAGGTCCAAATGGCTTGCCTAGTCGTAAGTAGAGCGTGCCAGTTGATTTGATCTGCAATCAACAAGAAACAAGCAAACCGAGTCAAAAAACAATGGCCGATCGGTCAACAGACCGATGACACATTGTCATAGCCCAGCCGATAGGGCAAAGCTGTATCGGCTCACTTAGAAAATATGTAAAACATGAATCTAATCTTATCGGCCTTCATTGACATGTAGGCTTCAACTAATAATATTGGCCGATAAGAATGACTAAGACAACTACACCAGCTAGTACTCTAGTGCAACCTTATATAAGCCAATCGGCCAGTATAAATACATCAACCAGAAAGAGATCTTAAGATTACTTCATGATCAACACATTTATACTGATCGATCCGCACATATAAGCGGCAAACATATGCAAGTAATATAAAGCAATCACATATGTTAGGTAAGACCGGCTAAAATCCCGGTACTATCCTTAATTACAACCGAAAACAGGCTTTGTGTTAGATCTCAAAACAGGACTAAGGTCGATGGCAACTCAAAGTGTGGATTGAGACTTAACACAAAGAAAATCAAGCCGTCGATTGCTTTTGGGGATGACAGATGCATTGAATAATTTAGCCAAGCATGAGAATTAAACCATCGTCGGCAATAAACCCTAAAACGAGTAAACCGCTGGCAAGGCTTAATCGAGACACTCGTCAAAACTATCCAAGACATGATAATCGACGATCACATCATCGAGGCTTAACGTGTCTAAAGCAACACGCTAGCCCCGACGATGCAGATCGTCGGGAACGAGTTCTTACCTCTGCTCGGAGGAAAGCAAGAACTCGCTGAAGAAGACCTCTTGCGAGGGTTGGCGATGCGCCGAAAGTAGATTGAACTGGTTTTTTGTGATTGATTCGAGAGAGCTTTCCTGTACAAACTATCGGGATATTTATACCCGAGGTTACAACAGAACCCTTGTAAGGCACGATCTTATCTACAACTAACAAACAAGTCTTTGCGGCAGACTCTAGCCACAAATTAGATCTAAACTACCTAATTTACAAGATACAATTGCCCAAAACCGAGCTTTATCTCTATTCGGCAACTTCCTTGAAGCTTACTTCGAGCCCAGACCAAGCCCACGTTGATACCGTCAACTCACAACCCGTATCGGCCCGTGACCAAACCAAATCCGTATCGGCCGATATGCCCTTTATGGCAACACTCCCCAAGTCCGATACAGTTACCGGGTCCGATACGAAGCTTGGTCCGACTCCAACTTAATCTTTCTTCTCTGCTTCGGTTTCCTCTTTCCTTTCCCAGTCGATTACCAAAATCCGTCGTCAACAGATAGGCCATCAATTGTGACAGACGCAACCGGTGGTGATGATGATCCGCAGCAGGAGAAAACAACCGGTTGTAGAGACAAAGTTGTCCGTCAACAGTAGCAGAATAGGTAAGGCCGAACAGACATGGCAAGATGTTGATGGAGATGGCGATATTGATGACCAGTCAAATTTTAGTGTAGACGAAGCCCAAACTCCTAAAGCAAAGAACTTGGTTGACAGTAGTTGACTGAAGATGAAGATAATGCCGATGACGAAGGTGCCGATGGTAACATCAATGATAATAATCCATCAAACTGTTGAGAAGATATCGAAGCCCAAGTAGTTTCGTTGACGCTAGCATGTGTGTGGCGAAGAACTTCAAACTCCAAGACATATAAATTAAACCTTGAACTTAACATTTGAAAAACTTGAAGTAGATTGTAGCATCAACTGAGAGCCAAAGTTATCGGTGAAAATGTTGGAGTCGCTGAAGTAGAAAGCTTGCTCTGGAGTGAAGATTTTGAGTCTTGTATTTGTGTAGCCCCCGACTTTATGCTTAGTTGGGAAACAACTGATTATAGAGTCAAGAACTATAGCTTGTCATTGACTAGCCATTGCTTGAGTGAAGATACGCATTGAAGATGTCATGTTGAGGCTCTTGGAGACGTCGTGGTTGGTGAAGTGACGAAGCTTGCGAAGTAGAGGCAATAGAACTAGTCGACGATGAAAACGTAAACGCCCAACAACGGTGGCGTGAAAACCAACCGTGTAGGCGGAGATACCAGTCGGCGGCGGCAAAGGCAAGCCGACGATGAAGTCGTAGATGCCCAACAACGGTGATGTCACCAATCAACCGTGCAGGCGAAAACATCAGTCGGCGGCGGCGAAGGCAAGCCGACGATGGAGTCAGACGCCCAATAACGGTGATGTCACCAATCAACCGTGTAGGCGAAAACACCAGTCGGTGGCGGCGAAGGCAGGCCGACGATGAAGTCGTAGACGGCCAACAACGGTGATGTCACCAATCAACCGTGTAGGCGAAAACACCAGTCGGTGACGGCGAAGGCAGGCTGACGATGAAGTCGTAGACGCCCAACAACGGTGATGTCACCAGTCAACCGTGTAGGCGGGAAACACTAGTCGGCGGCGGCGAAAGCAGGCCGACGATGAAGTCGTAGACGCCTAACAACGGTGATGTCACCAATCAACTGTGTAGGAGGAAACACCAGTCGGTGGCGACGAAATCAGGCCGACGATGAAGTCGTAGACGCCCAACAACGGTGATGTCACCAATCAACAGTATAGGCGGAAACACTAGTCGGTGGCGGCGAAGGCAGGTCGGCGATGAAGTCGTAGACGCCCAACAACAGTGATGTCACCAATCAACCGTGTAGGCTGAGACACCAGTCGGCGGCGGCGAAGGCAGGCCGGCGATGAAGTCGTAAACGCCCAACAATGGCAATGTCACCAATAAACCGTGTAGGCGGAAACACCAGTCGGCGAAGAAGGCAAGTCGGCGATGAAGTCATAAACGCCCAACAACGGTGGTGTGTCCAACCAACTGTGTAGGCGGAAACCCCAGTTGGCGGCAGCGAAGGCAAGCCGACGATAAAGTCGTAGATGCCCAACAACGGTGATGTCACCAATCAACCGTGTAGGCAGAGACACCAGTCGGCGGCGGCGAAGGCAGGCTGATGATGAAAACGTAGACGCCCAACAACGGTAATGTAACCAACCAACCGTGTAGGCGGAAACACCAGTCGGCAGCGGCGAAGGCAGGCCGGCGGTGATGTATAATTGATCAATCCTGCAGTATAAACACGTAGGATGAGTTGTATCTGATGCAAATATAGTACTTGAGGAAAATTCAAGCATTTTAAAATATTTGTAAGTATGTAATTCTTCTCTTGTTGTTTTTGATTTCTCCAAGTAGATGACTCCTCACATTTAAACACTCTGCCCGACTAGTCATTAACATGAGTTCATCATCAATGGAACAAAGTTTCACATATCAAAGTTTACTACTCGGGTACTTTCGTAATTGTTTAGAGCAGAAAACAAATTATTTTATCTCTATGCTTTTAATTGCCTCCGAGTAATACTTAGCATCTTGCGTTATACACTCTATCCAACGAGCACCCGGGTGCTAGGATTCGGCCCAAGGGCAACTATCCATCGACAAACCAAACGGAAAGCGTAGGGAAATAGAGTTTCATAACTCGATGGGCACTTTTTACTCGGATTATTTCACAAGCAATCGAGATAAACATTATAAAAATTAGCTCAAAAATATGATATAACATCTGTAGCCCCCGATTCACTACTCAACGGAGGACCAGTTGATGTAGTGAGACAGAGAAAAAAGGAAATATCATATAAAGAAGAAAATTAATGATGACTTAGCTTTTTGGTATTTTCACCGGTGACGGCAGAGGTGGGGCCCCACGGTGGGCTTTAATTGTTATGCTTGTCTTGCCGCGAGGCTTTAATTACATCGTTTGATTTGGCGTAGGAGTTGGCTGTTTCGAACATCTTCTTGACCGTTCTCGGAGGCTTACGCCCGAATTTGCCGATCAGCAACTCGTCGCGGATGCCTTTCTGGAACGCGGCTATGATGACGTCGTCGGTGATGTCGGGGATCTTGTTTCGCTTCTCCGAGAAACGTCGAATGTAGTCCTTCAATGACTCGTCGGGTTTCTGAATCACGTTGTAGAGAACGAAGTGGGTCCTGAGCCTTTCGTAAGTGCCCTGGAAATTGGCGATGAAGTGGTCCCGAAGCTCGCTCCACGAATCGATCGAATCTCTTGGTAAGCTTGTGAGCCAGTTCCTGGCTGAATCGGCGAGAACAACGGGCAGGTAGTTCGCCATGGCCTTGCGGTCTCCTCCTGCTGCGCGGATGGCGAGGGTGTAAACGGTCAACCACGACTCGGGGTCGGTTTTGCCGTCATACTTGTCAATCCCTGTGGGTTAGAAACCATTCGGCCAATCCACTCGACGCAGGTCTCGGGTGAACGCGGGCACTCCATCGTCGTAGTTGTCGAGTGATCTCCTTCGGTCTTCATAAGAGCGTCGGTCACGCTCCCGATGGCGCCGGTCAAGGACCTTCCTCAAGTCACTCGGCGAGGGCCTTCGGGAGCTGTTTGGATAGTTGGAGTTGTAGCTGCGACGGATCCGATTGTGGACGGGTGGTCGACCATGACCTCTCTCATGAGAGTCGGCCGATTGTTCTTGATGCTTCCATGCTGCGTTGCGGGAAGGGTCCTTGGACTTGACGGGTGTCTTGCCCTGCTCAGGCCTCTTGTAGTCTTTGGATCGTAGCGGTGGCAAGCGGATTCTTTCAGGTGTTTCGACGATGGACTCAGTAGGTCTCTACGTGGAGCTAGAGGGAGGGCCGTTGGCCATAGCTGCGATGATGGTCTTGATCTTGTCCAAAAGCGGTGTTATCGCAGCGGGTGCCGCTTCAATGACGGTGTCGATGAGGGTGAGGGCATCGACGGCGTTTTGTTGAGGCGTCTGGAAGATGTTGGCGTTGTCGACTCGTGTCTGTAATATGGCCTCGCAGGCAGAACGCCCAATCGCCCTCAGGTCTCGTTTCTTCCTGGCGGTGTTACGCTTGTTCTCCTCCTCCATGCGCTTGCGCTCTTGCTCAAGCTTGGCTCGTTCTTCTTCCGCAATCCTCCAGGCCATGGCTGAGTCGGTCTCGACTACTTCGACCATGAGGACGTTGAGCAGCCCCGAATCGTAGTAATCTTTGTTGAGGTCGGAGCTGTTGATGTCGTCCGTGGAGATGTCGTAGAGGTCGTCGAAGTCGGTGGAGCTGAGGTGTTCGTCGAGGTCCATAGACAAGTATGACCCGAGTCGTTCGAGTATGACAGCAATTTCCCTCGCGCCCAGATCGCAGCATGAAGATGATAAAGAAGATTCTCCCAAGTGGATCGAATCCAACTCGGAAGACAGAAGGTTGTGATGGATCTCAGCGTCGTCCGGTAACCCGAACGGCGCCGAGGGGTTTCCCCCTCCTGACTGGTCCGAATCCGAGTCGAGGAGAGAGAGCTTACCGAATTTGTCGGTGATGAAGTCGAGGCTGCCAAAACGAAACGCCTGCCCAGGGGCGAAGACGAAGTCGTCGAAGCCTGATGTAGATTCCATTGCGCTTGTCGGCGAGATGAAGAAGAAAACTTGACGCACTTCCCCTACCTGGCCCGCCAACTGTCGAAACTTGGTTTCGACAATAAGAATCTGGGGGTAGCAGTCAAGCGCCAAACACGATGGGTTAGTATGCAAAAGGAATTTAGACAGGTTCAGGCCCTCTCTTCGAGAGGTAATACCCTACTCCTGTTTCGGGGATTCGATCCGCCGAGTGGTTTATTGATCTCTTGATCTCTTTTAATATGTGCTCTCGTGAGTTTTCTCTCCGTAGTCGTCTATTTTCGCTATTCTTCGTGTATCCCTCAAGGGACGCCCTACCCTCCTTATATAGTCTCGGAGGATAGGCTTACAAGTCGGAGACCTAATCACATTCTATGTCGGACTCCTCAATCTTACCAACTTTGGACTATAAGCCGTTACCTTATTACACAAGGTAATGTAATACCAAAGTCCAAAGCCGATTACATAATCATGAGTCATAGTCTATCCCCTATGGTAAGTCGGATAAGCTAGCCATGAGATATCCGGTACCCATAATCTCCACAAACATCCACGTGAAAGTCGAGTAAACACAAAATAAAATAAAAACAACTGGCACCCATACTCTCCTCTCTTCTTCCACCGCCTCGCCATCTACGTATCCGTCCTGACGATGAGCCCATGCAACCACCTTCCAAGTGCCACGCTGTCGAGAAGAGCAAACGCTGACTTGATCGCCATGGCGAGCACGAACGTATCTGAGTGGAGACCTTCCCGAGAATCCACCAGAGGACTTTTCCTTCCTTTCCACTCTCTCTCCCTCCCTCCTCTTCTCTATGAGGCTGTTGTCACCGCGTGTGTCCTTCGCTTCAGACGCCACACTCAACCCCCACACTGATCCAAGCTGTCGTTGTGTGCAACGTTGTGTGGTGCCACCACACCCTTCGTGTTGGTGGAGCCTTCTCTCTTGCGCAAGCTCTATATCATCCCAACACTTGTATGCTTTCTCTTTGTCTTCACGAACGTTGTCGGCAACCTCGTCATTGTCCCACCAACGGCCATCGTCGTCGCTAGCTCACTCGCATCCATGCGGCTAGATTTGGCTGCCGATCGATCCCCTAATTTATTTATTTTTTATTGGTAACTTTGCTACTAGGCTGTCACGTAATATGAAATCACTGTGTAAACCATCAAGGGAGGTTATTTTGTTGGAGTTTATTTACTTAATCTAATCTCAAGTCTTAGCCTAAACATAAATTGATCTATTGACCTGAAGATGAAGCCATTGACGATTTCGTTTTCTTGCTTTGCTTTTCAGCTTCGGCTCTCCTTCTTTCTTCTTCTTTTATTCTTCTCTGTTAAGAAAAGAAAACACACAGAGAAGCCTCATGAACCCCTTCCAATGCTAGATCGATCGGGCGATTGGTTTCAGGATTTTAGGATTAGAGAAAGAGAGTTCGGATGATCCCTATACCTCTTCTACTATTTCTTATATAGCGACAGGGGGGAGGCTTGGGGTTTATCTCCAATTAGATTTGAATTTTGTTTGTACTGATCATATTAACAAACTTTATCTCTTAGTTTCTTTTTGGTTAGGAAAAGAATCTAGTGGTTTTATTTTCTTCCTAATTTTTATCGACAGTGAGTCGATAAAATCAACCAACATATTTGACGTATAGTTGAGTTAGTTGAGGGAGGTAAAATAATTAATTTTTTCCCTATCCAGTAGCACAAGAAAGGGAAACGCTCGTCTCAACAAGCGTGCAAGACATTGTGGTATAGTAGTACCTGCAACCTATTTGCAATTGTAGATTTGTGACGGGAGTCAGTGCTACTGGCTAATTCTACATGGCCTGCTAGTTGCCAGCAAAGATCCATAACATTGCGTGATCCATGAACAATCAATCGCATGATCACAAGAAAGAAAAAACTTAGTTGCACACGTTTTGTACCAAAAATCTTGGCGTACTTTGCTCGGCTTTCAAAGTTAGGATGAACGTGGTACACATCTTATGATACAAAACAAAAGTAAAAAAAAAAGATGAGAGTACCTATAAATATGTCGTCATATTTTTCACGAAAAAATAGTCTGTATTTACATCGTAAGTTTTCAAAATTACGTATATAAATTGATGTAAGTTCCAAAATCACACACACATACACACATATATGACAAAAATAATTAGTTATGTAGTTGATACTACATAAGCACAAGGGATAAAGAGGTGGAGAAACGATGGGGCACCGTGCACACGATGTCCAGCGCAGCGCATCCAAGCCGTTAAAATCTGATTGTACCCAGCCACGTAATTTGGCGACACTTTTTCAGTAGATCCGAAAGAGGATATCATCGACAGAAATAATTTGACAAGGGAGAGACTAGAGATGAGAGGAATTAGCGAACGGTTCACTAGTCCGTTCGTCGCCAGTAAGGGGGAAAAAACGTGAAAACTATGGCGGATCGCTCGATCGCGTCGCGCCTTGCACCGTTGCACGTCAGTGGCTGCTGAAGTCCGCGACGCACGACGGCGAGCCGGCCACGACGACCACGGCTGACACGCGCAGCACGACGCGGCACCGCATCGCCACGCGCACCGTGCGCCGTCCGTACAGCCCACCCAGCACACTCACCCTGCCGTCCACGGCGGTGTGGCTCGCCAGCCGCACCTCGCCGCGACCGAACAGCACCTCCCCGACCACGGCCGCGCCAACCCTGTCAACGAACACGTCCATGCCGACCCGCACCCGGCTCGTGCCCCGCGCCGCCACCTCCCCCGGCGGCGCGCTGCCCAGCCCGACGTACTCCGGCACGCCGTCGACGTAGAACTCCGTGGTGCTCGCGGCGAACCGCATGGACTCGTAGTTGGGGTTCTTGATCACGATGCCCGCGACCAGCGTCACGTTGATCCGCAGCGGCCGGGAGGCCTCCGTGCCGAACCCCACGTGGAAGCGCTCCACCGTGACGGAGTCCATGGACAGGGTGGGATCCCTCACCTTGAGCACGGTGAGCGACAGGACAAGCATCACCACGGCGGCCACCGCGGCGACCACGCCCAGCATGCAGCACGCGCGCCGCAGCAGCCGACCGCCATGGCTATGCTCCGCCGGCTTCGCAATCTCAACGTCAGCATCGCCGTCGATGGCTTTGGCCTTGGCCTTGGCCTTCACCTTGGCGGCGTCAAAGACGACGTCGACATGATCTTTGGCTTTGGGTTTCTTGGGTACGGCTTCCGCCATGAATCGTGCTGGTGGTGTGTGCGTGGCGTTGGCTGAGTCGGCAGCATTTGCAATTGCGGCCTTGCAGAATGCAGAGCCGAATGGTTAAGGAGGTTGGGCGTTGGGGGAAAGAGTTAAGGCGGGTTGGTGTCGCAGCGGGAAATGCAAACATATCGACAGGGCGTCAGTTTGGTAGTTGGGGAGTTCGGGGTCGCGCTCGGAACGTCGGGCTTAAATTCGGTCAGTGCGTGACACGGACAGACGCCTCCGCGATGAAAACTGTCACGTGCCCAACGGCCACGGCCTGACGTTAAACGCGTATGGTATGGGCCAGGCTCGTTTTCTAGTCGCTTACAAGCTGGGCCTTTTTAGGAGTAGCCTCTGGATACTGGGCTGAAATGTAACGTTTGTCGAGTATATTACAGGCTGTCGGCAGGACATTACATCGTGAAGCCCAATATCACAGAACCACTAGTGTCGCAGTCGTCACATCTCACATGCCATCGATCGCTCGCCTATTGACCTTTCTAGAGTGATAGAAAGCGGCTGGACACATTTTACACGAAGCGAGCTCTTCCAGATCTAACAGTAATAGTAGTTGTACTAGCATCTCACACAGTTTTATATGACCGCGTCAGTTCGTCGGCGGCGTAGTGCAGAGATGGGCGATTCGGGGCAGGCGACTGACAAGGAGGAAGGATCTGTTCGCCGACTCAGCACCGTCCGTTCCGGGACGTGGTGCCGCGTGGGCCCCGCGCCGAAGCTTCTCCTCCTTTGCAGTTACCAAATTCCCCTTGCTGCCACGCAGATGTACGCCGCGCCCCACGCAACCAAAAGTTAGCACAAACTTGCTTATCAAAACTAGTAGTACAGCTCAGGCGGCCACGCGAAATCGCGAGGTTTCACGTACCAAAAGCGCAATAATCCACTCGGATTCCACGCGGCCGCGCGACTGCACGTGGGCGCCCACGACGCGCGCTCGTATCGATCGGCGCCGCGCTTTCCTCCTCTTACCCGCTAGTATATCATCTGCTTGCGAGTCCACGGCCTCCTGCACCTCTCGATCCAAGATAATTCCATTCCAAAGCTTGCGCGGCCGCTCGAGGAAGGAAGGAAGGAAGGAGGAGGCGGATCGATCTCGGCGTGCGTCGGCCATGTCGAGCTTGATGGACAAGGCGAAGGGGTTCGTGGCGGAGAAGATCGCGCACATCCCCAAGCCGGAGGCGTCGCTGGACAGCTTGTCGTTCAAGGGGATGAGCCGCGAGTGCATCACCGTGCACAGCAACGTCAACGTCTCCAACCCCTACGACCACCGCCTCCCCATCTGCGAGCTCACCTACACCCTCAAGTGCGCTGGAAAGTACGTGTCACACCTGCATCAATCATCCTTTTGCTTGTCTGATCCATCGATCTCGTGCTTGCTTGCTAATTGTATTGGTCGATTCGATTGATTGGTCAGTGTTGTGGCGTCCGGCACGATGCCCGATCCGGGGTGGATCGCCGCGAGCGACACGACGAAGCTGGAGATACCGGCCAAGATCCCCTACGACTTCCTCATCTCGCTGGTGAAGGACGTGGGCCGGGACTGGGACATCGACTACCAGCTCGACGTCGGCCTCACCATCGACCTCCCCATCGTCGGTAACTTCACCATCCCGCTCTCCACCAGCGGGGAGATGAAGCTCCCCACGCTCAAGGACATGTTCTAATTATCTAATCTCATCAACCAACTCTGCTCGAACACTGTGTGTGTGATGTGTCTCGCGAATAACGGCAGCTGCTCTGCACCTGTGTTCTTCTTGCACTGCATAGTACTATGATTGTATGAGCAGCTGAAAAATTACCTCTATTCCTAATGGTTGCAATAATAAGTTGGAGAACTGAACTTTTGCTTGTTTATATATGTGGGATTGCTTGTGATTGGCACGGTCGAATTATTCTGCGAACGTTGGGGAAAACGGTGCTCGTTTTGTGCCAGGTTATGTCGTGTCCCTATCCTACCTTAATCATGTAGGCGATGCATTTTAATTACTGAGTACACCCGTCTCGCGATCAAAATGACTCGTTCTAGTGCATTGGCACGATTATTTCAGCGAAAAGACACCCATATTCAGAACCGTTTGCGTCTACATATTAGCGGCTGCATTTGGCTAGCTCATAAAGTCAGAATGCATCGGCCAATCGATTGCAAGTCCCAACATTACGCCGCCGTTGGTTGGTTCAATCTCGAATATCAAGTTGTCAACACGAAGAACACGACGCGCTGACGAGATGAGTTGGCTCTTTCCGATGAACAGCACGGAACTTGATACGTGGGCCAAGCCCAGGGCCCTAGCTGGTCATATAGCCCAGCCCACATACTTTGCTTAGCCCATGCAAATGCCTTGGCAGATTCTTCTTTTTCTGGGCTTGAAATTGAACTGTCCCAGCGTCCCACACGGCGCGCCGGTTTTCATTGTTGGGAATTGAATGTGTATATCAGCCATCCGATCCCCACAAGATGCACCCATAACCATATTGGATGCCAAGACTAGCTTATGCTATTGTTCTTCCTTCCTTCTTTATTTTCTTTTTCAAAAAATACGTCACGTGCCTGATTCTTTTTTTTCAAAACAAAGTACAGGCGTATGTTCTCATATACACATAACCACACATCATACTTCTATTAGCACATTCGAAGACTGTGCAGGTATATTTTGAAATTGACGAAATTACCATAGATGTCTCGTTGACAATGGATATGTTGTCTTGCAGTGAAAAAATAATTAATCGTAAAACATGAGTACTCGAGCTAAGTTTAAAACTTGAATCCAAGTAAATAGGTTCCATGACAATGAACCTAATCAACTAAGCACACTCAACTCACATTGAACGTATGAAGTGAGGGTAGCTTAACTGGTTAGGTTTTTTGTAGTGGAACTAGTTCACCCGGATTTAAATTATAGATTTGACACAGGTGCTTGTATTTACGGTTAATTATTCTTTCAGTGGTATGCGACGTACTCGTTGACAGCGATACGTCCGTGGTGACTTCGTCAATCTCAAAATATGTCGGCACAGTCTTTCGGATGTGCTCATAGGGATAAGTTGAGTATGCACATGTTATGAGCGTCTGCGTTTGTACTGTGTTCTAAAAACAACCGTTAAACGTTGCACCATTCAGTCTGACATATAGCTGTCTAGCACTTCATGTTACATTTTCTCACCGCTTGTTTTGACTAGACCATGAAAACTCTGTTCCCCTTGACTCATTCCAAACAACTTAAACATCAAAGCTTTGCGCCGTAGCTACCGGCGCTTGTTGACCTCACGGGTGGCGCCCTCATCGACGACGAGCGCCAAGGCTGCGGGCAAGCGTTGCTCTCACTCCCATTGCCCCTGTAGCCCTGTTAATCTGCCTCGGCCCAAAGAGGCGATGGGACATGATGCAGAGGGGTAAAGGAGCTCCTACACTGGAGCCCATGGCTCTTTGTTGTCGTAGAACCCAAATCCGGCCATCAGCATAAAGGAATAAGACATATCTACCACCTCCGTTTCATATTATAAATCGTTTTGACTTTTTTCTAGTCAAATATTTTTAAGTTTGATCAAATTTATAAAAAAATTAGCAATATCCATAATACCAAATTAGTTTTATTAAAACTAACATTTAATTTATTTTGATAATATGTTTGTTTTGTGTTAAAAATGATTCGATTTTTTTTATAAATTTGGTCAAACTTTAAAAAGTTTGACTAGAAAAAAAAGTCAATACGATTTATAATATAAAAGGAGAGAGTGAACTATTATAGGTGATTTTTTTATGGCTTTGTTGCAATTCATTGTTTAACGTATTTCACTTTGTTGTTTTTGACCGATGACTCACTCTTTGTTGATAAGATGTTGCACATGTGGTACACCGCCTCATCGTTTGGATGTTAACAAAATTTAGTACGGTTCTTTTGTGGATTTGATGAAGCAAAGAAGTCAATCAGCCGATGAAAGTTTATCTAAAAGAGACCGAGTTCAAGAAGTAATCATAAAGACCACGGTAGGACAATCTAATTCTATCTATTAATTAGGTAGAAATTAGTAATTTTTCTTTTACCTTTAAAAAGTTTTATCTAGTGTCCGATTAGGACTTGTGTTTTTCCTTTTATCTTTAGAAAACTTGAGTGGTGTCTGATCAAGACTAGTATCAATCCGAAGATATAAATATGTACACCCAGGGTCTTTGTAATCTATCTCCACAAATCAAGACAATTACTTTCGGTGCATCGCCACCTTTTTATTCCAGTGAGTTCTTAGTTTCGAGTTGGGTAACATCGGTTGAGTTCGATCTCCAATAAGAAAGTAAGTTCCGTCAACTTCGTTTGTATCGGCGTGGCTAGAACTTTCTCAGTTAAGTCCGATATTCTATCTAGGTCGATGCAAGCGTTGCCTATCTGATATATTGATTTTATTTTTAATTGCATTGCTATTAGAGTTGTATCGACTTAGTTTGGACTTTCTCGATTAGTTACAATATTTTGACTAAGTTAATGTTTCTCTAATCATACTGTTGTTTTAGATAGATTTATATATTCATCACGTTTGTATAAATCTATCGATTTATCTAGTTTATTTTATAAAACACAATCTCGTATTGTCTTGATTAGGTATGATCTTCTAGATTATTGCTGATAATCTAAGTCTTGCTAAGCTGATAGGTTTTATGCAACGTTTCATCGGAGTGCCAGCCGATGAGTTATCATTACTTTGGATTTCAACTATCAAATATATCGGTTAGTTAGCCGATATACACTTTAATTTACTTACATCGAATCTCCAGCCGATGTATGTTTTAACCATCAGATTTGCATTTATCTCATTATATCAGTTTTGGCTGATTGGTTCATATTTATTATCTCGTTGCATCTTCTGAGTTACATCGACTTATACTCAAACTTGTATAATTTTTAGTTGAATCTATCTTTATCAACTTTAATCTTATACTGTCTCGGTTCGGTCCGATCTATCAAGATCGTCTTTAATAAATAATGGTTTGATGATTATGTATAGTTTAGTTCTAGCCGATGATAGCATTGTTCATCCGGTTATTTGAATCTATAGCCGATTAATCAAAATCCTATTGACATCGGCTGGTATTGTCACATCACATCGGCCTATTGACCGATTGGCTCCTTGATCATCGATCTATTTCCATCTTGTTAGTTGTAGGATCAAACTAACCGACACGCCTTGAACCCAATTGATAGAACCTGGACTAGAACTAAGCAAATATCCCAGACCTTCATGTGCGCGATGAATTTCACGTCAACAGTGGGCAACGATGGCGGAGCTTTTGCATCCATCGGTCACTATAGATGACGAGGAACTAGGGTCCTGATCTTCTGATAGGTATTGATAACTCTTGATTTGGTGAAAATTTGCCACGCATGATCCAACTTTCGATCAACACGATCCGAACCTAGCAATCGTACCACCACGTCATCGCTGGTTATCAACCATGTTGAAACCTTTCGCCGAGAAGGCTAATTTCTGCATGCGAATCGAAAAACACAAGTAAGAACAAGGTAGATTGTAACTCAATTTGCAAATGAATAAGACATGTAGAAAGAGCCTGACAAAAAAAACTATTATCTTGATGTTGCAGTCGGTTTTTTTGGATGTTGCAGATATTTAATTTGTTTCTTAGTGTTTACAACCATTATTTTTGAATCTTGTATCTCTTAAACCAGTTTAAACAAGTAAAGTGAAACATTTAACCAAGAGATCAGACATTTTTTCAAGTGATAAAATATCATTCGATATTTTGGCTAGAATCAGACGACCGCTCCATAGTCGCGCCCTTCTTTTATATTGGGAACACCTCCTACAATTGTTAGCTAGCCTGGCATCCGAATTCGGAAGGTATCAAATGTGACAGATCTTGACCGACCAACTAATAATAAACACAAGCTTATAAAAAATCATCAGTGCAAAGATCGTGCAAAACCGAGCAAAAATGCTGTACAGAACATAGATTTTGATCATTAATTCTGCGGGCAACACGTGTGACCTGACCAGTGTATATCTTACTAGCTACAGTATCTTCCTCAATACTGTATAATGGAAGAAAAGAACATGACGATTCATCATTCATGTGTAGTCAATTAGCGCTCCAGGCCACCAACTAGAGCGACAGCCGGCGTCCAAGAACGCCGTCGTCATCCAAAAAGTGGTCGAGATCATCGTCGAAGGGGCCAAAGAAATCGTCCATATCCATCTCCACCGGCGCCCAGAGGTCGTTCTCGTCGTCCGCCATGGAGCACGTGTCGGCGCTGTCCTCCGGCTTGGCCGCCGTCGCCGCCTCGTCCGTCGACGCGCCGCCGGGAGATGGCTGCTGCTGGTGGTGGTCAGGGGACGCCGGCTTGTTGTTGCGCGTGGTGCCGGCGAGCGAGTTGAGCTGCGTGGGCACGGCGTGGCAGTGCTCGGCGATGTAGGTGACGACCAGCACCCCGGGCTTCTCCGGCGAGCGCTCCACCATCTTCCTCGCCATGCACGCCTTGAGGCTACTGCACTTGTAGTATCCCCTGTTCAAGAGGAACATTCATATACACGACGCAATCAATCAACTGAACTCAAACGCTAATGGCAATTGGCACTGCTGGAGTGCTGGTAATGCGACTAGTTACCGAGGATACGGCGAGCCCTTGATAGGTTTCTGGCCGTACTTGCGCCATGCCCAAAGGTCGGTGGAGACGCCGCCGTCGGCAACCGGCACCTCGCACACCACTTTCTTCAGCTGGCTCTTCTTGCTGCATCGATCGAGCATGTAATTAACCACAGCTGTTAGTGCTAATCTCATCAAATCAACATGGAATATATTCATTTCTCAGTGCAGCATGGGTGGTATATATTTGTACCTTCTTTTGGGCCTGGCAGTACGAACGCCCGGTTTCCGGCCGGGCTGCTTCCTACCCTGCCCGGACGTCGAGGCAGCCGGGAAGGAGATGAGCACCTCATGCTCGCCCTCCCCACGCTCGCGGCTCGTCGACGGCGCTGTCACCAAGAACGGCGCCCGAGGCAGCTCGTGGTACACGTCCAAGTACTCCAAGTCGTAAAATGAGGCCGCCGCCGCCGCCGCCGACCTCACCGGTTGCCCGACGAACTCCGGCGCTCCACCAGCACGGCCAACGACGACGGTTTCAGCTTCAGCCCGCCGCGTCGACGGCGCCGGCGGCTCCGGCTCCGAGTCGGCGACGGCCGTGCCACAGCTCCTGACCAGTGCCTGGAGATCCCAATCGTTGGAGTACTCCATGATCAGCTTATTGACGACCCGCTTATTACTGATTCGGCGGCAGCGAAAGCGAGAAAGAGAGCTAGCGTGTGTGAGGTTCATGAGGAGGAGGAGGAGGGGGTTGACTTTGCGACGAGCAGCGGGATACTTATAGCGGCGAGATGAACGGAAGTCGTAGCCAGCTAGAAAGTCAAACACAACGGCGCTTTTGTGTGGAAGTGGTGGGCACGAAAAGCGGCCGCGATTGATCGATCAGTGCATGCACTGGCGGGAGACGGGAGAGGATAACTAAGCTAGCGAGAATGCTAGCTAGATCGCGTCAGGATCTGCACGTAACCAGCAGTCTTAAGCTTTCTAAGCCTAATTTTATCCCGTTTTCACGTGTTGTATTTAGTAGGCGCCTGACATGTTATGAGGTGTGCGCGCTCTTGCCACTGGCCAGCACTTTCTTATTGTTCTTTATCTGAATTTGATCCAAATGTCAAAGGGGGGAGAGAGAGAGAAAGGAGAAGAAAAGGGATCTGCAAAACCGATCGAGCCGTGGTGAGGAACAGAGAAACCATCTGGCACACCTGGCAGCTACATGAAGTACGGAATAAACCTGGAATTATGCCATACGCTGGTGAGTTGTTTAACAAGCGCAAAAATGTCAACATTGATACCAAGCTCGTCTATCCCATTTGTTATTGGATTGACTTCCGTTAATGTCAAATGAGAGAGAGAGAAGGGAGAAGAGAACCGTAATAAGCTGCAAATTAACAAGTAAACAACGTCGATCGATCCTATCGTAAGTTGTAACAAAAAAGAAAGAAGATCCTAGCATATACCTTTATGAGACATGTCCCTGTCTCGATCGGAATCTTTGTGACTTGGTACTTGACCAATTTTTTTGTATTATGGAGGAGGAGTTCCAAAAGTGGCAGGGAACCCGCAGCAATGGGAGGTATTAGTGGCCATCGGCCTGTGCGCGCGCGCGCTCTCGGCTTTGGCTTTTGGATCGAACGGATGGGCGGATGGCCGCTAATTCGCGCTGCATGCGTCGGCGCGTGGTTGCTACAGGCGAACGCGCGTGCGCGTGGTGGTGGGCGCCGGGGTTGGGTTGGGGCGCCTCGAGCTGTCGATTCGGGGGGGTTTTGGCGATGCATGCACGCAGCGATCGTGCAATCGATCCGACGCGTAGAGGGAGGATCTCGTCGCCGATACGATCTCCTCTGGCGTTTTGGCAACTCTTTCCCTTTACCGGCTTAACCCACCGTATCTGCATGCCGACACGCCTTGCAAAAGTTGTTTCGTGTACTACACGAGAAGACACTCAAGCAACCGGGCTTTGCTAGCTGCAGGGTCAAATTAAAGGAAACAGTTTCCAGTTTGAGTTTTTGACGTACTGTTTGTTTATTATAGGAAAAGACAGTGAATTGAATTAATTTGACAGTGAACGGGGATACGGCGAACTTTAATTTATTACTGTGGATGGGATGCCGATGGTTGGCTCGCTCTAGGTCAGTTTTGGCACGCCGGCTTTTGTGAACGCAAGATCGGGTCAACCTGCTAAAAAATCGCGGTGACACGTACAGATGCAATACGCGTGACACCAAATCGCCAATGAGCGAATCGGAGCGTAGCATATATAGGATGGCGCCGTCGTTCGTTCTCATCAGTTTGGCTAAGATTTGGGACCGACCGAGAGAGACTACGACTGGTCGCTAGCTACTACGTACATGCTGCTGCTAGCTAGCTCGAGTGAGATGTGCGTGCCGTGTGCTGTCTGTACGCGCGTGCAACTTGGATTTAGCCCGACTCGCACGGCGGCTATTTTGCGAGAAAACTTAGCTTAATTTTGAAACCGTCTAGCAACGACGCGTCCCAGGCTGCTGCCGATTATATTCGCGAGAGATTTTATACATGGTTTGTCTTTTCTCACTTTGGGTTGGGGACGTCGGTTTCTGATCGGAACAGGGCCGAGGGTGCTAGTACTATCGTCAATTGACATGCGCATGGCTTCAACTGATCAGTCCGTGACACTGTAGTGTCGTTCTTGTCAAACACTGCTCCGGTCAAATCGATCGATACGCTTCCATTATTAAAGGCGTCAGGCTTTGACTTAATATAACCACCACATTTGCCTTTTGACTTATCAACCGCAACCGAAAATTCAATTTTGAAACATAAGGTTATTACGGTTGATTTTAAGAGTTTTTCTATCGTAGTTTAATTCCCAACGTTGGCCTTTAAATCACAAGGATGCATATATAAAAATTTTAGACAAATTATTTTTAATTTTTGGTTTATTTTGTTTTACTGTTTACCAGCTGTAGAGCAAATGATGACTTGTTTCAGATTATTCACAAATAAATCAGCCAGTTGGCATGATGTCCGAGGTAAATGGGCCAAAAAATGAGACCGTGCCATACAATGGCCCATTTATTATGGCCTACTAGCTTCGGCCCTCCCCATCCCGCGTAACCGCCGCCCCCGACCTCCCTCAACTCCGATGTGGGGAACCACGGCCGCAGCCGTACGCCGGCTCTGCGCGGCCGGCGACGTCCGCTCGGCGCTCGCGATGCTCGCCCGCGGGGCCAAGGCCGGCGATGCGGCGCTGGACGTGACCGCGTGCACGGCGCTCGTCGACGGCTTCTGCAAGAGCGGCGATGTGGCGGAAGCCCGGAGGGTGTTTGATGAAATGCCGCTCCTGGGGCTTGCGCCTAACGAGGTCACCTACACTGCTCTGATGCACGGCTACTTCACTCATGGCCAAAGGGAGAAGGGTTTCGCCTTGTTTGAGGAGATGCGGAGGGATGGAGTGGAGCCAAACCTTTACACCTACAACTGCTTGATTGGGGAGTGGTGCAGGACAGGGGAGTTCGAGCGCGCTCGTAGCTTGTTCGACGAAATGCCTGTGAGGGGCATCGTGCGCAATGTTGTCAGCTATAACACCCTCATTGCCGGCCTATGCAGGCATAGCAAGCTGTGGGATGCCACCAAGCTGTTGGATATGATGCGCAGGGAGGGTACCCGTCCGAGCATCATTACATTTAACCTTCTTGTTGATGGCTACGGCAAAGCTGGCAAGATGTCCAATGCTTTGCATTTCTCCAACCAGATGAAGGCGGCTGGTTTCCAACCAAGTGCAGTGACATACAACATGCTTATTGCCGGCTTCTGTCGTGCTAGAGATATGACCCGGGCAAACAGGGCTTTATCTGACATGAAGGAACGAGGCTTGGAACCGACCAAAGTGACATACACAATACTAATTGATTCATTTGCCAGAGAAAATCACATGGATAAGGCCTTTGAGATTCTCGCAGGGATGGAAAAGGCAGGTCTAGAGGTGGATGCGCGCACTTATGGTGTTCTGGTCCGTGCCCTCTGCATGGAAGGGAATATGAAGGATGCCAGAAAGCTGTTTCAGTCAATGGGCGAGAAAGGTGTTGAGCCAAGCAATGTGATCTATGACATGTTGATTTATGGCTATGGGAGAGAAGGGAGCTCATTAAAGGCTCTGAAGTTAATCATGGAGATGAGGCAGAAGGGTTTGGTTCCAAATTCTGCAAGTTACGGCTTGACAATCCGTGTTCTTTGCAAGGATGATAAATGTCTGGAAGCTGAGGCTCTGCTTGATGACATGGTGCGTGCTGGTTTGCAAACAAGTGAGTCGATCTGCCAGGCATTATTGGATGCCAAGGCAAGATTGAGAGGTTCTGCTAATGTCTCTTTTGTGTAGGTAGCAAGGCATGCCTTAGTGAAATTATATTTATCTTGACTCTTGAGAATTTCGAAAGATGATGCACAAGGAAACACATCTTCAAATGGACGTATGCTGATATCTATGTATTGAATTGCAACATAAGAATCTGTACGGTCATTTGCTGGGCACCATCAGAACTTCATTGCAAGCGAAAGTGATAGTCAGCAAAAAGACGAAGATAAATGCACCGAGCACTTTCTGCAAAATAAAGGTCGGTGCTTATTGGGATCCTGTGCCTTTATGCTACTGAAGATTTTAGAAATGTTCAGCTATTTTTACCAAGTTATTTGTCAACATTACAGCAGCAGGCCAGGGAAATAGAATCTAATCTGGCAAGGAAAAGATAGGCTGAGCGCCCTCTGGTCGAGCAGACTCATCCTGCACAGCCAGAGAGGCTCTGCTATGTGAAACTTGGTTTGAGCAAAACCCTTGCTCAGGTTTCCTATCTCTTTCCACATTACCAACTTCCCAGCCACTAACTTCACATGAAACATCTGTAGTTGATGGTTCTGCTGTTACTTTAGTGGCGCAAGCTCTGGAAAGTGATTCTATCCGTGACAAGGGCTTGGAAATTGATTCTGTTCATGACAAAGGTCTTGAGGTTAACTCGGCACCTGATCCTACGGGATACTCTGGGACCAGGTAGAAGCCGCCGTGCTGCACCAGCCAAAGGTGAACAAGAATTATCTTTGAAGAATGAGGCGCGCTCTAGTGTTCTACCCTTGGTCAAATCTTGGTGAACAAGAATTACCTTTGAAGAATGAGGCACGCTCTAGTGTTCTACCCTTGGTCAAATCTTTGAAGAATGAGGTACGCTCTAGTATTCTACCCTTTTTCAAAAATGAAAGAAAAAGAACCTGGTGGACATTTTTGTTCAATTGAAAAATTTAACCAAGAACTTCGCGTACACGACAAATCTGGATGCAACCAAATCTTGAAGGTGCATGTATGCTGTTATAAAAAATAAAACCCCAGCCTTGCGATTGAAAAGGCATTTCATAGTGCAAATTTTACTTAGTTTACATGGTCAATATTGGTAGTGTTGGGTCCTTTTAACTGAGTTAACATGAAACCCATGTGCATAATTGTTTTACTCATTGTCTTGTAGGAACTGGCATCAATCTTATGTAGTAGGACAGATGAGCTGGAGTGTCTTTCTGAGCTGATAAGCTCTTTCTCAAAGTGTCACCATTAAACCACAACAAAATCAAACACAACCAGTGGAGAAGAATTGAAATGTTGGCAGTTTGTGAGGATGGAGAGAAGGGAGAGATTGACTGCGAGGCCACATGGCCCATTCAGCCCATCTTAATTGAACTTGAAGCCCAACTTCCAAGCAATCTTGGGCCTTCACCTTGCTTTTACTCTCTCTGCCTCTGAGCAAACTCCATTTCTGGTACTCCCTCCATTCCCCTTTTCTTGACACCAGATACTATTCATGCACAAACTTTGACCACTTGCCTTTTTTTAAAAAGAGTACAAATATGTCATACTACTCAAGTACTTTACATCTTAAATATAACTATACTACTTGTGTTCACCAAAGTGTTGTAATTTTTTAAAAAATAGTGGTAAAAGATATGATCACACTTATCAACAGTGTCAATTGAAAAGGAACGGGAGGAGTAACATTATCCTTGATGAAGACTTAGAGTGTGGTTAACACTGGACACCTAGTAGTAGAATTTCACGACAAGAAAAAAGAACAGCTACTGGTACAATTTAGTTAGCCAAACAATCTAGCATTAGCATCCTCCACTTAGAAGACGACGAACCATTCGCCGTAACACCTACGAAATCCAGTTTATTTAACAAAGAAAGTAAACGTAGGGGCAGTAGGTTAGCTAGCTGCTCGCTCGCACATGAGTGTGAGATCGAGAGAAGAGAGAGGGTTGCGTTCCATGCAGGGGAGAATCTGCTCTGCAATGTGCTCTCCACTTACGGACAAACCCAGCGTCGTCTTGTGCTTGTTCTACTAGTGCAACTAACCACGGACTAAACACCCTATTAAAATGGCGTGCTCGTCGGAGATTGCTGGGAGAAACTTCCATCAGCTCGCCGCCAACTTGGCCCTTAAACCTCTTCATCTCCAGCTGCGCCTGTCTACTTAGTTGCCTGCACTGAATCTATGTTTTCTTAATAAAAAAAACAGCTCCGGCGACCGTTTATACTTCGACTCGTCGCTAAATTGGTTTAAAACTTATTCCAAGTTTTGTTTTGAAAAAGTCCGTTTCTTCATTTGATTTTGTCTGAAAATTTTTCATGGCTCTTAATGGGAAGTGAAGAAATTCCTGAAGTGAAGTTTAGTGAGTGTCGTCTATCTGCAACTGCAAGGAGTAGGAGGCAGGGAGTGCGCACGAATTGGGTCATGACAACAATGATGGTGTCCCAGAGGAGACAGGGATGATAGGTGCATCCAGTTATCCACTAGGCATCGTGCCCGTCTTGATGCTAATTAAGTGTACAAGAGGCCCTACGTACCAATGCAATCACCAGGTGTACGGCTTAACTTGACTCCACCACACTACTCTACCGCATAATAATACTCCAGAACAGAGTTCCCAAGTTTGGTTAAGTGTCCTTCTCATCACAACAGAGATATTGCGTGCACACGATTAGTTTCCATCCAACAGTACATGGAAAGATCAACGATTTCTCTCTACATACATATACGTACTATCTTGGCAACAACTCAATCAGGATTCAAGTGATGGATGGATGGATAGATGGATGGATGGATGGACACTTGTTTGTCTTCATCACTTCAGAGAACTGAACTGGATGAAAGTGAAATGTTTTTAAGGATAAATTCTTAAGCAGTACTAAAAAAATAAGTTGCATGTTCCAAAGAACATCGGTGCTTGAAAGAACAAGCTGTACACGCATTTGTTACAACGATGGAGATCGATCGATCGATCGATCAATCAGGGGGTGCCGAAGACGGCTTCCCAGACGTCCTCGAAGGCGGCGAGGATGGCCGGGTGGTGCCGCCGCGAGTTGAGCGACAGGTACGACACCAGGAGGTCGCCCATGGCGTCGGCGCCGCAGATGCGTCGCTCCACCACCATCTCCACCATCGAGCTCCGGAAGTCGGCGTACGGGTTGTGCGACCTCTTCACCACCGCCATGCTGCCCGCTGCGGCCACGCCGACGCCGCCGCCGCTGTGCTTGTGGTCGGCTTTCTTCGCGCCGCCCTTGTTGTCTTCGTGCGGCTTAGGCGCCGCCTTCGCGTCGGCTGCATTGGCGCCTCTCGGCAGCGCGCGGCGAGGCACGCGGCGAGGTGGGTTCTTGTGGTGGCGCTTTGACCCGCCGCCGCCGGTGCTGTTGTAGAAGTCGGAGGTGGAGTCGGAGGAGATGCTGAGGGACGAGAAGAGCGTCGACGACCTCGTCTCCGCCCCCTCGCCGCCATCGCCGTCGCTGCTGCTGAACGGCGGGAGCTCGTCGTCGGTGACGGTGGAGGACGAGCAGCTGTACGACGGCGACCGCGGCTTCCCACTGCGAGCCTTGCTCCTGATGACAGCCTTCACGTCCTTGGCCGGCGCCACCGGCGATGGCACGACCGCGGCGCCGACAGAGCGGGCAGAGTGCCGCGCGCTGGTGGCGCCGGAGCAGTCGATGGAGATGTGAACAAGAGCCCGCGCGCTGCGCCGGCGCCGACGCCTGACACTTCCGTCGATCTTGGGCCTCACCTCGCCGGCGCCGGCGGGAGGCGGTGCTTGGCGCGCGCCAGCGGCGTTCCCGGCCACGGCGGCATTGGTCTTGGCGAGGCTTACAAATGCCGTGGCCGATGTGGTGGTGCAGGAAGAGTGGAGTAGGATCTGCGAGAGTCGCTGCCTTAGCCGGCCGCCGACGCCGTGGCGCCTGGCCTTGCTCTTGTCCATGAGGGACACAATGCTCTGGTTGCTCTGGATTCCTCTCGTTGGCTTGCAAGTTGCAAGCTGCAGATGCTCGTAGTAGCAGAGCAGGTATAGTAGCAGCTGGTGTCACTCAAGTTGCATGTAGAAGGCGAGGTGGCTGGGCTTAAAATACTAGCTGGGCGAGGAGAGAAGACGAGAGAGATGCATCGCGAGCGATCGTCTGATGTGGCAGCCAGATAGGTACAGATGCTGGTGTCGTGGAGCACCAGTTGGCTTTGCAACGGGATGTACGCCACCTCTAGCCACATCATACATGCATGATTTGGAGCAAATCCTCTGGGTAATACTATTCTTACGGTAACGGGAATACTAGCGGACGGAATCCTGTCCTTGCATCGGTCGGTATACTTTGGTGGCTGGGAATCTGGGATAGAGCTGATGCCCATATACCATGCGTTCTACGTCCGGGTCTAGGAGTTACGTGGAAAAATAGTGTGACATCTCGCTCGCTTCTGGACTTCTTCTCTTAGTACTTGCCTACTTATTTGACCTGATACTTAAATATCAGGCATGTTATTCGACAGGTATCAAATAAGATATCTATGATATCTTACATAATAGAAGAAAAACCTTAAGAGTATATCCTCTCGTTTTTTTTATGTCACTTAAATAATTATAAATTTTTTAAAAAAATTAATAAGATAGATTAATATAAAATATATTACTACACAAATATATAAATTCAAATTCAACTTATAGAAGTTGTAACAAAAATAACAAATATAACTTATAGAGGATGTTCTCTCGAATAATGAAAATTCATAACAGAGGGGATGACGATGGGAAGAAATGGTAGTGCCTTTTTTTTGATTAGGGTCTTGATCGAACTGTATAGGGGAGTAGTAAACAGTTGTATACGTACAGTGATGGACCATTGATTATTCAGTGACAGATTAGAGACTCGATAACAGTGCGGTGAGTTAAATGAGTTCCTCTTGTTTATTCGTAGTTAGAACATCTATTCTGCGCTAACAAAATCAGTCCCCAGCATTCTTACATCCATGACGATGAGCAGGTCCTACTCGACCATGTACCATAATAAACTCTACTCCTATATGATTGGTGAGATGACTGAGGTTGATCATCTAACTAATGATCATAAATTATTGATTGCAACCTATCTCTGCATTTAAAGTGGCACCAGGTTATAGTATCACTGCTAGTAGTCTGAATGTACGAGCTGATCGTCAGTGACAGGAAGCTCAGCTGAATGCAGGAGTCACTGTGATATGATCGTGCAAACCATCCACACTGCTCTTCTCTGCACCGTGACACACACTGATACACATCCTTGTGCAGCTGCAGCTAGCTCTGCTCATGCTTCATGGCACTCGCTTGTGACGCGGAAACCGATGATTTCTCCGTGCTCTTGGCTGCCTTTTTTTTTTTTGCTGCCGCGCGCTGCATGCATGCACACGGATGCGCGCGATGCCGGAATGTGCGATCCGGTTGGGTGGTTCGCTGATCGCCACCTCCAATGGTGCAGGCAGCAGGTGCGGATGTGAACAGAGCCGGCGGCCCATGGAGCAGGTGACACCGGCCACCACCATAACACGCGCGTTTCAGGTTTGATCAGTATCGCCATCGGAAACTCTGAACCCTCGAGGGACATCCTTTCGTTATTCTCAGTAATTACAAAGGGACTATTAAAAACCTACCACAAGTTTTTTTACATGATAATGAAGTGCTTGTATAATACTAGTGTTTATGGTGTGATCCCTTTTTTTATCGGTGTGTATGTTTTCTTTATCAATAAAATGAGGCAGGGCTTCTGTCTTTGTTTCAAATTTACTTTTATAAAATAGATTAATATTTTGTATCTTTTTAATTTTTTTATAACTGTTTTAGATAACAAGTGAGAAACCTCAAGAATTAGAATTTTCCCTCATCACCATCCTTATTGAGTGATTTAGTTTCAACAAAATATTGAGTGACGCCGGCCGTCATCAACGCCTCCATCATTCTGCTGTTTACCACTGCAACTAATGCAAGTAGCAGCCAGTTGTACCAGGAATCCAAGATGCTAGGTAGATAGTCCAATCTCCATCCAGGCTCCAGCACATGAAAAGAAGAGATCGAATTGGACAAAGAAAAGTTCAAGAGCAGCATCGAGTAAGAACAGAGTGCAAGACAAGCGTATCTGTTCAATGGCTCAAATCAAAGGTGCCGGCCGGCCGGCCGTCTGGGAGGATGCTTGCTCATGATGATACAAAGCAGCTGTTACACCATACAAACATGTTTAAGCTTCTGCAAGCAGAGCACTAAATAAACTTCACTGACCATACACGGAGACACCGACCCGGTTGGTGAGCTTTGACATATGTGCAAAGAGAGACCCCTTTCTGTCTCCAGATTCTCCGGTTTTTAACTGGCAACTGTTCTGTCACGGGAGGCACAGCCGTCTATACCTGAATAATCTGAATAATCCTCGTCGCCGCATTAGTCCCAGATGATCTCCCTCTGATTGAGTAACTCCCTCTGACCTAATTTTGTTTCATATTCAGCAGTCAGCAGGGCAGATCACATCAAACACAAGCAGACATTCACATACCTACATCTATCACCTACTAGCTGATTGTTCCCTATATCATCTCCCTCGCTTTGATTTCAAACATAACTTTTTTAAAGATTGACATCAAACAAAACTGAGCAATTAATTCAGGAAGAGTGTCAAACAAACAAACCCAACGGCCCAATTTTCACTCAGCCGTCAAGGCAACTTTTATAACCTTCACACAGCAGCTTGTAACCACATGATATCAGGGGTAGGATACATGATACATCACAGTTCAATGTTGAAAGCCTCCAAACTCCAATGCAGTAGGAGGAGGGCATGATTGATTTTACTGTATTATTAGCGCATCGTTTCAGTGAGTCTCTTCTGCACTGATGTCGCGCGATTACAGGCCAAAAAACCATGCATGATCAGAGCTAAGTCCAGGACACGAATAGTTAAGAGTCTTACAGATAGAAAGAAACGGCCAACAAGTAAGTCTACATCTCACCGGAAGAAAAGATTAATCTAATGTTGAATTCAAATGTAGTACCAGTAGTACGTACTTGGAGCCAATGTACATGCCAATCAGTGTCCAAGAACCGAGGACAATGTGACGCAGGCAAGCGTCAGCAGGGTCCATCACGAGGCTTGTTGCCTTGGATCAGCTGCGTGCGACTAGTAACAGCGAATCATGAGCAGCAGCACTACTACTAGTTAACCGGGCGGAGAATGGCACTATGGCAGTTGCTGCTGTTGTCGTTGCTAGGGTTTACAAAACTGTACGATTATCGTGGTTATCACTTGCAATAATTTTTTCAGTTTTTGAAACCACGGTTTATCTCACGATAATTGCAATAACCGTTAAACCGTGAGGTGACGATAACCCCACCCAAAATAATTTGGGAAGCCCTGATCGTCGCTGCAATATGGCCTCACAAGCTCACAGGACCAGTTGGATCAGAAGGCTACTACTAGCTTCTTCCATGAATCCATGGTATGACATGAACCTGTCAATACCACGACAAGAGTTGCCAAAGGGAGATCTCTCTACTGTGAGGTCCGTGCCTCTGCATGAATGTACCTGGACGAGAGGCAACAATATGCTTCGGCTGGTTCAGACAGGCAAGAGTGTCCGTGATGTCATCAGCTTGCAAGCACAGCCAAAGCGTCCTCTCCAAACAGGTTCGTGGCAGCGATGGGCGAGGAGAGGTTCAGAGAACAATCCCGGTGATCGTCCTGGCGTTTAGTCATGTATTTACGACGGAGTACGACTGCACGCCGGCGGCGGGGCCGGCCACGAGCCATGGCGTTTTGGACACGCACGGGTGGCCGTGCTGTGATATGGTTGGTTGCCGGCTAGCTGGAGGAGATCTCCGGCCTCATGTGGTGCACTTGCACATACCGCTCTCGCCCGTCCACGGTTTTCTTCCACAGAATGCCTCCCCTCCCGGTGCAGTGCAGTGCAGGGCAGGTGATGCAGCGTGTCGGCCGCCCGGTGTTGCGTTCCCTTCCCTGTGCCGAACCCCGGACATCCCAATTCCCGAGGCGCAGCTTGGTTGTGAATGTTTGAATGAAAACAAATTTGTGTACTGTTACCAGAGTTCTATACAGATACTACACTCTTCAGGGAAAAAAACAAACAGACTGACAAGATGCTGCAGCGAGCTGAACTGTAAGCTGAAATGTTCATAGAAAAGATGATAGTAGCATCACTCTTATTACGAGAGTACATGGAAAAGATCTAGCAAAGGGCAAAAGGTTTAACGAGCCAACGACAATGAAGGACGACTCAGATATAGAGCCCTATAGAACTAACAACCAGCAAAGGATGAATTCCTGGATCAGTTCTTTATCTTCATTCAACGTAATGCGGAGTTACAAAATTTGGTAACACCCATAGGGGACAAAAAACAGACGCCAACAAAAAGTACATCTACCCTACACCTACAACAAAAATACTGTGACTTCTTTCTTTCAAGCTGCATTATGTATACCAAACTCTATGATTCTATGAGAAAAAAGGAGACCAGTCTGTCGAACAAAAAAACGGCCTACTGGTCCAAGGGGGGAGAAGGGACCGTTCTCACAAACTGCTAACTAATCATATTCACACTGCACGAAGTCGCCTCCATTTAAACAGAAATGTCAAAACAGCACTGATTTCGGAATTGCCTTATTTACACTGGAATGGATCTGCATTCTGCATCAAGCATACGTGTTTGACCCTGCGGAATAATTCGTTCACCATGAAAAATCATTCCAGGGCATAGAACTGCTGTTTATCTTCATGCCACTTCCTCACAATGTCATCCAACTCTGGAAATGCAGCTAGTACAAGGAGCTCTAGGAGTTCAAATGCTAGCTGCTTCAAACAAACTGGAGACTGTACAGAAAATAAACTCTAAACATCAGTCAAGGATCATATAGTTACTGATGCTACTGAATTTGATCTTAAGGTTATTGCCTAAGAATTTTCTTTTCGTAAATGCATGTTTTTTTACATGTATAGTTTAAGAGAGACATAGAGAGAGATCAATATTTATAGCCATGTCCCATGTGTATGTTAGAAAAACTTTATGACTTATAATAATATCACGAAATCATCTTTTACAATTAACCTGTCCATATACACTGGCCAAATCTAGATACCTTTAGGCAGTTTAGGTCAAAGTGGGTACGTGCATGCCACAATGACATACATTTGTGGAAAAGGTATCCCAGTTTTGTATACATATTATTGCTTCAACAAACTCCCAAATTGGTTCGGGGAAGTTTAATCAAGTCACATTATTAGACATACATTTACTTTTAAAAAACATTACTACTCTACACAGGTAGATGCTGATTGAGCTTGTTATTGAAGGTCTCTATGAATTTCTGGGAGACACACTAGTATCCTACCTTCTACAAAAACATGGTTAAACTCACAACACCCTGAACATGGGCATGTGAATGTTAAGATTGCCTACCTTAGCTGCTTAAAAAAATAATGATTTTAGTGTTTCTTTTGAAGAAAGTTGTGAGTTCTAATGGTAATATCATGCAGAATGCTCAAAAAATGGTAAATTTGCATCCGGTATGATCTACTTTTTTTCCTCGCAAAAATAGAAGGTATGACCTGAATCCTCTGGGCATATTTACCTGAAGAAAGAAGTAGACGTCCTGAGCACATCTTTCGTACTCCTTTCGACCAACCAGACTCACTAGCGCAGATGGTGCTTTCTCTGTGCAGATAAAACAGTAAGATGGTAGTGTTAAAACAACATGCAGACTTCAAAGACTAAAAGTAGTTATGAACCATTCAGATTCAGGCAACAAGTATGTTATTAGAAGGGAATCATTACATCTCTACAACTATGGGAGCAAACTAAAAGGGAAAACAATATATTTTAACACAATAAAGTGGTGTAGCATCACCCATAGAATAATATTATGTATGAAGTTCACCTATCATTAGTTCATGGACAAAATTTGCACGATGAGCATCCTCTAGTCGTTGTTCATCAGTCAGATAGTTGTCCATGCCGTTACTCTGGGAACCAGGTGGAGGTGTCGCTGCTTTTCTCTTAGGATGTTTTGTCAGGAAAATTCCATCTGGCCAGAGTATCTGTACAGAGTGAAATTAGAAAATTATGCAATTCAGACCAAAGACTTCTAAGATAATTTATTTAGTTGCATCAAAGAAAATAGTTCCCTTTCACTCTGCTGGCACCTTGGCACCTGCATTGCTAAGGATTTGACACTTACTTGTTCAACCCGCTTAACTGCAAAAGCAACAATCCTCCCCTTCCTAAGTAACTGGATTTTCTCGACAAGCCAGTCATCAAATGTGTCTCCCATTCCCAGTTGCAGTATTTGCTTCACTACCCAAAATGCTTGCCTCCTAAAAATAAAAAGAAGAACGACATTAGGAACTATTTTACTTGGGGGTTAATTCTACAAGTGCAAATACTAAAGTTAGATACACTAAAGGTTAGAAATTATAATGATATACCTGATCCAGCCACCATCTTGGAGCTGAAAAACCACATCAACCAAATGAAATAAGGGCACACTAAGATTTGGAGCCATCCACTGCATTAGAGTAGTTTTGAAGTTATTAGTCAGGCAGGTTAGCTGGTGCACCATGTGCAATTAATTTTGAAGTTATAAGGCAGGCAGCTGGTGCACCACGTACAATTAAAGTAAAAGAACAAAAATGGAGAAACAAAAGACTGCTCAAATGTAAGAACGATAACAAAATGTGGCAGTAGAACTAATTACTACAACTTACATCATTAGGAGCTACCGAGTATCCATCAGACTCCAAACTTTGAGGTGGGTAGTCAGTTTCACTTGACAGTGTCTTTTTAGAATTTCCCGAATTTATTATAAATGAATGCTCGTTCTGTTCAGAGTCACTTCCAGAGAGGTCTTCATAAAGATTGGCATTTGTGTTGCCAACACCAATTCCTATATTCTGTTCCGTGTTCCTCTTCCTCGATCTCAAACCATCAACAGCATCAAAATCTTTATCCTTCTCCTTCGGCATGGTATCATCTTTATGTACATGCAAAGATTGGCTAGCAGAGACCAAATTCCCATTCAAAGCTTGGGAAGAATTGAAAGATTTTGTATTCTTCTCTTTTGATCTTTCATCTAAATTGACTGTATGATATCAGAGAATGGGCATTAAATAGCATGAAAATGCAAAGGGGTTTAGAAAATAGCAAGTAGCTACTCAACTAAAAGGGGATTATTCACCTGACAACGTCTGGATAACCGAGAGAGTGTCTGTGAAGATGTATGTCTGCAGCGAGGACATTTGACAAGTAATTGAATTATAATATATCAGTTTCAAAGGGTGGGCACAACAAGATTAAACAAAACACTAACCTGTGAATCAACACTTAGAAAATCCCAAACCTCTATACAGCTTGAAACAGTGGGAATCTGAAGAAGCTTCTGTAGAACAAATAATCATGTGACTAAAAGTGCGTTTTGTTTAAATGAGCATTCAAATTTCATAAGCATCCATTATGTTCAAAGACAACAAAACACTTGAAGCAAAACATGAAATAATATAAAGTTACCATATAGCAACAGGAGAACAGAAAACAGAAAACAAAGCTCACAGATGTTTACTAAAGATATAACAAGCCAACAAACTAACATAGATGAAGATGTAATTAGCTGCACATGCATGCTTGCAAGTCTATTCATACGTCTGAAGAATTCTCAGAAGCGCACTACCTGGTATACCTCCTAAGAAAATAGCAAGAAAACTCTGTGTTGCTTGCGATATGTTTTGCAACGTTTTAGGCCTCATGAAAGTTGGTCTTAAGTTCGAATTATAAGGTATGGAGTGATTGAAAAAATAAACTTAGAATCTTCAAACAGCATAAGAAAAACACCTTTAGATATATGTCAAGCAACTTGCATCTCTCTCGAACAACAGGGACCTCTAGCCCTGAAGAAAGGAAGTGCTTTGGAGGCAAGTGAAGATTGTACTGAGAATATTCTTTCAAACGCCGATGTAGCTCTTCGAAATGGCGAAATCTGATAAGGTAAAAAAAAACAGTGAAAGTCCAGTTAAAAAGCAGTATCACCACGTTTGAATAATCATAGGTGCCATATCTGTTACGGTTCACATGAATACAAAACTAGAATATAATCACCTCCTCTTGATGGACCAACTATTACCATTGGCATCAGTCACAGAAACAGAATATACAGCAAACATGCCAGATCCACTTTTCACAATGCTAGCTCCTACCACCTGAATAAGAAAATGAATAAATATATGTGCCATCTATAGTTATCAGGACCAGGATAACTAAAAGGAGAATGTAATACCTCACATTTCAACTTCAAATAAGAGTCTTCCAACACATTAGTGGTGGAATAATTTGATGAATATGAAGAGTCAGTTGATGCCAATGACAAAGATGAAGCATTTGCACCACTAAACATCCTTGAAATACTTTCCACCTCAGTATCATCATACAGTCCATCAGTCCTTGAATCATCTGCCGATGTATTCAGTATATCTAAATCATCCCCCAACAATAAAGATGATCTCTCCACCTCTTGCCAGACAGGAGGCTTTTGAGAATTTGACCTTGACCTTTTCCTTCCTGAAGTTTTCGTCATTTTCAACTTGCCAATATGATTTCTGTTCTTCTTTGCTTTATGGAAACCTGGAGATTCAAGTGGATGGTGTATATGAGATGAGGTGGCATTTCCTTTACTTTTGCTGTCCCAAACTCTCGTTACTGGAGAGTCAAGCCCAGTCACATTGTTATTCTCATCCTCCTCAGTGGCATATGAACTCTCACTGTCCACT
This sequence comes from Oryza officinalis, assembly GCA_008326285.1. Taxonomy (NCBI): domain Eukaryota; kingdom Viridiplantae; phylum Streptophyta; class Magnoliopsida; order Poales; family Poaceae; genus Oryza; species Oryza officinalis. Next base: position 44,353,706 of record BDMV01000005.1, on the reverse strand, counting down.
CCAAAGTCTTCTTGGCTGGCATGATCTGCACTTTCTCTGGATAAAGCCATCCTCAGGTGATTGGCGCCATTTAAGTATGCAGCAGTAGTTGAGTGTTTAATCAAATGTTGGTCATCAGAACGAGACATAGTTGTCTGCCTTTGTGGAGCACTAGGATAATGACCAATAGAAGTGCTGTAAGGAGCTGACTGCTGCACTGGAGCAGTGCCTAGAGACGAAGATTTGGCAGGTACTTTCGCAACATGTTTTGCATTTTCTGATTTGTAATTCTTCCCTTTAGTCCACATGTTCTCAAGGTGCTCAGGTGCTAGGGCTTGATTTTTTCGCTGGGAGCTGATATCCATGGTCTGTGCCCACTCTCTTTCATAACATTCTGCAGTCGTCCTGCCACTACTTTGGGAATGCAATGACATACTGGAATTCGAATGACCGTGGGTAGTGGACGATAAAATGCTAGACTCAAGTGGATGTGAACTATTGGTCAAAGAAGTACTAGAGGAATTTGGTTTGAGGTTAGATGGATGTTTAGTATTACTGAGTTGCATATCTGGTGCAGCTTTGGACTGATCCTGACTAAATCGCACAAGTTCAACCCCTGAACTCGTGGGATCTATTAGTGTGGCAAGTTCATCAACAGTTGGCATAGGAGGTTCCCTTTGCTTAACCATTGTAGCATGCTCCAATGATTCTGCAACTCCTCTTTCTGCCTTGTTGGCATGAGAAAGAGCCAACGATTCAATTCTTTCATTTATAAACCTGCAAATTTACATCTCCAAATGATGATAACAAAAAAAACAGAATCAAGTAGAGCAGGAGCAGTGTGCTCCCTACCTTGGGTTTGCTAAATTCAAGACAGGTCTCATAACTGCACATGCAAGAAGTTCTCGTGCAGTACATCGAAAGAAGTAACACAGCAGATCCTGAGGTTTTGCTGTTACCGATATCAACCCATCAGCAAGACTTTGTAAGACCTGCAAGGAAAAATAAACATATTATCATATGATCTTTGATGCTCAAACAGATAAACGATGGGAATAAAAATTAATGTCATACCTCACAAACAGTTTATGCAAGAGATCACCAGGAATGCATATGATTAATCTACCGGATTTTTAAATATGTATTAACCTAGCAACACTCAGCTTATACCATGAGCAGATTCAACCCCATGGGTAGCTGGGTAATATACAGGTATATATGAAATTCAAGTCATAATCATAATCGATCATCGATGTCAAGAAGAATTGTTATGGTGCATTTCAAAGAGAATATTGTGATCATCCGTGGTACTTGTGAAACATAATCAAAATTCCAGCCCTAGCAGTCCATCAAATTTCCCATCACATTGAGATCTGAAAACACAATAACTTACTACAAGCAACTGGAAGCTTCATGATCCATTCGGTCTTACCTTGTGCTCAGAACTGGCTGAAAATAAAGCTGGATGCAACTTGTTTTCGGTTAGAAGGGTCAGTTTTAGTTCAGCATCATGACGCTCTGTTGAGAGATTAACAAACTTCTCTTTTCCAATCTTGGCTTGACATAAATGATAAAGCTCCAAATTTTTGCATATAAGATCAATCAGATCCCTGAAAAAGGTAGAGAAGATTTTACTGTAAGACATCCATTGTTCTTAAATTTTGCACTGTTTCTGTACTTCATGTGACAGATCAGACTTTTCACAACCTGGTTAGCAGAGTGATAAGGTTAATGTTTCTTGCCCGGACTGATATCTCTCCCAGGACAGTATTAACTACATTGATGAGTTCCTCTGGACCTTCCTTGTCAGGTGTTACACGGGAGTACCATAGATCTGTTACCCACTCTGTGACAAGGTGCCTTGTGAACTGTTCAATTGCAGCTTCAACTGGAGGGGAATTCACTTTGCTCTTCCAATCTGACTTTGCATCCTTTTGAATAGAGGGGATTTTATTTGGTTCAATACTTTTTGTTTTGGTAAGTGCGCGATTGGCATTGTTATCTGTGGTAGTTGTGCTCTTTCTATGGAAATCATAGTCAAGTGATATGTAGCGAAATAAAACAATCAAAGCTGTGGCAAATGGCAAGTTAATCCAAACTGAAGAGCTTGTCACTGCAACGGACAAAATTAGTCATTACATTAGTTCAGTAGAATACTGGGTTAAACAAACATGGATCTTGTGACAGTAGTACAGCTTTTCTTTGAAATGTAGCACTTTTTTTCAACTTCCATTGAAGTACACTTTAAGATCCCTGGCATAGGCAAAGCCACAAGGCCACAATTGAACTGACATACTTAGTGCTTATCTCCATTGTCTCAACACTCAATCATGCAGTCTAAGATATGATTAGTGTTGTATGCAACATTATACATTAGACAATTTTACAACCACCAACATGCCACCACAGATGAAGGCATGAACCCATAGAATGGACAATCAGCAACTAAATTTCTGATGTCTCTAAGAAGTAACACATCATATAACACGAAAAATGATCCACTCAGACACCAACTGTACCCCAAATTTACCAACTGCTCAATGCAGCAATTTATAGCACCTGTGGGACAAACTAATCTCTCTACTCGAAAAACAACAATGAACAGAAAATGAAGGGCTCAACGCAACAACCGCTGGAACAAACGCCCTACTACAACAGTGAGTAGAAACGATGGTGAAACAAATGTCAGTACATCACTACCCCCGTTACCGCATCTAGGGAGGATGATTACCCATGGTTCAACTCAGATGCATCGGAACGAGCAACCAACATAAACCCTAATCACGGAACTGGTGACCGAACAAATGCACCGGCAAACAAAAATACCGACCCCCTAACCATAGGAGACCGAAGCTACCAGCAGACAAACACTATCCTAGGGTTTGGGAGAACTCACGGGACATGAGGAAGGCGAGCCCGAAGGCGAAGACGAGGAGCAACACGGCCCGCTTCTTCCCCTCCTCCGCGAGGTCGCGGACCGTGTGCGCCCTCGCCGGGCCGCCTGCCGTCGCCATCGCCGGCAGCTTCCCCACGCGGCTGCCGGCGGCGGGGTGCGGAAGAGGAGGAGGAAGGGGAGGTGGCGGTGGCGGACGACGCCGGCCGGCGATTGATTTTGGGGGGAGGAAACGGCGGCCGGCGAGGCGATCCTTTTTCCGGGGACTTTTGTTTTGCGGGGACTCGTGTTTTTTTTCTTAATGTTGCGGTTTTATTTCCATTTTTGTGCTTCGATTTCTAAGTTGTATATTCGAATTTTGAAACGAATCCAGGTCACTGCATTATGGGACCATCAGGAAAGGTGAGCTGGTTGTGTGTGTTTACTTCTATTACTACAGTTCTGTGCCGGTAACACTTCAACAAAGTGCCAGACTTATCTTCAACATAGTAAACCAATACAGGCAAATACTTCCATTAATCGGTAGAGAGAACGGTCACGTCTAACAATATATTAAAAGAAAATTGAGAATTTGGTTTAATCAGGTATGGTAGTTTGTCAACCAAATTAATATGAAAGCTCACCCATTTCATAAAACAATTGGCATGAAATAGGATGGACCTGAAAATGAAACAAAACCGTTAGCCATCCTATTTTAGTTTGGACCAAACTTGTGCTAGTATGATGGGATATTACTAATTTTTGATATTTTAGCTCTTTTGAAAAACGTATTTTAGAAAAGATTCGTTGAAAACTTATTATAGATATGGACTTCTACCTCAGCGCTAGTGATGTTGGCGCTGAGATGGGATGTTTTAGCGCCAAATATGTTAGCATTAAGGGTCGGGTTTCAGTGCCAGCTAGTTTGGCGCCGATCTCTCATATCTAGGCCATAACCTAAGGATTAAAAACTTAAAAAATACGGAATTAGGGGAGTAGTAATAGTAGTTTTGTTGAATGCTCTATGCCATTGCTCAAAGCCTGGGTTTGCCCCTGACGTTGAAGGTAATAATTGTAATCCGCAAGATTTTGTTAATAAAAAATGACACTTTCACTAATTAGCACAGTCATTTTATATATAGGTGTCTTTGAAACGCAAGAAATTAGTACGATTTTAGGAAGAACTAGTTCGATTTCAAGAAAAATCCCCTTTTTTATATATATATTTCAAGGGAAGCCAGTGAGCCACCAAATTGGCCTCTCACTTGGATTTGCATCAAGATGGGGTCAATAGCTGATCAACGTTTCCTTTCTTGCCTTCCATAACCCCACGAAAGGTCGAAAACTTGCCAGTCCGTCTCTATGCATCGTACAATTTGCAAGAACAATATGGTGGGAGTTGAGCTGTTTTGTATAAAATTTATCTAAATACTAGTCTGTGAAATCCCAATGCTCCAAACAGCCTGGGAGAGATGAAACTGAGGCATTTGGAAGGCAGTTCATGAACCAAAGGTGGATCAACATACATGAATTATCTACCCGCCCCTGTTCATGTCGTCGTTTCATTCAATCAATGACATTGTCCACTTGATTACGTTGTTTCTCCCATGAAAACAATCGTGCCAAGCTATGGTGCTGAAAGTTAGCATTCCCCGTGCCATCTGGAAGGAAAATTCACCTTCCTAGGACAGAAATTGTTCCAGAGAGTTAAAATTCACGAACACTGGTACAGTGGTACAACCCTGCTGGTGCCTCATTCTATACCGCCCATGTTACAACTTACAACACTGACAACAAAGATATCAATCAATCAGTGGAGTGGATATTCTAATTGTACCCCAATTTCCATGGAGAAATCTCAAGGAAGATCACTGTTAGTAGTAGTAAAGAGAACTCACCAAATTCCTGTAGCCACACAGTAACAGGCTATCCTTGCAGAAACACCTGTAAACACGATAACCATGGATGAACAGCACTACAGCAACATGCCATTAATCACGCGAATTTCGAATAGCACCAGATATAACCTTCAAGCAGTGTGTAAATATGTGAAACTCTAATTTATGAACCAATCCAGCAGTATCCATTGAGATCAGCAGAAGACGAGAGCATTAAACAAACTCAAATTCATGTATAAGACAGCAACAAGTTGTCCTAGAAACTCCAGTAAATTTAAACAACATATGGATGAACAGCACTGCGGCGATATACCAGTAATCACTCACATTTCGAATAACATCAGGTATAAGATATAACCTTTTCAACATTGTAAAGAATCTCTATATCTGTGTGGACATATGTGTATGCCAAAACTCTGAATTATGGAACCAATGCAGCAGTATCCATTGAGATAGGCATTGAACAAACAGCAACAAGATCAAATGAAACGACAGTATTAAGTGTAGAAGCATGCATCATTGCCAACAAGAACTGGAATTCAAGATACAGTAAAGAAAACAGGTATTCATCTTTGGTATTTCCAGCCTAAACAGGCATCCAGAAGAAGACTGAAACTCCCTTGAATTACTCAAAGCTATTGACCAAAAAAACACTCTCCTGCACAAGGTCCACACAATAGATCAAGGAAGCTGCAATGCTAGCATCGAACAATAGTATTTGACATGCCTGGCACGCATCAGAATCAAACGCAGGCATCACCAATTCATCACAAAGGTTTACATGACGATCGATGAAAGTGCTAACTTCCCAGTTCCCATCAAATTACCAGTGCGGAAATTGCTAACACATTGCGAATATACTACTAGCAAATTAGTACTAATTGCAGATCAACTACGCAGTAAGTACGATCATGTAGCAGAGCCCAAAAAAGCGGAGGCGGAGTCGAGGGTGGACCAAAGCGGATCAGAGCGGGGAGAGGAGCTGGCCGATGGATGGCTTGGGGTCGGAGTTCATGCCGATGACGATGACGAGGGGGATGAAGCCGTAGTACGCCGCCACCTTCGCCGTCTTCATCGTCCACGTGCTCGACTTCCGCACCGAGCGCCTCACCGCCGCCGCCCGGGACAGATCCTCCGCAGCGGGCGGCGGCGCGCCGCCCCTCCTCCCGGGCCTCCCCGCGGGCTTCGTCCTGGCCCTCAGAGACCCCTGCGCTGGGTTCGCCATGGCGTGGGGTGGTGGTGGTGGTCGCGCCGCTCCTTCCTCCTCTTCGTCGCCGTGCAAAGGTAAAGTGGAACTAACAAAACCCTACTGGAGGAGCACTCGGCGACAGGGAGGAGGTTTGCTGATTTAATGGACTAATGGGCTTCTTTGTTTTGAGGTAGGTGATGGGCTAATTGACTTATTGGGCTGATATTGGTTAGGCTCCGTAGAAGTGGTGGGCTTGAAAGGCCTCCTACTAGAGTACGTACTTTATGGGCTTCTCAACTAAATGAGCCTCTATTTGGACTTCTCCGTTTGGAGCGTAGTGCGCCAACCTCTTCAGACTTCAACCACAGTGCCTGTGAATTTATCCACGTGTATATTTGGATACACATTATTCACTGAATTATTGTAACAGATTAACTACTTTATTATAGAAATGAATTAACTTAACGATACCTTACAAGTGGTCAAGTAATAGAAGTAGAAGAAATATTTTCTTTTCATAAGAAGTATATTTAGAGGTGTTAAGCAAGTAATCTGTCAAAAATTTCAGTGAAGTAGCTAAAAAAACATGGCCCGTGACTATCAACTCGTGAAATAAACTAAAACAAGTACTAAATCTTTGAGCAACCTTTGGGCAGAATGAAAGGAGGTTCTCTTTTGTGCTTTATTCATTTTCAATCACATGTATATACTCGTCCAAATTAACTTAATTAAACCCTAGAACGTATCACGAGAAGAGACAGTCGAATCAAATGCTAAAGAATAAAGTGTTCGTTAAACGGGAAAGGTAACCCCTTTTTCCGGTTGTCCCATGTATGCGTCCCAATCCGGCTACAGCAAATTAAAACATGTGGTAATTAAGAAGGGAGAAACTGTCAATGACCTGAGACACGCACAAATCAAGGATCTCCTGCAGATAGCGGATTCGGCATATATCCGCCGGCCGGCCGGCCGCCCGTGCACTACCAATCATATATAACGTAGCAACACGTATGGCGCATATATCTTTCTCCCCCCCCCCCCCCCCCCCCTCGCCACACACGACGACGACGACGCTGGTGCGCACGCGCATCACATCCGTCCGTCCACCGCCGACGCACACAAAAATCCCCCAAAAATTTCCCAAGGCTAGCGAAGCGCATCGGAACACTGCATCTGCCTCGTCCCCGTTGCGATCGAACGTCCGCTCTCTCCTCTCGCCGTCTCGCGCCCAAAAGCGGCCGGGGGCGTTCACACCGCCACCGCGCGTGCGAAAATCCTAGGATCGATCCCATCATCCCACGGGCCCACACGCCGGCCACCGTATGCCTCGGCACGCGTCGCTGATACCACCCGGGCCATGTACCAGTGTCGCCGACAGGTGGGGCCCCCGGTGTAGCTGCCGACAGGTGGGCCCTCAGACGTCAGTCTAGCTAGACATTGACCTGTGGGCGCACGAGGGAGACTGTTGGCTGCGCGTGTAGTGGTGTAGAGATTGCGGCTGGATTCCCATACCGATAGAGAGAGAAATCTACTACTACTCCTAGTAGCAATGTCCTACTAGCGTCATGAGTGTGTAGTATTGGATACATGTGCAAAGTGTACAATACTCCACAAAGGTTTGACCACCGCTGACGATGGGCGCTAGCTAGCTTGATGGATGCATCAACGGTGCCAACGACAACGGACAACGGATGCACTAGGTAGGTAAATGCTTGTGTTTCAAAAGAAAGTAAACCAGTAACAAAGCACCTCCCTGTTCTAAATATAAATGATGTATTCCTATGTTATAACAGATCAATCTCTTATAAATATGGATGTGCTAAGACGATGATCGAGAATAAAACATTGGATCCAATAATTACGAATATGAAGTGTGCGGACATAATACATGTGGTGAGGAGGGAAATAGAAAAAGAACAACTCCACTTTTAAAATAGTGGAGAGAATATATCAGTGTAGATTTTATTTATTTCTTCATATGCATGGTCGCTATTACCTCCATTAAAAAATATAAAGAATTTGCCTCAAAATACATTGGCAAAATCCATAAGATGGAGTAGTATTTTTCTGTTAAATATATGTAACAAAATTATAATATTATAAAAGTGCTTACAAATAAAAATCTACCCATATAGTTTCTACGTTTTCACACTAATATAAATATTTTGGGAGTTATTGATGATCCAAGTTATAAAAGTTAGACCAAATAAAATCAATAGTATCTTATATTTAAGAATAAATTTTACTTTTGGTCAACTTTGTTAAACAAGGTTTCAAGTGGATTAGAACTAGGTCATCTATCTTCCCACATAACACCCCATATATATAGTTATATACAATCCTTTGCAATTTGGACTGATGTCCACAACTTATACCATGATACTTTAATTGTCAAGTAGTGAAATCTGATCTTGCAATGTTTATATAGTAATCAAATCCTATGTATTTTAATTATAGGTATGGAGAAAACATTTCGTGTTCTTGTTACTAATGCATACATGGTTGAAAAATAGATGAGACCGTACCATTGCGAAAATCACATAGTTAAAAAAATCACTGTACGTGTCAATATATGGGTCTAGGTCCTACACACGTCGTTCTCACGAATGATAGTATTTTGCAACTCATGTATCGTAATAATACGGTGGTATTTTTCAGATTTTCTCAAAATGAATTAAGGTAGATACATAAATTGATTCAACCTAGCAGCAAGCTTACATACCGGACATACGCTAGTAACGACAATAGATGTCAATATTGTACCTTTGACTCGTTGTGCGATGTACAGTCCCTTGACTATTCCCAACTGAGCTTAGCAGCGGTCAACAATATTAGGTTAACATTACATTTGTACAATTTGCACGTTGTCAGGTAGGTTCACATTATTTAATTCTTGAAAGCTCAATCTGTTACATCTGCGGGTACACTTGATTAGTTGATTACCTATCCTAATTCACAAAAGGACCGAGTTTGGCAGCAGACAAGATATACCACCAGCTCAATCCACGACTCCACGTGTAACAGAACGAAGTGTACTAGTGTCCTGCCTAAAAGCATTAACATTTTACATGTCAAAAATAACAAAAAGACTATAATAGAGCATAGCTGGAGACGCATGTACGTGGTGCACAAGTATACACGTAAGCTAAGATAGCACTCCTTCCGCTTCATATTATAGCCGTTCTAACTTTTTTTAATCAAAATTTTTTTAAATTTAATTAAGTTTATAAAAAAATTTAGCAACATTTACAACACCAAGTTTCATTAAAACTAAAATTTAATATATTTTGATAATATATTTGTTTTGTGTTTAAAATGTTGTTATATTTTTTTTATAAATTTGATCAAATTTTAAAAAATTTGATTAGAAAAAAATCAAAGCGATATATAATATGAAACGGAGGGAGCATATATATATATATATATATATATATATATATATATATATATATATATATATATATATATATATATATATATGCTCCCTCCGTTTCATATTATATATAATGATGTGAATATCCTCCTGGAAAGAAAACAAAACAGAATCAACCATATAGTGGTGGCAGAAGTACGCTAGTATATTTTAACACACAACGCACGCGCACCTATCTCATTTCTAGTTTACTCCAAAAGGCCAGTCAGATCTTTCGCTTTTGCAAAACTCCTTCCATTTCCTCCCAAGAGTCAAGCTAGCCTTCTTGTTTGCTCCGTTCAACGTACGCCTCATCCCCAGCTTCACGCTCCATGTCTGGACCTGGAGTAGGAGGCCATGGCCTCTACGAGGATCATCCTGCCGCCGGCTTCGTCCCCTTCGACCACGACGACGACGTGGTCGGCAGCTTCTTTTTTGGCAGATCGGCGTCCGGAGGAGCCGGCGCCGGCGCTGGCGCTGGAGGCGATGATGGTGTTGGGCTCATCACGCCGTACTCCAGCATCACGGACTATCTGCAAGGCTTCCTGCAGGACCCCGTGTACGCGTCGTCTCCGATGGGCGATGCTGCCGTGAAGCACGAATCGGTGGTGGATCATGCCAGTCAGGCCGGCCGGGCGGCGGCGCCGGCCACGCCGAACTCGTCGTCGGTGCTGTCGTCGTCCAGCGAGGCAGCTGGAGGGGACGATCTGCGCCGGTGCAAGAGAGGTCGTCGGCCGGAGGACGACGAGGAGGAGATTGACGATGAGGGATCAGCCGTTCAGAGTTGCAAGTAAGTTCAGTATTTGATCTTATTGCTTGTAGCCATATACTCATATGCTAGCTAGATCGATCCATGCTGAATTTATGTTTGATCGATTTATCACACGTGCATGCATGGCTTGATAGATCTGGAGGAATTAATTAATCTTCAGAGTGTACATGCATCTACCTAGCTAGTTTTTAATTCCTCGATCGGTACAAAATTAACTTTTTGGGTCTGAATACGAAGATTTCGTGTGTGTGTATACCGCGTGTGAATTGTTAACGTCGGAATTTAGGGTTTGTTACTTCCCTCCCTTGTTTTCACAATAGTTTTTTCAAACCGATCTTTTCACTATAATTAACCATATATATATGAACAAATGATTAACTGACGAGACTAGCGATGATTAAGTAACACATGATTCACGACACAGTTAGCAATCACGTGCACGCACCGGCTGATATGAGCAAGAGGCCAATATCGATCTTAACTGAGACAGCATATGTCGATCTCGATCTGGTGCGTGCAGGACGAACAAAATGAAGAATAAAAAAGGGGAGAAGAAGGAGCGAGAGCCACGTGTGGCGTTCATGACCAAGAGCGAGGTCGACCACCTCGAGGACGGCTACCGGTGGCGCAAGTACGGCCAGAAAGCCGTCAAGAATAGCTCTTACCCAAGGTGAATACCTCTGCAAGTTTTCACCCTGAATATATATATATCCATTATTCTCCATCATATGTATATATTTGGCATATGCATTTGACGGTAGCAGCTAGCAGCATTAGCAACACGGCACACAGTACAGTACTGGTCTGAGTTTTTTTCTGATATTATCTCGATCGATCCATGAACGCATGCAGGAGCTACTACCGGTGCACGGCGCCGCGATGCGGGGTGAAGAAGCGGGTGGAGCGGTCGCAGCAGGACCCGTCCATGGTGATCACCACGTACGAAGGGCAGCATACGCACCCGAGCCCCGTGAGCTACCACGTGCACAGGCAGCAGGGGCTCATGAGCGCGCGCGCTGTCATGGCCGGCGCCGGCTATCCGTTCGGCGCGCCGCCGCCGCCGCCGCTTCTTGGCTTCGACGAAGCCCTCGCCGCCCGGGTGACGATGAACCAGCAGCAGTTAGGCTTCGTGCCGAGCATACATGCCGCCCGGGCCCCGCCGACGATGCCTCCTCTTCATCTCTACACCCCGCCGCAGCAAGGCCTTCTTCCTTCCGTGACAGGCAGTCGCCACGACTATTAATTAGATCTTTATTATTTACGGTTTTGTGTCCTCGTTTTTTTATTGGTGTACAAAACATGTTTGTTTGCGTTGCGAGCTAAGTGCCTAGGTAGCTAGCTATATATATGAACACTGTCTTTAATTCCAAACTGAAGATGAGGAATTTGGGTCTCGTTGATTTGAATTCTGATGTTACCCTGTTGATCTGTTGTCTGGTGGATCGGCCGCACGCATTTGTCGATGGAGCTGAAATCGGGGATAAAGACGAACAGCCATGGTCCGTGCCTGGGATAATTAAGCTAGCGTTTTTGGCAACAGCTCCTCGATCCTCAAGAGCCGGTGCAATGAGACGAACTGGTCGCTGGAGTACGTACGTGCGCGTTAAGATCGAGTGGGTGGGATCGACACGGCCGGTCTCGATCTTGCAATGCTAGCTCCACCGGCACGAAGTGCCCGGCCGGGACGGGACCGCGCTCGCGTACACCACGACGTCCCCGACCGGCTCCTTGCCGATGTGCAGCCACATCCCGCAGCCTATACGGGACGGATCGCGGTCGCAGGCCGTCCCACTCAAGTGACTCAACCTCCCTCCCGCGTAGCCGCGTGACCGCATCGATCGCATCCAATGCGTCCATGATCCATACAGTGGGCCGAGGAGAAAGGTTGGAAGGATGGCCTTGTTTGGATTGGCCCAATTCAGTCTTATCCACGTGTGCGCCAACATCTCTTTAAGATCTGGTGTGAGTGCCCTCGCTTTGCTTTCTCGTTACTCATGCTTATACAATTTAAATTTACAAGGTAAATTTTAGGACTTAGAGTGTAAATATATTAAACTTACATATATAATTTTAAGATTTACATATGTAATTTTAGAATTTATAATATAAATACATTAAAATTACATATGTAATTTTGAAGATTTACAATGTAAATATATGATGACTATTTTTTAATAAAAAATATGACGACATACATACGTACGTACGTATATGTACTCCCGATGAGGGGGGTAAACAAGGTGGACGGTAAAATATATAGTACTCATTGACGACGTCCGATCAAATCTATACCTATATCTATTATAAATATTTGTAACTTTTCGTTTGTTATTTTTTTTCGTCCGTTAGGGAGGCAAATTAGACTTTTGGTTTCTTGTTAGACCGAACGTATGCTTGCGGGCTAAGGCGAAGAAGAGAAGGGAGAAAAGTGGACCGGAAAGCGAGGTCAATTAGACTTTCGGTTGTTTTCTGGGCCAAATCTGACCCAAAAAGAAAGGATGGTTTTTATTTAGAGGAGAAAAATGGACCGGCATGGGATGTCAATTAGACTTTAGGATGATTGTTGGGTCGAATCTGGCCCAAAAAGAAAGGATGGTTTTTATTTAGATTTTTATTTAAATAAATATTGAAATGGTATTTGTATTATTAAAATTAGCAATTGACCTCTGAAAATTTTGAAAAAATTTCAGAGAGTGTAATTAATCATGGATAATTTAACAAAAAATAAATCCAGCCATGTAATTTTATTTCTCACACTTACTTTACTTTACTTGTAAATTAATTTAATTCTACACCTACCTATTTAGAAATACCCAAGTATTTTGAAAATTTTTTATTTTAATTAATTACAAGATGTAAATTTTTCTCAAATTTCTCGTCTTTTCTCCCCGTTGCAACGCACGGGCAGTTTTTTTAGTGTTATAAAATATTAAAATACTTTTTCCTTAACTAGAACAGAAAAACAATCGGTTTTTGTTCTTGAGAAACCAGAACATCCGGTTTTCCAAAAAAAAAACAACTGGCTTTTGTCCCTTTTGTAAACCATGCTCCAGAGTGCATGAGAGCAAAATGAACCTTTTTCTCATCGAAATGAGGAGTTTCGTGTTTCTAAGATTTGCCTTTTGCTTTTAAGTCATTGTTATCGAAGACTGCATCGGTAGTTTGGTACAAAGTGATCCTTCGGTATTGCCCTCTGATCTTGGACTGAACAAAAATGATCCTGGATAAGCTACCTTCTGGAGGAGATAACCCCCATGAAACCAGGGCAGTTTTATCACAACGAATTCAACCACACCAGAAGAAACCATCATAAACTCGAATTCTTCCCCGGAATTGTATTCCTCGATGTACTCTGCTCGATTCTCAAATCAGATTAGAGTTGACACCGCGAGAGATGAGGCCACAGGTTAACCTCCGCCCGCGCCCGGAGTGCGGAGTCGGAGTCAGGCCGCGCGCCTCATGCCGCTGCGTCCGAAATCGAATAGCCCCGCCTGCAACACCCAATCCTCGATCATCTCCTGCGCCGCGCGGCCGTTGTCCGCCGGCATGAGGTGCCCGGCGCCGTAGACGACGACGTGGGAGAGCGGGCCGGAACGCTGCACGTACCCGGCGAGCTCCTCGCCGACGCGCCACACGGCGCGGTCGGCGTCGAGGAAGGCGGTCAGGCCGTCCCACTCCAGCTCCCACATCCACGCCTCCGTGGACACCACCCCGTCCCTGAGGTCGCGGATGCCCTGGTACAGCAGCACGCGCGTCCCGCGCAGCAGCGCCTCCACCTCCGGCTTCACGCTCTTCATCACGTCCCCGTGCATCGCCGCGCCCACCACGCCGCTGCACTCCTCCCACTCCACGTCGCCGCGCGCGCCCAGCGCCGCCTTCACCTCCGCCCGGTTCACGAACTTGCCCAGGGGACCCGTCTCGTAGGGGCGCTGCTTCGCCGCGTCGAACAGCGTAGCCAGGCCAGTCGCGTTCTCCAGCCACGACAGCACGACACCCCTCGCGTCGGCCGCCTCGCTCCACCTCGCCGCGTTCGTCAGCTCGACGGCTCTCGCCTGCAGCGCCTCCAGCTCCCGCTTCTGCTTGGCGTTGATCAGCCCCATGAAATAGGCGGTGTCCGCGTGCGTCGCCACCTGCGCGACGGGATGCGTCAGCCCGTTGCCGATGGCCACGCCGTGGAGGTTAACCCGCAGCCGCTTCGGCAGCGTGGGGTTCACGGCCAGGATATACGACCCAGCCGCCGGGACATACTTGCCGGCGTAGCTCTCGCCGGTGAGGAAGAAGGGGCGGGAGCGGAAGCTCGGCTGGAGTGCGAAGAACGACTGCAGCGCGGCGAAGAGGTGCGCGGCGACGACGGACTGGTTGGTGGGGATGGCGGCGGGGTACGGCGCGGCGCTGAAGCCCGTGCCGAGCGGGTTGTCGATGAAGAGAAGACCAAACCGGCGATTCCACGAGAAGGGGTTGGGCGAGAGGGAGAGCGCGTCGCGGTTGACGAAGTAGGGGCCGAGCTCGAAGAAGTTGCCGGTGAGGCCGGAGCAGCCGGGGCCGCCCTGGAGCCAGAGGAGGAGCGGCGTGGAGGCCGGCGGCTTTAGCGGGTGCGTGGCCTCGTAGTAGGCGAAGAAGAGCGAGGCGTTGGCTGTCGGGATGGGGAGGTAGCCGGACTTGGTCGGCAGGGCTTCCTTGGGGAACACCGCCGCCGCTTCAGCTGAGGGTGTGATGGCTCTGGCGCTGACGAAGCCGACGAGCAGGAGCACGACGAGGAGAAGCGGCGGCGGCGGAGCCATTGGCGAGTCGAGTGACTGCGGTTGAGATGGGAACAGAGGATGAGCTTGTCATTCTGTGGTCCGGTCCGTGGCGTTGAAATGGCAGTTGGTGTTTGCACCACCGATCGATCGGCTCGTGCCGGTAATAATCAGATAGAGATAGTACGACAAGATGTCTGTGTCCCACTGTGTTTTGTACTGTGCGGTGTGTCTGGCTGTTTGTCATTGACGAGAGAGGACTTTTGGACAAGTGACACGTCACCGGGTGTGGTGTAAGCGGTGATTTCAACAAGAAAATGACATCTGAATTCTGATCTGCTCGTCCGTCTCCGCGATAAACTGAAGCGGGGATGAGAGATTCTGCCAACTGCTGCAGTTTTTTGATCGCTGGTTTGGTCCGTTCAGGTTGAAGGTATAAACAAAACCCCTCACCAACCCTCTGCCACTGGGCCTTGCGTCACTTGATGAATCCATCACAATCACTCGTTGCCAATTGAATGCTCTCGTCAATTCTCACCATCCAAAGCTGCGGCTGCCGGATGGCCGAGTGGATTTTTTACAATTTGGTCTTTTATAAAAAATTATTTTATAAATAGGTTTTTGAAAAAACTTATTCTAAAAATGATCATTTTTGGACGTCAGAGTGACTGACGTCGTGACTTAATGGGACAACGCCAAGGATGCTGGCGTCGTCCCCCTACCACTGTGGCACACCCAACGCGGACGCGGCCGAAGGAGGGCGCCAGCATTGTTGGCACCGTTCCCCTTCCAAGCTTTCTCTTTTTTCTCTCTAGTGTAGAGAAGAGAGGTGTAACTTTTTTATTTTTATTTTATTTTTCTAATATTTTTTTCACACATAGGAGTATGCAGGAACCAACCATAAAAAATTTAAGCTCGAACGGACGAAATATGTGGTCCGTATAATTTTTCAAAGTTCTATCGAAATGGGTCCCGAAGCTTCTCACCTTAAAAACACAATCTTGCAAGCGAAATTTTGAGATTTTGATTTCGCTGAACTCGACAAAGCGGGGGAGCAACAGATGTAACTTTTTCTGTAGATATCCGTCGATATATTATATATCTGATTTCGAATCCATATGAAAAAGATATGGCTGTTTTATCGAAAGACACTCGAGTTATGGCTGTTTTGACGGCAGACTCAAAGACAATCGGATTCCAAGGAATAAACAGATCTTGCACAAATGGAAAGAGATTTAGTGGGTGGCAGCGATGGTAGTAAGGGCAGCAATAGTGATGATGACGGCAAGAACTCAAAACTCTAAACGACGGAATGCTAATACTAGCATATCGACACAACGATGTAATAGAAAACTTAATAAGCCCTAACTAAGTAGTACTAGTAAAAAAAGGCTCAAAGGTTTATAGAACTACGAAAAACTAATCTATTAATTTTTTTTGCTCTTTTTGGACTATAAGAAAAAAACAACGAAGAATATGATGGCGCGCCAACGATGATGGCGCCGTGGCGATGAGGGCGGCGCCAGTAGTGCTGGCGCCCTCCTATTGCCGCCACGGTGGCAGGATGATGGCGCTAGTGATGCTAGCGCCGTCCCGTTGGACCACGATGCCAGTCACTTTGGCGTCCCAAAAAGTACCATTTCTGAAATATGAAATAAGTTTTTTTAGGTGTCTATTTGTAAAATAAGTTTTCGTAAAAGACCAAATTATAAAAAATCCACGATGGCCGAATGTGTGCCGGCTGTTTGTCCAGCACGGCCATGACCACGTCGTCCAACAGCGTACACGAGCCACGCGAGGCCTATCGTGTTGCTGATCTGTCTTCAGCGGACGGTCCCGTGGATTTTGGGCGTCACGTCACCTAATGGTAACGACGGAATTCGGCCCATCAGATTTTGGATTGCTACGTATGGTGCACCCTCTCTCTACTACTCACGCCGAGGCCGAAGCTTTCGCTACTGGATCCTATGCGCGCTTGGTGATCTTACAGTAACAGGAATAAATTCATCTGAGGTCCCTTAACTTGTCAACAAATCTGATTTTCATCCCTCAACTGAAAAACCAGATACAACGGGTCTCTCAACTATCAAAACCGATGCAAAATAGGTCCCAAGATAGTTTGGATGAAGGTTTCAGCTGACATGGTGCATACGTGGCTAATTTGACTCGATCTTCATCTGACGTGCCATTGACATGGCGCTTACGTGACAATTTGATTTAAAAAATAATAAAAATTATGACCCCACATGTCAGTTACACCAAAAAAATTAATAAAAAATGGTGAGGCCCACGTGTCATTCTCACCCCTCCTCTTCTTCCTCCTCTCTCCTCATCTCCCCTCTCTTCATCTCTCTCCCCTATCCTTTCTCCACGCGCGACGGAGAGGCAGCGGCGCGTGGCGGCTGGTGGGAGAGGAGGGAGCGGTGCGCAGCGGCCAGCGGGAGAGGAGCTACACGACCTCAGCCCCGCCGCCGCTGACTCCTCCTTCTGCACTGCGGCTTGCTTGGTCCTCCGTGGCGCGCGTCACCGCCGCATCCTCTCCTTCTCGACGGCATCCTCCGTCACGGCACCCGGAGCCCCTGGCAGTGGTGACGGCGAGAGCGGAGGCCGGCGAGCAGGGGTGGGGCAAGGAGGGAGGAGCGTCACCGGCCCNGTCCCGCCTCTTCGCGCACTGCCGCCGCCGCTGAGCCCGCGGGCGTCGCGGTCCGCCGGTGAGCGAGCGTAGAGGGTGACGAGCGGCGGCGGGTGGGTAGTGGAAAGGCGACAGCAGCAGAGGCAGCGGCGCTTGTTGGTGGTGGCATCCCAGAAGCAAACCTCACCTTCCCCGACCTCCACAGTCACCCGTTGTCACCATTGCCTTGCTCCGCCATCGCCCACGCTGATTCCTGCCTCTCCTCGGCCTCCTTGCAATCCTTTGGAGGGACGTCGCCACCGTCGTCGTCTGATTTCCGTCACCAGGGAAGGGAGAGCGCACAACGCCACGGTCCTCCACCGCTCCACTCGCCTTGTCGGCGTGCCGCTCGCCACCATCCTCCACATCCGTTGTCGTGGATGCCGACGGGAAGAAGGACCGGCGCGGCGAACGCGATCAGCGGCCGGCAGGGGAGGAACGCGGCAATGGCTCTTGGCCGCTCCTACCCACCTCCTCTTCTACCCACAGCCGCCGGAGCCATGCCTCTGCCGCTGCGTGCCGCTCCCTCCTCTCCCGCCGGTCGCCACGCGCCGCTGCCTCTCCGTCGTGCCTAGGGAGAGGAGATGGGAGAGAAGAGGAAGAAGAGGAGGGGTGAGAATAACATGTGGGCCATGTAAGCCTCACCATTTTTTATTAATTATTTTGGCGTAACTTACATGTGGGGTCATAATTTTTATTATTTTCCAAATCTAATTGCCACGTAAGCGCCATGTCAATGCCATGTCAGATGAATAGCGAGTCAAATTAGCCACGTAGGCGCCACGTTAGCTAAAACCGCCGTGCAAACCGCCTTAGGACCTATTTTGCACCGGTTTTGATAGTTGAGGGACCTGTTCTATTTGATTTTCCGGTTGAAGGACGAAAATAAGATTCGTTGCCAAGTTAAGGGACCTTAGATGAACTTATTCCTACAGTAACATGAACACTTCAGATTTTTGGCCATTTTTACGTGGAATAAGTTCACTTTAGGTTTCTCATCTTGACGTTGAGTTTGAATCGCATCCCTAATCTGTAAAATCGAGTACAACGTATCCCCCATCTTTCAAAGCCGATGCAAATGTAGTCCTAAGATAGTATTAAAAGCAGTTTTGGGTGATGTGGCGCTGACATGGCACAAGAAAAAAAAAGTCATGTGGGACCCACTTATAAGTGAAACAACAATCTTCTTTTTATCCCCTTTCTCCTTTACGTCGTCGACTGTGGGCGGCCCGGCTGGATGGGCGTAGGTGGAGAAACTTGTTGCAAGGCTCCGCCCAAATGCCATGTTGTTCAACATTGCCATGCCATGGGTCTTCAACGTCGCTAGGCCGCTTGGCATCAAGGCGGCACTGTTCTTTGTCTTCCGATGGCGCTACAGCCGCTGCGCCTTCCCGCATCTCTCACCATCGGAGCTGACTGGCCGGAAATCGGGGCACCAGATCCGTGCCGTGCAAGACCGGGGGCACCAGATCCAAGCGAGGTGATGCCTTCGGACTGACCGGCGATGAGGAGGGGATGACTTTGACGGCAGACTAGTGGGGCACGACCACGAGCGCCACCATCCGCCTACTTGGTCACGACAACTTCGGCGGACGAAGCGCCCCGACTTTCAAGGATGGGGCTTTCGGTCTCGTCAGTCATTGTCCTGGCCTCCTCATGGTTGTTGTCTGCCGTTGACGCGGCCGGAGGCGGCAATGTTAGCGATATTATTCCATGTACATCTCTTTTTCTGTTTTTACCGATCTCCTTTCCTAAATCCTCCCGATCTATTGCTATAAATCGGTAGAGTGGTTATGGTAAGATAGAGGCTATATGTACACATGTTTTGTGATTAATCAATTATCGCGTTGAGCTATTCTCGTCTTCATGGTATCAGATTTCACCGATCCTCTCGCTTCTGCTAAACCCTACCATCTTCTCCCCTGCCGCTGCCGGCCCCTTTCTCTCGCTGGCCCTCATGTCATCTCTCGACAATGCGGTCCTCTCGGCGGCGATCTCTTCTGTTGCCGACGCCACCACCTACGCCATCCGAAAGACGCTCCGCCCTGCTGACGACTCGACCTCTGCGGAGGATTTCATCGCCGCCACAGCCCTCGTCGACGCTACCTTTGCCGTGGCTATCGAGGCTATCCAGGAGGCCATCTCCGCCCTCGTCGTCCCTCCGTCCACCATGACGGCCATGGCGTCGAGCTCGTCTTCCCCATCCATGGTGACCGTCGACATGTCAGCGCTTCGTGCCGTCCTTGGCCTCCCTCAGACCGATGCGCCCTCGCCCTCCGGTGCGCCTATCGACCACGCCGGACCCGATCTAGCGAGCCTCTTCACCGCACTTGGACTTCGTCCTCCCCAACAACACGACGAACACCCTGCTGGCTCTGCGTCCGGGGGTGCGCCTCCCGTCACCGACACCATTGACGCACTTCACGCTCAAGCCGTGTCGGTCCTCAACGTCAAGGCCCTCATCTCCGTCGTCCTCAACCTCGGCGCAACCAACTACTGCAAGTGGCACGGCCTATTCCTCGTTGCACTTGGCAAATATGCCCTCTCCGATCATGTCCTCTCTGATGTCTCCCTTCCCGACCACGCGTCATGGGCTCGGATGGATTGCATGGTTCTTGCATGGCTCTACGACACCCTGCTGGAGACCTTACTCTTCCTTCTCTTAATAACATTGTACGCTCACTCCTATTTCAGGCTCACCTTCCCGGGTCATTCTGGGTTGAGGCTCTCAATACCACCACCTATCTCATGAACCGACACCCCACCAAAACCCTTTCCCAACACACTCCCTATTTCGATCTCCATGGTGTCCATCCCTCATACACACATCTTAGAGTCTTCGGTTGTCGTTGTTATCCCAACATATCCGCCACCGCGCCTCACAAACTCTCTCCATGTTCCACCATGTGTGTTTTTCTTGGATACCCCAACGAACACTAGGGCTACCAGTGTTTCGATCTGGTCACCAACAGGGTTATTATCTCTTGGCACATGGTGTTTGATGAGCACACATTTCCCTTTGCCGAACAGTCTATCTCTCGACTAACCTGGTGCAACATCAGCGCACAAAACATGTTGAGATTGATTTGCACTTCGTATGTGAGAAGGTTGCCATTGGTTCTGTCCGTGTCCTTCGTGTGCCTACCACCTCACAGTACGCTGACATCTTCACCAAGGGGCTTCCATCTCCAGTCTTCACGGAGTTTCGGTCTAGCCTGAACGTTTGTCCAACCGACGTTCCGTCTGCGGGGGTGTGTTAGCGATATTATCACATGTACATCTCTCTTTTTGTTTTTGCCGATCTCCTTTCCTAAATCCTCTCAATTCTGTTGCTATAAATCGGTAGAGTGGTTATGGTAAGGTAGAGGCTATATGTACACATGTTCTGTGATTAATCAATTATCGCGTTGAGCTATTCTCGCCTTCAGGCAACAACATGTCAGATTATTTCTCCCATCTACATGCTATGCAAATCTTAGGATGGCAAGATCTATGTTACGCCCCAAACTAGCCCCGAAAGGAAGCTAGAGTAAGGCGATCCAAATTAACCTGTAATCCTATACCAGTCCCAGGAAATAGTGCTGGTACAATAAGAAGAATGAGTATCATAGCGACAGAGGTCTCTTTTTTAAGAGTAGAGTTACAACCATTATTGGAATTGCAGACAGACCTCGAGTTCGCAACTGCATTACAAAAAAAGAAAGCGGAGACTAGCCCAAAGCCACAAGCATGACTTGGGAACTAAGCCGAAACCCTACTACTGCTCAAAGTCTGCTTGCTCCTGAAAGAACTCCTCGTCAGCTGGGTCCATCTCTTCTTCTTCGAGAACTGAGGGGGTTATTTATATAGAGTAAGGGTGAGTACGGGAGTACTCAACAAGCCAAGGGAAATTAAGTGTTTAATGCAAGCTTCAAGGAAAAGCTAGTTATTTTCACGTTCAATTTTAGTTTAAAACTTTCGGAAGCAACTAAGTGGGTGCTTCTCAACGGCACAGACGAGGAAGTGCATCTCATCCGGTCGGAGTAGTGAAATGTATAGATTGAAATCATCTGCATGAGTGGCTCCTTGCCAACAGTTATACGGACTCCCTGAGTCCGGCTGTTCCCGACAGCCACAAGACAAGCATCTGAAAGGATTCCCTTACACCAATAGCAGTTCATAAAGCAGTGGTCAAACAAAACTACGCTAAGGAATCACCTCACATCCGCCCATGACCGTGGGCACGGTTGTTCAAACAGTTGGTTAACCTCTGCAGAGGGGGTATACTTTACCCACACGTGTAAGATCGAGATGTCGACTAGAGGGGGGGTGAATAGGTGATTTAAAAACTAAGTGACACCTAATCAAAACTAATCTAAGTTGCTAGGCTTGGTGAGGGTCAAGTCTAACTAAGCAACTAAGTTATGTTTTGCAAACCTAGGGTGATAGTGGCTCAATTATATCTCTAGGAAAGTAAATCACACTCCTATGTCAAAGTTTAGCAATCCTAGGGTGATATGATCTCAAGTATGTCTCTAGGAATGTAAATTGCACAAAAGTAAATGCGACAATCAAATGAGACAAGGAGACAAGAGATTTTTCACCGAGGTTCGGAAACTTGCCGGTTTCCTACTCCCCGTTGAGGCGAGCTCAACTCCACCGCTCAACCACAAAGCCACCGCACGCCCCCTTCGTCAAGGGGTGGGCAAGGCGGGAGCCGGCCCACGGAGAGGACTACCCAAGCCTCGATCACTCGGGGTAGTTCTTCCTTCACTCCGAAGGTGGTGAACTCCAAACCACTAACAAACCGGCACCGGGCCTCCTCCACAATCTTCTCGGAGAGGTCACCGGGCAACTCCTCCACAAGCCATCTAGGAGGCGGCAACCTCTAAGAGTAACAAGCAATGACGCGGCTCGGAGATGATCAAGTGCCACACTAGCTCTATAATGGAAGCAAATGCACTTGACTCTTGGCTAGAACAACCTCAATCACTACAATGGGTGAAAAAGCTCAAATGTATGTGAGAGAGGTGCAAGGAGTGTATGCAATTGAATTGGGTGCCAAGAGAGTCCCCTTGCTACTGGTGGGGAAGTATTTATACTCCCACCCACCAAAACTAGCCGTTGGGGACGAAATCCACCAACTCTGTGTATTGCCGGTCAGACCGCAGTTGTGTGGACGGTCAGACCGGACTACTTCGCAACGGCTGGAAAACTAGTCGTTGAACTGCATTAAATGCACTGGGACCACATGGCCGGTCAGACCGGAGGCCAAACTGCCGGTCAGACCGCCTGCGGCTCGGTCAGACTGCCATCGGCTCGGTCTGACCGATTTCGGCTTTGGCGGCTTTGGATCGCCAGGCCAGAGGCGACCATCCAGCCTCCAGCCGTCCGGTCAGACCGGCGGCAAGTGGCCGGTCAGACTACCAAGAAGGGTCGGTCAGACCGGTTAGTGTGCCATGGTCAAATCGGCGCAAAGGCCCGGTCAGACCGTAGGGAGCACTCTGGTCAGACCGCCCAGGGTCAGTCAACAGGAGAGAATTCAATAGAAAACCAAGACTTAAGTGCAAATGACCTAATGTGGCATTTTGATCATCTCTTTGCTAGGTCATTACCCCTCTTAATAGTACGGCAAAGCTGTAAATAAACTAGCACAATTTTGATCGCCCAACGCCTCGATCAATTTAAAATGAAAACACTAGTTTACCGTCTTCTCTTCTTTTTGCTTTGCGCCGTCAATTTTAATCCATCGATAATCATCCATGCGCACACATGATGTGAATCTAACTTAAAATATATAGCTCCAAGACAACGGTTAGTCCACAATTAGTGCTTGTCATTAATTACCAAAATTAACTACGGGGGCCTAGATGCTTCAACACGACGTTACTAACCCGGGTCAACCAGCTCGTGTAGAACAGCCACGTCTGGTGACTTTGAGGATTTAACGACAAGGCATTTCGAAAGCCGACTCAGGGTCACCTTATGCCAATGGGAGGGGTCCCACGGACCAACACCAGGTTAGGTCCTAGTCCATGTTGTGCCAGGAAGCCTAGGGGTCCTCCCCGACACCACCTCGGTGAATCCACTTGTCCCTTGGCATCAAGATTTCCCTGGCCTAGCTAATTACTCAGCCAGGGGTGTCCCATTCACCCATGTGGTCGCATTTGTTATATGCTCGGATGTAATTCCCAAGGAAATCGGTCCTTAAGGCGAGAACGGGAAAACCGTACCTCCAGTACGTCTCCCGCACCGTGAGTTTTGGAAACTCATTTTATTTTCAAGACACCGACCTAGGTGTCGGGTTTTCCAAAGATTTTGTAAACCCAAGTTTTACCTAGTTGATCATTTTAAATTTTGAGGAGTGCCACGGTACTCGTACCTTGGGTATGAATATCGAGGCTTAACATAACCGACAACAAGGGATGTTTAGGTCATTCAATAATCAAGGAGGTCAAATGCAACAAGTAGGTCAGGCCTGCCGACTATATTACAAACCGCGGCCAAAATGCCATGTGTAACCTAGAGAATGCATAATTTGAGAAATAAAGTACTTAATTTCAAATTATGGGTTCAATTGATCAAAGGTGACTTGCCTTGCTCGAGATCTTGAGCTTCCTCCTCGAAATCCGCGCACTGCGAGTCTTCTGGCTCCAAAGCTACACGCGAAACGAGGTGACTCAACACAACGGTCAAAAAGAAAGCCCTATTAATGACCACTAATTGTGCCATTAGATAGATCTCAATTTTTGAGGAATTTTGAAAGTTGAATGGAGTCAATCAGACGAACGGATTGAGAGATATGGATTTTTTAAGATTAATTGATTTTCTGACTAAAGGGAAAAAGATTATTAAATCCTTTAAAAAAAGAAAAGGAGAAAGGACACGAATTGGACTTTGTTTTGGATGGTTAGATGCGGCCTAATGCAAAGAACGGGCGTGGCCGAGCAACGCGGACCGGCACGCGCACGAGGGCGACCGACGGTTGAACGAGGCCCGTGCAGGAGTACTGGGCCGGTCGCGAGGCGCAGCCCAGAGAGCTGGCGCGAGCGCGGCCGAGCGAAGCGGGCCGGCTCGCGGGGGTGACGGCCCAAGGCCGGGCGGTAATGTGGGGAGAAGCCAAACGGGCCAGCTGGCGAGGCGCGGCCCACGCGGGCGAGGCGCGTGCGAGACGGATCGGTGGACGGCAGTCCGCCGCGCGGGGTCCCGAGCGGGGCCCGCCTGTCGACAACCCGGCTCATGAGGACGAGGTGCACGGAGGGAGTTAGCGCTTAAGGTTGGTGGACTGGGTGCGGATCCGGTGCGCTGGGTGGACGGAAGAACGGCGGGTCCACGCGCAGCCTCACGGCTCCCATGGACTGCGAGCACCTAGCGAGAGAAAGGGGAGGCGACGTGGCGCCGACGTGGCGGCCACGGTGGACGACAAGAGGAGGAAGACGACGGCGACAACAACCGACGGCGAGCGGCGGCGACGGGCTCCGGGACGGTGCGAGGTGGGTCCGACAAGGGGGGAGAGCACCGGAGTGGAGAGCGATGCACGAGGAGGCAAGCCAACGGCTTGGATTCGCTGGAGGACGAACGGCGACGACGAATCGCGGCGGCACACGTCGCCGGTGGCGGAAGAGGGAAAACTCGCTGGAGTGGTTAGGGGTCGATTCCTTGGAGGGGAAGCACCTACACGCGTCCACAAACTCGTCCCAAGCGTCGGGAGGGGCAGTGCGGCACCGAGGAGCGAGGGTGATGGCGTGCGGAGCTCGGCACCGAGCGGCAGCGAAGCGGCGAGCGGAGGCGACAACGATGATGCTAACGACGGCTCTACCGCGTCCACGAGCACGGGTAGATGGTGACGACGCTACCCTACAGCCTAGGGGAGGAGAGAGGGACAACGGGAGAGGGACGGAGGGAGCTTTTACCGCGGGGAGGCGGTTCGCCATGAAAAGCGGCTGGCGGCGCAAGATGTGATCGTCTCAGTCTCGGGCCGAGGAAGAGGAGGAACAAGGAGCCCGGAGTCCTAGTCTCACGTCCACGAGCACCAGCGGTGGATGACGAAAGCTGCAGCAGTGGCGCGGCGGCGGAGCGGTGGTTTTGGTGGTGGAGGCGGAGACCGAGTGAGAGAAGGGGGAAGCGGAGGAATTTAAGGGGCTCCGACCCTTGGCTTCGAGGAGAAGGAACTCGGCGCGGTCACGTGCGCAAGCGCGCGGTCACCGGCGCCGCGCCCAAGCGGCGGCAGACATCACCGGGCCAAGAAGGGAAAAAGGGGAGAGAGGGAGGAGAAAGGGAGGAGTGGACTTTGCCACTCTGGGGTGGCACGGGCAGGAGAGCGAGCTCCGTGCCCCGGCTTGGCCGCTAGCGGTTTGGAGCGGCGCGGCGCGAGGATTCTAGGCGGCGGCGGATTGGGCTGGCGTGGCCCAAGAGAAGGGAGAAAGGCCGAGGGAAGGGGGAGGCGAAAATGGGCTGGTCGAGAAGAGGCGACCCAAGAAAACAGAGGGATGAAAACTAGACTTTTTCAGAGGATTTTGATTTGGAAAGATTTGGAGTTTGGATTCGAATTTTGAGTTGGGACTTTTTCTCCGGGATTCGAACAGAGAGCAGAGAAGGAAAGACGAGACCTTGGCACACACGCGAAGCACGAACGAAGAACAAATTTTCGCAATTAGGGTTTTTATCAAATAGATTCTCCCGCTAACAACGGGCGCTACAATCTAGTACCAACTGCTTCATGCAGACGTCTGGATCCAGCAATGCAGCTCGGACGACGACATCTGACAACGGAGCTTCGTGCGGTTGTGGCGCCAGCGGCTTAATAGCAGTGCGACGGATGGCCTCATGTGGTGTTGACGCGATAGTGGGTGAAGGTGGCACCAAGCTATTCTCCCCTCTCTCTTTTTCACCGAGGAAGAATGAGACGGGTGGAGGCGGAGGTGGTGTGCACCGAGGACTTGTTGTCGACAGCGGCCACGGTCGAGACTCCGATCCATCGACGCCTCTATGTGGACGTGTTGGCGCAGAATTTTGACCCGCCTTGCAACCAAACGGGTCCACGTTTCCACGGTGGCCTGAGAGATCTGCTTAACTCTAGTACAGGTCCAAATAGCTCGCCTAGTCGTGTGCAGAGCGTGCTAGTTGATTTGATCTGCAATCAACAAGAAACAAGTAAACCACGTCAGAAAACAATGGTCGATCGGCCGATAGACCGATGACACATTGCCATAGCCCAGCCGATAGGGCAAAGGTATATCGGCTTACTCATGATAAAATAAGATTAAAACATGAATCCAACCTTATCGGCCTTCATCAACATGTTAATGTCAATTAACGGCATCGGCCGATAAGGGATAATAAAGATTACTACACTAGCTAGTACTCTAGTGCAAATCTACATGAACCAATCAATCAATATAAACACGTCCATCACAGATAAACCCAAAAGATTAACCTATAACAGATGCATCTATATTTATCGATCTATTCATGTAGATGGCAAATACATATAAAAACCTAGTGATAATCATATGCATCAGGTAAGACTGGCTGAAACCCCAGTGCTATCCTTAATTACAACCGAAAACAGGCTTTGTGTTAGATCTCAAAACAGGACTAAGGTCGATGACAACTCAAAGTGTGAATCGAGACTTAACACAAAGAAAATCGAGTCGCCGATTGCTTTTGGGGATGGTAGATGCACTGAACAATCTAGCCAAGCATAATAATTAAACCGTCATCAGCAATGAACCCTAAAACGGGTAGATCGCTGGCGACGCATAATTAAAACGCCTGTCAAGATTATCCAAGACATGATAAACGACGATCACATCATCGAGGCTTAACGTGTCTAAAGCGACACGCTAGCCCCGACGATGCAGATCGTCGGGAACGAGTTCTTACCTCTGCTCCAGGGAAGCAAGAACTCGTCGAAATCAACCTCTTGCGAGGGTTGGCGATGCGCCGAAATAGATTGAACTGGTTTGTTGTATTGAGTTGTGAGAGAGTTTCTATGTACAGACTATCGGGATATTTATACCCGAGATTACAACAGGGTCCTTGTAGGACACAATCTTATCTCTAACAAACAACAAGTCTTTACGGCAGACTTTTGCCACAGATTAGATCTAAACCTACTTGATTTACAATATACAATTGCCTAAAACCGAGTCTTATCTTTATTTGGCAACTTCCTTGAAGCTTATCTTGAGCCCAAACCAAGCCCATGCTGACTCTGTCAACTTCTAACCTCTATCGGCCGATAACCATACAAATCCGAATCGGCCGATACGGTCTTTCTGCCAGCACCTCATTGAGTCCGATACACTAACTGTGTCCGATACGAGACCTGGTTTGACTCTAACTTAGCTCCCCTTCTCCGCTTCGGTTTCCTCTTTCTTCTTCGGGTCGATTACGAAAATCCACCGTTAACAGGACGGCGGCGGACTCACTGGAGAGAAGAGGAGAAAAAATGACGTGGGTTTCATTGTATTTTTTTAATTTTTAACCAAGCATTCACTGACATGTGAATCCCATGATTTTTTTTTACCTAAGTGCTACGTACTTCAACACCATGTAGACATCAAGTCAGCCAAAACCACCATCAAAACCGTCATGGGATCTTATTTACACTGGTTTCGAAAGTTGAGGAACGCATCATATCTGGTATTATGGTTCAGGACGAATTTTAGACTCGCGACAAATTGAGAGACCTAGAGTGAACTTATTCCTAGTTTCTTCCTTTCTCGGACGAATCAACTATTAAAACCGGTGTAAAATGATTCTCTCAAGAGCAGGAAGTCAAATTGGATTTTTTTTCCCAACGAAAAATACTGCTCCACGTCTCCGCTGCTTTCGCGGACATCCTACGATCTCCGTTGTTACGCCGAGAAGCCATTGCTGCCGAAATCCTCCATGGCATCCAGTTCCAAGCGCGGACTTGGGGATGAACTTTGTGAGCTGAAATGATCTAGCATGTATACTACACCAAGGAACGATGGAAAGAGGCAAAGGCTCATTGACCCAAAATTTTATTTATTTATATCATAGGTGCTGAAATGATCTACGTACAAACTACAGAGCACAATACTGTGTACGGTGCAGTGGCCACGGACTGACTACATGAACGAATAAACATTTTGCCTTACGCCTTCCCGCCGCTGGCGCCGAACAACCCCTTGCCGAACACCCAATCCTCGATCATCTCCTGCGCCGCGCGCCCCTGAGAAAACGGCACGAAGTGGCCGGCGCCATACACTGCAACGTTCACGAGCGCGCCGTGGCTCTGCACGCTCCCGGCGAGCTCGCCGCCTCGGGTTCGCCACACGGCGCGGGGGGCGTCCTGGAACGCAGCGAGGCCGTCCCACTCCAGCTCCCGCACCCACGCCTCCGTGCACACCGGCCCGTTCCTCACGTCGCGGATCCCGCCGTACAGCAGCACGCGCGTCGTCGTCCCACGACGTCGCAGCAGCGCCTCTACCTCCGGCTTCACGCTCTTCATCACGTCCTCCTGCTGCGCCCTG
This sequence comes from Oryza officinalis, assembly GCA_008326285.1. Taxonomy (NCBI): domain Eukaryota; kingdom Viridiplantae; phylum Streptophyta; class Magnoliopsida; order Poales; family Poaceae; genus Oryza; species Oryza officinalis. Next base: position 44,324,691 of record BDMV01000005.1, on the reverse strand, counting down.
CCCACCGCCAAGCTGCACATCTTCCACTCCACGTCGCCCCGCGCGCCCAGCGCCGCCTTCGCCTCGGCGCCGTTCAGCAGCGGCGCGAGCGCCGTGGCCTCCGCCTCCAGCGACGTCGTCACCTCCACGTCGAACAGCGACGCCACCCCGGAGGCGTTCTCCGTCCACTTGAGTAGGCCCTCCCGCGCGAGGTACGCCTCGCTCCACCTCTCCGCCTTGATCAGCTCCACCGCCCTCGCCTGCATCGCCTCCACCTCCCGCTTCTGCTTACCGTTGATGAGCCCCATGAAGTAGGCGATGTCCGCGTGCGTGGTCACCTGCGTGACCGGGTGCGTCATCCCGTTGCCGATGGCCACTCCACGGAGGTTAATCCTCTTTTGCTCCGGCAAGGTGGGGTTCGTGGATAGTATGAGCGCGCCGGCGGCCGGGATGGTCTTGCCGGCGTAGCTCTCGCCGGTGAGGTACAGCGGGCGGGCTCGGAAGCTCGGCTCGAGGGAGTAGAAGGACTGGAGCGCGGCGAGGACGTGCTCGGCGACGACGGACTGGTTGGTGGGGATGGCGGCGGGGGAAGGCGCGACGCTGAAGCCGGTGCCGAGCGGGCTGTCGATGAAGAGGAGACCAAACCGGCGGTTCCACGCGAAGGGGTTGGGCGACAGTGAGCCGCCGGCGAAAAGGTAAGGGCCGATCTGGAGGAAGTTGCTGAGGAAGCCGGAGCAGCCGGGGCCGCCCTCCAGCCAGACGAGAAGCGGCGTCGTGGCCGGCGTGGTCAGCGGCTCGGTGGCCTCGTAGAAGGCGAAGTAGAGCGAAGCGTTCGCCTGTGGGATGGGGAGGTAGCCCGACTTGGTCGGCAGGGCTCCTCTGGGCAATACCGCCGCCGCCGAGGCCGAGAGCGAGACGGCCGCAAGGACGACGAAGACGAGGGACAACGGGCAAGGAGGTGCCATGGCGCGCTGCGGGCTCAACGTGGCTTATTGACGGCTGAGTGATGTATTGCAATTTTGCAAGGAGGAGCTTTCGATTAGTGTTGGCAGCTGATCGAGCCGGTGTGCTTGGGAAATGGAGGCATCGGAGAGCCTTAAATAGGTTGGCAATCGGTGGTCTTAATTAAAAAATTGTGTACGTAAGTATGCTCCAGGAGAAATTCTCGGAAACATACGTGAACAGACGTTTCAAACGCATAGACTGCAACTATCATCGACTTATAAAAAAAAATAGTCGTCACAGGACTCACGCTGCAGCTGTAATCATTGACGCCAGATGTCTTCCGCTGTGAGGAGCAAAGTACTTGCTTTGCGCGTAAACATCTCGGTTGTACTAGTACTAGTAATGACTATAAGTAGCAAGGTGGAAGACGAAATTTCTGCTGACCTGTTGTATGATATAGTATTTGTAATATAGCAAGAAAGATATGTCGCAGGGTACATCTCTGTTGTTTGTCTGGTGCACAGCGAAGAGCGATAATTCTACCTAGCTGATCAGGTCAAACAACAGGTTGAAGAGGCCAAACTGAATCACCTCTACTAGTCGCTCTCATCCATCTGACCATCTTTCAGGCAAACTTCTCCATTTATTACTGGTGGCTGGTAAATAATTAGGAGCCGCTCCAGCAACGAAATCCAATATATGCCAATCAATTTAGGCTGTTAGTCACTACTAATACATCCTTGAGGTGCTTATGGGTACAGCACCAACCTTTCTGTTAGTACCAACGCCTGCCGAAGTCGCGGCAGCAACAATGCCGTTAAGAGATCTTGTGTATATGTCAGTTTGTGTTACCATTCTATCTAAAGAGCCATTCTTTGATCCTGCTGAATGATGGAAGGTGGATCCTCTCATGTCCAGAGCAACATCAGCTGTGACTTTGCTGTTCGGATAAGCACAGGCCTGTGTCTGTGACTGTGAATGCATTCTATAAACATCCATGGCTTGTGATTGTTCAACACAGTTCACCCTTGCATGCACTTTATGATAACCATATGCTTGTGAGATTTGTTGCTGGGGAGGATACCCTGAACTCATCACTGGTCCCCTTGCACCATAAGGATCATTGGTGCTTCCAGTCTCATAAGGTAATACTGACCCAACAGGTCTCCCTGGTGCCACTGTTAAAAAGGAAATATATTAGAAATATAAACAGAACATATAGATATACTAGTACTAATAAATGAGACACAAGTGCACCTGGTTTTGACACTTGTGGAACCTGAGAAGAAGTGGGAATATTTCCAGAAAATCCTCCCATGACCCAGGGGTTTTTACAAGGTTCATCAGAGACAGGCCTGCTGCTCTTCAATGAGGCCGCAAGAGGTTGTTCCTTGGGAGGAATTGGAGTAGAGTGAACTGTAGTAGACCTTACAAAATGTAGACGTAGATTAGCAAAAGACTCAAGTTTTAACTAAATCAAATGATAAATCATATGACAGAAGGCCAGACAAAACGAAGTATACATTAGTGCGGCAGCAGGGTATAATATTATGAATGCATGCTAATCAACTCTCGTCTAATGTTAGAATATCTAGACTGCAAGATTCTTATGTAACATGACTCTAGCGTGCGAGTTCCTTTCTCCATCATATCATATACCAAGTCAAATGGAGAATTTGGCCATCTAGATAGCAGTTATATGCGCCAACTCTACAACATGGAAAGAACCACAAATTCCTAGAGATATCTCCAGCACTGTGCTTGGTACAATACCATGCACAAGATTTTGACACACTTCAGGAATAAAGCAATTATTTTCTTTGAACTCATGTGAGCCCCAGTTGCTTCAGTCCAAAGTTTTATATAACCCAGTTTGCCATCTAGATGCCGATCTAGATGTTCCTTTCATCGTTTGGCACCAAGGTTGCCTTGATATTGAGAAATCTTGAGATGACCTTCAAAGCACGCCTCAAAATAAAATAAATAAATATTAACACAAGACCAGACTTTGATGCCATATTACCTAGGAAGCGACGCATGTTTTCTTTCCATTGGAATTGCTGAGCCACTTCCATTGCTTTCTTCAAGATTAGAGAACTGCTTCTTAAACTGATCAACCGCACTGTATAAACATGACCACAAGTTATCACTGTCAATGAGACTTGATACAGTAAAAGAAACATATAAATACATGGTACATGCATGTGCAAAAGCACCATACGTGTGCAAATACAGAAAAGTTAAAACCTTGGGTAGAGAAAGGTTGCTCTCTCTGTTCCATTTCTGTAGTTCTTCTGCAATTGTGGATGATATTCCAATATCTCCTGGAATATCAGCTCCCTTATATCTTCCTTAGACAATTTTTTCTGCTCAAATTCAAACTCCACTTTTCTGATTGGCTGGCATGATGGTTCTCTATCAATCTTGGAAAGGCCTCTAAAGTATGGATCAGTCAATGCCTGACAAGTTTTAAGTATCAGAAGAATGTCACAACAATACAAAATACTTCACATGCCAAACTAAAGTTGCAAGCAACATCTTAAGCAAGTAGTAACATAGAAAAGAAATTGACATATCAGTTTATCACAGTGACAAAAGGCACCAAACAGTTACCTCTTCAGCAGTTGGACGGTCCTTTGGATCAAAGGCTAATAACCGTTGCAAGAGTTTTAGTGCCAAAGGATCTGCATTGGGAAACTTTTGAGAGAAGGGGACTGGATCTTTCTTTCTCATGCTGCTCAAGTACCTTCTTGCTTTCTCATTCCGAACCTGGAAAGGAAGAGAACAATAAGCCAAATGTTGGGGTCACTGAAGTCTCCTCCCAGGAGGACCTACAAAAAACTTTCACCTAACAGTACTATCATACCCGGGAAATTGTATCCATGGAAGGTGTTCCTAGAAGATCAGTCATCAAGTCTAACTGATGGACAACATTTTTACCAGGAAACAAAGGCTTCCCTGTCAATACCTCAGCAAAGATGCACCCAATGCTCCAAATGTCAATAGCTGGTGTATACTGCGGTGAAATGATAATGCAAAACACATTAAGATGCTGCATATAACTACACCCTTGAAATGAATTATGATAAGCATAAAAGCAGCACATTAGTTCGCCAGGCATGTGAAGATTCTTTTTAAAAAGCTTGTTCTGTTCTAATTGTAAGACAGGATAATTCTGAACTGTTGCTTTTTTTTACACTAATCTGAATTGTTGTACACGTTGCTATTCAGCAGGATATTGGTCCATATTTGTGTAAAACATGGAATTGATGGGAAATAAGAATAAGTCCTTGAATTAAAATACAAAATAGAACAAAAAAAATGATATCAGAACAAGATTGAACAGATATATATCTCTAGCAAAAATGGATAAACAGTATCAATGAAACACAAAGATGAACTGTATATGCTTTATAAAAACATATAAAAGAGAAACTGCCAAATAAAACATAATGTGACATCGTCAAGTCTATCGAGCACATTGTATTTCTGTCAGGATAAACATATGCATGAACTGCAAAGCTCACCTTTGAGAAGAAGGATCCACAGAGCTCTGGAGCCCTGTACCATCTTGTTGCTACATAATCCTGCAGAGCATACGTGTTATGTCCATAAATCATGGTGGTACTTCAACCAAATCAGTTGGAGTTGGGTTCGTGCTTCGTACTAACATACCGTCCAGAAGACAGTTGTTGGGGTATCGTTGAATGCAACTCGTGCTAGTCCAAAATCACATATTTTCAGTTTGCAGTTAGAATTTGCTAAAATGTTCTTGGGCTTCAGATCACGGTGATAAACACTAGCTACAGTTATATAAACTCAGTGTTAGCACACATTATGGCAATAGAAAAATAAAATAATAATATGCAATTGAGTCATAAGATTTTACACAGGGTGTCAATAAGGTAGAAAAACAACAGGGCATGGTTGATGTGTTGTTAGCAGTGGCCAGTGGCAAGTCAACACCTACGACAATTATTGGACAAGAATCCCCTCAAGCAATCAGATTGTGTCCTTATCAGAGTAGATACTACATAAAAGTAATGAAGAAAATGACAAGAGTGCTAATAAGTCACAAAGTTTCCATGAACTTACAGTCAGGTCTTATACCTTGACTGTTACAATTAAGTATAATTTACTTTCACGGTAATTTTAGAATAGCCTGTGGGCTAAAAGAAAGCTACTAGTTTGAAAAAACTAAAAGGATGCAGACTGATATGTAAATGGATATGTTAAGTGGACATATTAATAAAATATAGAGAGATAGTGACATGTATCATGGTTGGACCAGCTAGCACAAAGCAAGGAACCAGATTAATAAAATTTATAGGTAAAATATAATCTACAGAAATCATACACAAACCATTAACTTGGTTTTACATCATCAAGGGGAAAGCCCCTGCTGCTAAATTAGTTTGCAAAAATATGGTGATTAATTATCTGCATTTGATTGACTGCACTCCAAGCAACCTTCGGTAAATACAAATATTCTCATGTTCAGTGTAGATTGTCTAGACATGATCACTGAGGAAGACATAACTCCCTATTACTTCACTTTGTTTTATAGTTATACTTAAGCACAAACACATGGGGAGAGTGGTTGAAGGGCATGATGAGTAGGTGACTGCCCTCTATGCAATAATGAATGTGCAATACATATAAGACTAACCACAGAGTGCTGCATTGTAAAATGAGATAAAAGGGTAACTAATATGCAACTACAAATGCACACTATCTAACAGTTAATGTTTCCTACCAGTATGAATGTATTTGAGGGCCCGGAGTAATTGATAAAGGAAGAATTGGTAGTGCTCTTTTGTTAAGTCATCATTAGCCTTTATAACTTGGTGGAGATCAGATTCCATAAGCTCGAAGACAACATAAATATCTTTGAAGTCCCTTCTTGAAGGAGGTAGCATAATGTGCTTGATCTCAACAATGTCCGGATGCCTTAGGAGTCTCAGAAGCTTGATCTCACGGAGAATACGCGCAGCATCCGAGACATGCTCAAAAATATTGTGCACCTTCTTGATCGCCACCTTCTGTCTAGTGTGCAAATCAATGGCAGAGCACACAACACCATAGCTTCCCTTACCAATGACTTCTTGGATCCTGTACCGGTTTGCATCACCATACTCTGTAAAAAACTCCTCCGCAGAGCTCTGAAAAAAAAAAGAAATTTCACACACTGAATCAACAGCCCATCACTGAAGATTGCAATGAACTTCATATGATCAATCTCAGAAACAAAACAGCACCATATTGATGATGTCACAAAATTATTGCAATTCGAAACCGATCGTTAAGAAGCTTCCACCAGTATTAAATCATGGACACAGCAACGAACTGTTGTTTTAGTTTTACCACCGAGATGGGTTTGCTTGTGGGTATTTCCGAAGCCGGAAGCCCCACACGAGGAAAGGGAAAAGCTTTTCCCACCGACAGGGCAAAGCAGCAGCATGCGGCGTTGTTTAGTTCGGCGCAGAAGCATCTCGCAGCGACACGGTAATGGTCAACTTTGGCATGTGAAGGATGAGCTGTTCATAACTCACCGTTCGGTGCACACGGCATTTGGCCTTTTCAAGTTTCAACCACATAGGTAGCTAGCTAGATCGCACATTTCGGCCATGAACAACGCAATAACTAAATCCATTAGAACATGTAAAAAAGAGTAAAAAAATATCAAAAAAGTTTTTGGAAAAATGGCGATGGGAAGTTCAAACTGGCCTATTTAGCAAATCGCAGGCTGGAACTGAAATCAACAGCAACACGCCAACACCATTAGACAGACAATCCACAACTTAAGAACACAAAATCATTGAAGAACAACGAGGCGATTCGTACACCGCACAAAACAAAAACAAAAAACAACATCAACGAGCACCCATATACGTCGAAGAGAGACAGAGAACACGAGGAAAGAGGGCAGAGATCGCCGGAACCCGGGAACCCACCTTCTTCCGCTGCTCCTGCTGCATTCCGCTCCCGTACGGATCTCCCCCCAGACCACTCCCACAGCCCCCCTCGAATCCGCCTCGCGACAACCCAAACGCGCAAACACGCCGCCCACTCGAATCCCCTGCCCCACAAATCCACACCGCGCGAGTCGCGAGCACCGCCGCTGCCGCGCGGTCGGTGATGGCGATGGCCTCTCCCGCCTCCGCCTCCTCCTCCCGATCTCGCCGCGTCGGGCTGAGAGGAGCGCAGCGCACGAGACGAGAGAGGAAGGGGAAAGAGGAAGAGGAGTAACGGGGGGAAAGGCCGAAATCAAAAGCGGATTAATTTGCGAGAGATGGTGGATTCGTGGCGATGCCCACCGAGACCGACTTGCTGCCGTAAATCGATTCGATACAACTACAAGGTTGGCTTTGTATGTGCGCTCCGGGCCACATGTGGCATTGGCATGGGCAGCATCAGCGAGCGGGTGGGATGCGGACTTCAGCAATACCTGCTGGATTGCTATCCACCGTTCGATCCGCATCTTGACGGCCATCATTCATTGGAGCGTATCTACCTCCCACACCCTCTTTTATTACAGTTTTTTTTTTGCTTTTCTTTATATAAGGGTGAAATTGGGTCGGTAAAGTTGGATCATACTACTCCTGTATCTGCTCCTTAGCTCCCGTGTCATATCTCATACTAAATTTATTTATTTTAGAATCGAGAGATATTACATTTTTCTCTTCAAAGTTAGACCTTGGGTGTATCTAGTGCTGATAATATATCACTCATCACGTATCATAACCTTTTTTTTCTCGGGATCGTATTCGAAACGGATATCTATTTGTGTCCCTAATCCATAAATAAATATTAAACTAATGGATACAATTAAAATGTTAATAAAACTATTCAATGATATATATAAGGTAAAATGTGTAATATTACTTGTGAGCCTATAGAACAATCGTTAATCATCCTTTTATCATGTCTATAGATGGACTCATAATGTTTGATAATAAGGGACATATGGGAGATACAACTCATTTTATATCCTAACTCATATGATTTTAGTGGGTTTCAATTCAAACACGAATAGTAGCCGGCATTCATTTTCTCTCCCATACCCTTTTCACGAGCCTTAGATCGGACTGGCATGTGAAAAATGCCCGTCTCGTTTTCGCCCTTATTTTTTGAGAGAGAAAACCATAACTTAAATAGCATGGGATGCTCATGAACATGTAGAGATGGAGCTTCACGTGCTCGGATCTTGAGTCCTATATATTTAGAATGCAAGAATCTTATACTATAATATCATTTAAAAAAGAAATTTTATGTATAATTCGAGAGAGATGTAAGGAGGACTCTTATTTGATAATCAATCGGTGTGACTTTGTTAGCCTTTTTTATCAAATATTTCTCAATATCATTGAGGGTGAGCAGTCATCTGGGAACTCAAAGGTAACTTTCTATGAACTTAATGGACCAACCATCTTGTTTTAATTTTTTTTCTCATTTTCCTTTTGTTATGGTAGTAACTAGCAGTACAGCAGTATTGGTTTTTGTTAATCTGGTGATGGATGTAGGTCAGGTTGGTCATGTGTGCCTTTTAGCACGGGGACTGCGGTTTAGGTGGCAGGCATTTTCTGACGGAATTGAGATGTCAACTAACCAGTTTGCCTTGAAGTCACAGTTTGCCTTTTGCAATCAGACTGTAGCCTTTTGTAATGTAAAAGAAAATTGTTCTTCCATGCCTACCTGCCAAAAAAACATCACCTTCCTTCCTGCATCAAGCAGCCTAATCTTTTAATAAGATGTACTACAAAGTGACAGCTCTACACCACATGTTAGGATTACAGGAGACGCGTCCATCGATCTTACTGCACGCACCGACACGCACGGTGCCTTCTCCGCCACAATTAATTAACAAGTAAAACATGCTTTGACCATAGTGAACTCCTGCATGATGGGAGAGTTTCTGTACGTTATAATGTCCATCTCGCTATTCATATCGCATTACATGTGTCCATTGACTAGCGTCATCACAAGTTGTTCCAGGACAATGTCCATGCTCTAAAAATTAGTGATAGCGATTACTGATTACAGGCTTACAGTACCATTCAACAGCACAGACGGAGACATGATGGAATCTCGTAGCAGTATCACGTTATTCCAGAATCCAAATGCTGTTTTCCAATAATCGATAGGTGCCCATGTGACTCACAGTGTGCTGGCTATAAAGTATAATCATGTTAATTAATTCATAGTCGTTCTCCAATGTCAAATGAAATGGCAGAAAGGGGTAGGAAAGAAATACTATTTTATGTATCAAGAAGCTGAAACTACTATGAAATATACACTATGCTTCCTTTATCTGCCTTGTAGTTACATAAACTGCAAAATAGGATGCTATGATACATGTTGGTGGTGGATCCACAACAAAAAGTTGTTGCTTGTGATCATCTCCCCAAGATCGACATGATACTAGCAAGATGAACTTCTATGGGAGCTACTAACCCACATGGATGCGAGCATCTTATATTCAGAGAAGTCAAGCGATTCTGAGGAAATCAAGCGATTCTGAGGAATCAAGTGAATTCATCAGTCAATCCTCTGAAGATTATATTTCACAACGTTCTCAAGGGTACTTCTGAACTGGCTCTTGGGAAGGCACTGCAAATTTTGGAGAGCCAAGTCACCTTTCTCCTTTGCAAGCTCCTGTGCCCTTCTTATTCCGCCACTTCTATGAACCAAGTCAATTGCAGTAGCCAATGAATCACTTTCACTGAACTCAGAATCGATTATCTCCCTTAGTTTTGGTTCATTTTGCAAAGCGAATATGACTGGAGCTGTCAGGTTTCCCTTTGCTAAGTCACTTCCTGCTGGTTTCCCAAGTTGCTCAGCTGATTGGGTGAAGTCAAGAATATCATCTACTACCTGGAACGAGAGCCCGAGATTCCTGCCATATTCATACATTTGTTCGCATATAGTAGTGCTTACACCACTGAATATTGCAGCAGATCTTGTGCTTGCGGCGAGCAACGAAGCGGTTTTATAATAGCTCTTGAGCAGGTAATCATCAAGGGTGACATCGCAGTCAAAAAGAGTAGATGCTTGTTTTATCTCACCACTGGCAAAGTCCTTGATCACCTGTGAACACACCATCTATAAGCGAGCGAGGTACAGTCTTAACGAAGAGGTATTGCACAAGTCATTCATTACCTGGCTGATGAGCTTAATAACTTCGATGTTTTCTAAGTTCGCAAGAAACCAAGAAGATTGTGCAAACATAAAATCACCAGCAAGTACGGCCACCCGTGTTCCATACAGCTGATGAATGGTTTCTTTCCCTGAAAATAATCAGATGTGTTTCAGACTAAATTGGTCAATTGGTGCTTACCAGTGTCCAAAGTACAAGAACCTCTCAAAAAGGCAAAAAGCAAAAGAAACCCACACATTCTGCCATGCAAAAAGAATATGCATAAATTGTTTTTAAGAGGCTATGAACCAAAATGAAAAGGAAAAAATCGACTATAGTTATTGACAGCGACTTGTTTGTAAATAGCATGATATGTACCTCTCCTCATGCCACTATCATCTATGACATCATCATGTATTAGACTTGCTGTGTGAATCATCTCTATGATCTCTGCCAGGCGTTGATGCTCTGTAGTAAGCTCCCTGAATTACAAAAAAACAAAAGGATTGAGCGCATAATTGCAAAACAACTAATTATAACTAGTAAAGCTGCAAGCCTGCAACACAGGTAACTTACAACAAACCAGCTAATTCAGCAGTTGCTCTGGACACCAGAAAAACTAATGCTGGTCTTAATCTCTTTCCACCAGCACCGAAAATTTGTTCTGCTGCAGAAACTAAAACCGGATTTTCTGCGCCAACAAGCTATTAAAATTATGTCAGCTAGTTGCTGTAGTAGGTAGGAAAAACACAGAAAGAACTAGCCTAGCAAAATTTTCTCTGCTCAAGTGCTTATACACTATATGAAGCAAATTAGTGAAGATATGTGTATTCCATATGTAATGCTCTGAAGTATGCTCTCTTAATTATACAGAAAATGATGATTTGTGGGTGGAGTATAAACAAGAAACTGTTGTAGTTTTTGAGGGAGAATCGTGTGTTGTGGAGAACCACAAAAAAGCTATATATTTTAGTCGGAATAGGAAGACTAGTTGCAATTCAACAACACACAAGCCATTCAAAAGTATTAGGGAGCCTACAAATAAGAGCCATAAAAATCTCTCCGCATGCTCCTGGTGATGCTAAGTTCCAAGTCATCAAAACATGGGGCCAACAAAGAAAGAACATAGGATGGTTTCTAGAGGATGCATGGGAGGCAATTGTACGGTACTTCTCCATATTCTCGTGAGGTCAGCAGTCGACTTCAGAAGTACATGTGCTCATAAAAAATTATGGCTATTTCTTTCCTTTTGGAGTTTTGATATATTTTCCTTACAATTACATGAACTTAGCATAGTAGCTTAAGCTGTTACTCATGATACTGAACTGATCAACTTATAGTCTTTGAGCGGCTTTCGTATATAAGGAGCAAGTGCCAAGTATTTACTAGCTATCAAGATGCTGGTTCTGCCACTGCCAGTTTAAGAATCGAAATGAGTTATCTCTGATCATAGCTTCTTCCTGATTTGATTCTTAAATGTTAACTAGACTNNNAACCACGTCAGCAGGTCACGGTTGTAAAAGTCTTTTCTTCTGCTAATATATCAACGTGCAACGCTATTGCGCGTTTGGAAAAAAAACTACTAAACTCATTTCAATCATGATAATGCATCAGACAAATTCACAGAAAGAGAAACTATTAAGAAATGTATAACCTACATGAATGCATCTCTATTTAATGCAATTCTGAGTAAATCAAACAAAAGATGTAGCCTTAGGAAGAAGCTCACCGATTTCAGATTATTATTGAGTTTCAGCAGGTCGTCGGAGACAACCTCTAAAAGCGAAGAAACAGAAATTCGCTCAGGGATCATTGTTGTTGTCGTCGCACTAGCAATCGCCTCCGACGGCACATCAATTGCAGCTAAGCCTGCACAAAACGCTAAGTCGTTAGCTCACTCCAAAACGCAGCTGCACAACAGACTAATAGTAGGAACAGGAGCTGCAGTGCAGGATGAAGAACCTGGCTGGCTCGGTGAGGCCACGAAACAAACACATGGCATGCGCCGCCTCGGCGCCACCCGCATGCCGGACCGGCCGGCCCAACGGCACCGGCAGGAGGCTAGCTGACCGAAATCCAGCGCCTTCCTGCTCATGTACACTCTCGGGCAGCTCACAGACAACATCTCCCACAATCAGTACCGCCAATCCAAGAACCCCAAAAGAACCAAGAAAAGAAGCTACAGCAACTTGGAGCTCCCTACAACCACTGATGGCAAATTCTTTGGACACCAAGAACCTCTTCCTCGGACAATAACAACCAAGAAATTGAACGAATGCAAGCTTGTGATTGGTTTCGTGTGAGAATCTTGCTCAATTTGGTGGCTATAGATTTTTTTCCCCTCTTCCTTTTTAGCTGGGAAAGAAGAACCAAGGAGGGAAGTGGCGGCTCCGGATGGAGGGACTGAGGTAGGGGCGTGGAGGATTTAAATATGGAGCATGCGGAGGAGGAGAAAGGGGGATTTGTGGATCCATGAGGGCCATAGAACGAAGGCGATTGTGTGAGCTCAGGAGCAAAGCAGCGTGTGAGCTAGTCAGTCATCACTTTGGAGTTTGGACTGGCTCCAGACAATCTTGACAGGGGAAAATGTTCATGTACCTTTTGCTCTTTAGTCCTTCACATTTTCTCTAATTGCAGTTTAGGACTAGGAAGACTTGTGATTATTCTTTTTGGGAATACGCATTGGGGATTTACTAATTTTTGTACTCCCTGTCTCGAATTACAAGGGCTCTTCGGATTGAAGGATTTTTAGAGAATTTTCAAGAAAAATGCTGTAGATAGAAAATATTTTTTTCTTGTTGTTTGGTTCACAGGAATTGACCCAAAGAAAAATCGAAGGAAAAATTCCTTTCCTGTGAAATGAATAGAGAAACAAAGTAAAAATTCTATCCACTCCTATCTCATTTTTTCCATTTTCTATGTTTTTTCTTTGTCTATCCAAACACATGTTTTATCAATTGTGTCTGTGTTTTTCAATCATTTGTTTTACACAAGCATTCTTATCATATTCTAGTGAATTTTCTATTCCTACGTTTTTACGATCCTTCGATCCGAATAAGCCCTAAGGCTTTGTTCATTTGCCTGTGTTCCTAACATGCACAGTGCGCACGAAAAACGGAATGGTTCAGTAGCGCGTGATTAATTAAGTATTAGTTTTTTTTTTCAAAAATGGATTAATTTGATTTTTTAAGCAACTTTTGTGTAGAAACTTTTTGCAAAATATACACCGTTTAGTAGTTTGAAAAGCTTGCGCGTGAAAAACGAGAGAGAGGCTAGGAACACAGGCAAATTAACAAAAACCTTAAGTGTTTTTAAGATTCGAATTTTGCCCCACTGTATAAGCATCCAGGCACTGATTCACACGATTTCTATCGTCTCAATGATTTCAGAGACAATATACTTGAAAAGGTAATCTAAACCATTCAAAATTTAGAAATTAACTCTGAAATGATTAAAAAGGAATCTTTTTAACTTGGAACGGATGGAGTATTAAGCAATGATAGTTTGTATCTTATGACCTATTTAGATTGGTGATATTTTAAACTATATCATTGTTGGATAAAATTGATAAACATATGAATGTATTTAAGTTTGTTGTCAAATATTAGTAATGTCTAAAGAATTTTAGCAACATCACATTTAACATATCCTATCAAAACTTAATAATACTATCAACTTATCAAAATTTTCACACTCTCAAATTTTGAAAAGGTTTATTTTGATAGTAATCCTAACGTACCCTTACGTTCACATGTAAAAAAAAGATGAAAAATAACAAACAATAACTAGATTTGTAGGACTATCTCCCGTGGTGTAGTTTGTGACGTAACAACCATGGCTTCACTACTTAAAAAAACATTATTTTTGCACAGCTAAAACATATTTTTTCTGGCGGCTGGACCGTTCCGCCAACAAGTAAAGGTCAGTGAAAATCAACGATCTTTTTTGGTGGCGTTCGACCGCTACTGAAAATCGATTTTTGTTGGCGAACGATATAACATAGCCGCCAATGAAAATAGATTTCCATATTTTCATTTTGATTTTTAGGTGTGAAAATTAAAATAAAAAAATATTTTGATTTTTACCAGACATCTATAACACAACCATGCATCCCAATTGACAATTTAAGTAATTTTTAGATTAAATTCACAAATATATAATTTGTAGGATTCAAACACAAGACCTTTCTCTTCACACATGTGTTACATTACCATCTCAGTATGAAGAATGTAATTGTTTTGATTTTCATTGTTCGAAACTTAAAATACTTATTTGCCTATCTAAATGATTTCAAATAAAAAATAAAAAAGTCATGAACTACAAAGTTGTAGATCTCGCATAACTAACTTTGACACATATCATATATCTATTGAAGGTTATTTAAATCATATATTTAAAATTTTGTAAAATAGATTTAGAATCTTATAATGAATATTTTGAACCTAAATGATCTCAAATGAAAAAGTTTCAACTAAAAAAGTTGTAGATCTCATTGAGATCTACAAGTTTAGTATAAATTTTATTTTCATCTAATTTTTATATACAAATACATATTTTTTTAAATTGATTTTTACTGACGAACGTTTTAAACGACCGTCAGTAAAAATTGATTTTCATTGACAGATGTTTATGTTGTCCGCTAGTAAAGATAACGCAATTTTCATTAGCGGACAACTTAAACGTCCGTCTGTGAAAATCAATTTTCAATGATGGCTGCTTATGTCATCCGATAGTAAAAATAAACGTGATTTTTTCTGATGGTACTATTTTTAATCTGCCTGAAAAAAATAAAAAAATGTCTAAAAAATGGTTTTTAAGCAGTGATTGTCCAACAAAAATTGGAGTGAGAGTGACTCCGGGAAGGCAACAAAAATGTGCTCTAGCGCCTTTTCTTGTTGTTTACATAAGACATATTTCGCCGGGTGAGGCAAGCCCTCCTCGCTGGGGGATGTTCTTGAAAGTGACATACACAGTACATTGATATACCAAAAGTCAATCTAAAATTAATGATCTACAAGGGGAAACAACTAACTATGCATATGTTGTAACGAAGTTGATGTTTGTCTCTGTTTCTCGTCAAGAGCAAGTGTTGGAAATGCGTACAAGCTAGCAGGTCCTTCAATGCGAGGCTAGCTGCGTGTGCAACAGAAATGGATCCAAATGGCCAACCGAAGGGCGCAAGCAAACAGACAACAACCGCGACGAGGAACCGCGAACGTGTGTTGGGAGAAGGACCGACGTGGACAAACGCGGATGGCTAGCTTACCTAGCGAGGAGGCGACTTGGGGGTATATACGCCGAGATATATAGGGTCTGTTTGGTTGCCTGCATCAGGACTGGCTCGCATCAGACCATTCAATCGGAGTCTGTTTGGTTGCCTGCATGGGGATCTCGGCCAGGCCCAGCTAATGCAAAACAGGCCACGGAGCCAGGCTGAGGGGAAACGGCCGATTCCACCTTCGCTCCGCGGCCTGGCCCGTGGCGCGCAGCCGCGCTGCACCCACGCGTGCGCGTGTTGCACCCGCGCGTGCAGAGGGAGGGATGGAGTTACCGCTCCTCTCACCATTTTTCCCCACAGAAAGAAAAGCTAGGGTTTTCGTCGCGCCTCCTTCCGCTCCCGCCGTCGCCCCCCTCCTTCCGCCGCTGGGTCGGGGCGCGAGCGCCGCCTCCCACCGTCGCCCCCCTCCTTCCACCGCCGGGTAGGGGCGCGAGCGCCGCCTCCCACCGTCGCCCCCCTCAGATCCGTCGTCGGGCAGGGCGTGTGCCCCGGCTCCCACCGTCGCCCCTCTCAGATCCGTCACCGGGCAGGGAGTGAGCGTGGGCCCCCTCCGTCGGCCGTCCTCCTTCTCTTCCAACGGTCTTCGTCACGCTCTCCGTCGACCCCTCATTTTCGCCGGGTTTCTTCCTCACGCTCTCTCCTCTTTGGTTCTCCCCGTCCAGATCTGCGGTAAGTGCAATGATGGTA
This sequence comes from Oryza officinalis, assembly GCA_008326285.1. Classification (NCBI taxonomy): domain Eukaryota; kingdom Viridiplantae; phylum Streptophyta; class Magnoliopsida; order Poales; family Poaceae; genus Oryza; species Oryza officinalis. The sequence goes on along the minus strand of BDMV01000005.1, from coordinate 44,308,666 downwards.
TTTCGCCGCCCATTGATAAGTTGGGCATCCTCTTCCCTTTCTCACCTCCTTCTATTTCCTGTGTACTCTTTCTTTGATTTCCTCTGTTTTTTTGTGGATGAAAGCATGTCCCCTTAATTGTCTCGTAGCTCAGATCTGCACTAGTTGTTCGTGATGTGCTCATTCAGGTTGGATCTGTGACCCTGTTAGTTGTGCATATTATTGTGTCGGTTTCTATAAGTCTGAGCAAATTTTCGTGGTCGATGATGTGTTTGCCAATGGAGGTAGCATCCCTTGGATGTGGCAGCCGTGGCATGGGTTCATAAAAATTTTATTTGCATGAGTTTACAGTGTCAACACCATCATATAAAACTGTATTTACAATGTACTCATCCTTGAAGATAGAATCAGTGATACATATTATCCCAATTGAGCTAAATTGAACCAAGATAAAAATTATTTTGCTGCTTTTGAACCAATTATACTTTGGCCTAATTTTTGTTTTTCAATGATGTTAAGTAAAATATTATTGCTAACAGCCGTTGGAATTGAACTTGATCACCATGACTGTTATGGTACCATTTTATGTACCATCCAAGGAAACTATGGTTTATGTTTCCTGGTAATTTCTGATGCCATATCTGTATGAATGCAGATTGTAGGACAAATTGATTTCTCTTGTCTCCCTCCCTCTCTGTAGGACAGTGTCAACACCATCATATAAAACTGTATTTACAATGTTTTGCATTACCTGGGCCTGGCTAAGATCCCCATCCAGACAACCCTATGTATGAACTTATGATGGTGTTGCCCTGTTTTCTATTCATGCATGAATGTGTTGAACTAATAGTGCTTAATTTGAGACCTATGAAAATTTGCAATGATGACTGAAATCAGATCTGTCCATTTCTGTCTAATTTCATTTGTTCACTTGCATGTTATTTCATTTAGGATTAATTCAAGCACTTGAAATCAGATCTGTGCCCCTCTGTGGCTGGCTTAATATCAAGAGATATATATTCTTATTCTTTTTTAATTCAGTAGAGTCTGAGAATCAAATATTGCATCTTTCTGCTTGGTTCACTCCTGCTGTTCTTGGTTTCGAATCATTGGTGTGTTGGTTTTCTGTTCTGAAATGTCTTGATTTTGGGGCAGAAAGGTTCAAGCTTTATCCACTGCTTCTTTGAAATGTTAATTTAGCAACATGGATAGATTTATCCACTGCTGCTATGTGGATTTAAGTTGAGAATTAAATGAACTGTAAGTACAGGAGATGTTTTCTTTCTTTTTTGGGGACCAAAGTACAGGATATATCCCTATTTTTCTAACAATCTATTTACCTTTCTATCTAGCTTGGAATTCAATCAATCAGTTTTGCTTTTAGACTGACAAAAGGGAGAGGAATTGAAGATGATAATTGGCACCTTGACCTGGTGATGATTCTTTGATCCGTCTGATTTCACTAGGGATATGTCTATAAACCTATGTATGAACTTATGATGGTGTTGCCCTGTTTTCTATTCATGCAGGAATGTGTTGAACTAATAGTGCTTAATTTGAGACCACTGAAAATTTGCAATGATGAAAAATTTTCCATTGCATGTTATTTTTTGGTAGGACATTGGTTACTCTTTGGCTGCAATTCGAATTAAATTTCGTCCTTCTGCACGTGTTTTATCCTTGTTCCTTGTTCATCCATTGGTACTGACAGATGCAAACTTGGTCTAGCTATTTGCAATTGGTCATTTTCTTGCAATGAAGGATGTAAGTGATGAATAATGGTGCTGATTTGTGATGCATAAGAATAGATTGTGAATTCTGATATATACTGCTCTTTGTGATGCATGTGAACAGATTTTTGTTCTGCACCTTTTTTTTCTTGCTGTTAGATTGGGAAAGATGGCCACATTTTCTTGCTCTTTGTGATGCTAGATGGTTACCTCTTTTTTCAGAATACTCACTTGTAGATATACATGCTGATGATCTCCACGGCGGCTGTACCAAGGGAGAGAACGGAGATGGATTAGTTGGTTTTAGTCTTGTATATATGTCATATGTGGTTACCAGCATGCATGATTATCACATTGATTTCTTGTTGTAAAAAAATACATGATTATTGACAGCTAGTTGTTCAAAATTATCAAATATATACAAGTAACAAGATTGTCTTATTCACAGCTAGTAATTTTTAAAGTATGGTTTTGGCTTAAATAGTCATGTCTGTTTTATTTGTAAAAAAACATTGGTTAGTTTAGATATATTCGTAGCTGCCAGACTTAGAACAAATATTTAATCCATGAACCTCTATTAATCAAGATGGAATAACCTAAATTCCCATAAACAGAGACTTAGAAGATACTTTACTTCATGGGGTAATCTCACCATCCACAAGAGGAGGTATCTGCACTCAAGATGTATCCATACAACCAAACAACATCTCCTGTGTGCAACTGTTTCATCCATCCTTTCCTGCAACCAACCAAACAACATCTAACCATATCCAGGCTCATTCAATACGAACAACCAAACAACTGCATCTGTATGTCCCTAGCCTGGCCAAGCTTAGCCTGGACGAGGAAGATGAGCCAGGCTAAAGGGATACGAGCAACCAAACACACCCATAGAGATTCATCCCCGCCTATCACGTCGCCTTCGACCGGCAGCTGGCTACTGTGGTTTGGCCTTGGAACTTCGAATTGGCCGCGCGCACGTACGCCCGGTGAACGAAGTCCAAAACCTGTTTGGAGAGCTATTTTCCGAGAAGCTGTTGGTTGATATCAGTTTTTAGAATCTTTAAAAACTAGTTTTTAATTTCTGAATTCTAGATAAATTATTTTTTAAATTATACAACTACAGTTTTATAGAATTTGAAAAAAAAATTAAATTGTTTGAAAGAGCTTCTCATTTTGAAAGCAACTGCAGCTGCTAAAATCTCTCCGAATCAGACACCAAGTGGCCAATTGCACTTGCGCGGAAGTGGACGTATGTGATCGCTCTCATGCGCGGGCGTGCCAAACTCTCTTCCGTGCTGTTCCGGCTGGCCGTGGCGTCGATCGTATGCTGATCAACTGCTGATCCGCGAACGCAACGCGAGACTGCTGAATGCGCCCATGCGTCGTTGTTACAAGCCCGCATGCCGCGCGGCGTGGCTGCATGCCGGCCGGAGCATTATTGGAGTACTACTGTGCCGTGGCCCGTGGGTAGCTATGACCAACTGACCATGGGCCCATGGCAATTTGTTCACATATACTTTCTTCTTTTCATTTCAAAATATATGATTTTAAAATATATGACGTTGTTGATTTTTCATATCATTTTTGATTATTTATTTTATTAAAAAAATTATATAAATATTATTTACTTTGCTGTAACTTATTTTATCATTAAATAAAATATAACCTTAACTTATACTTTTACATATTTATATTAAAATTTTAAATAAAATAAATGATTAAACATTAAATAAAAAATCAACGACATCTTATTATTTTGAAAAGTAGTCCGATGCAGGTGCATGCATCGATAACGACAACATTAGCAATGACGCAAGCGAGATTTTCTATTTGTTTTCTTGATCTTCTGAGTATCAGATCCGGCAGGGACATGAATAATTAAGCTGCTCTAGGCCTCTGGATGATGCATATGGATGCTGTCGCACAGAAACGAGCTTTCAGTTGACTCCAACGATTTTTTTCGGGTGCGTGGTTGGGTGCACGTATACCGTAATACCGTATACGGACGGCATGTGTCGGAGCATGTACCGACGTACGGACGGGCACCGTAGTCTCGTTCTCTAGAGCATTCACGGGCTATTATATGGGCCTCAAAAGCCCAGTTAGGACAAAGAGTTAAATCCAAAACCCTGTTACAGAAGGTCTAACTAAAAATCATCATTTATTCACACAAGTTTAGGGGAAATGAGGTTTAGCAGCAAAGGTCACACGAGTTAAATCCAAAACCATGTTACAAAAGATCTAACTAAAAACCATCATTTTATTAAAAATAAAGATAATTCACGCCAACCGACTAAAATTTTGTTACATAAGTCTAGCCGTTGGATGACGTGAGCAAATCTCAACTCATTAATGTCAAGTGTGAGCTCATCCTTTTTTTCTTTTTTTCTATAACCATCGAGCTATGCAGTGAGTCAAGAGTTTAGGGTTGAATACTAGACGAAAATATAGATTTAGATAAGAGAATGAGAGATGTTCTATATAAAATTATTAAGGATGCAGGATGCGGGATGTTAGGAGCCGAGAGAAAGGGTAAGGCATCGGCAAACTACACCACCAACAAGAAATCAATGGGGTTGTCTGGCTGACCCTTTTGCTCTGGCTACAATTGACAAAAGTGACATGTGACTTACCTAGCTATAGCGAAGTCGCGGTAACACCAGACCCAAGATGCAATGCCTAAAAGAGAGGAGAAAAACATTCATCTCATCTCATCAACAAGAATCTCATCAAAAAAAAAAGGCAAGAGGTAACACACGGAAGGGACGAGGGTGTCCTAGTAAGCCATGGGCTATAGGAAGGAGGAATGTAATTACGCTCGTACAAATTTCAAAAGGATATGTCAAGTGAAAAAGTCCGTTAAAACAAAATAGACAAACTCATAAAATATATCCAACAGCAGCATGCCACATTCTCCCCTTCCCTAAATCCTTGAGAGCAAACTTTCGGTTACAGAATGCCTTTTCCTTTTTCACCAAGCCACTAAATTAAATCACACCTTCCCAATCATCCTCTTCCTCCCGTACTAACCCACCAAACACCACAAAGGCAGAAATAGTCCCCCAATAATCGACCAAAACCAAGTCCACACCACACTAGAAAGGGAAAAAAAATCAAATCGAGAATCATTCACCTTTTGTGCACCGGCACTTCCTGACTCAGTATATACGTGACACTGTGATTGTACCAGGAAACAAGACCGAGCACGACACGACACGACGGGGTCCGGTCCAAACCAAACTAATAAACTAAACTAAAGAAAAAGAGGCGAAACGAGGGGAAAAAGGAGCCCCACCAAACGCAACCACCACCACATCCCGTCAACCAAACCAACCAACCGCTCGCGTCTCCTCCCCGTCCGTCTCTTGCTGCGCCCGCGCCGCCTCCCTTCTCTCCCCGCTCCGGCCTCCGTCCCGTCCCGACCGCGACCAGCCACCGGCCGTCCCCCCCGCGCGCGGTTGCTTCAGATCTCCTCTTCCCCCATCGATCCGGCGCCAACCCTCCCGCCATTACGTAGCAGTATATAAGTCCTATCCCCATCAGTATCACCCTCCCCATTTCGCTGCTTCTCCCTTCCCGCGCCATGACCTGCTGATTGCTGCTGCTGACTCGTCTCCTGTGGATCTGGATCTTGATCCCCGCGAGGAATGGAGGTCTTCGGCCCCGTCACGCCCGGTCAGGTAAGCGCAGCGCGTGCATCCCGCCGCGAGAATTTTGATATCGCTTTGCTGTTTCTTCTACTCCGTTTCGATTTCCTCCGACCATATTCGGCGAGAGTACGTGCAGTGTTCGTTCGGTGCACTACAGTACTACTATTCCTGTGGCGGCAAGCCGGCAACGGAGTGCGGCATGTGTGTCTGGTAGCACGAGCAACTTGGTCGAGGCTCTTATGGATTTTTTTTTAAGGTTTTTCCTTCCTGGATTCGGGAGAGAATTGCGTGCCTAATACGGTGCGCTTGTCACATGAGCGCTCACCTAACCACTGTCGTGTGCTTCCCTAACCACTGTCGTGTGCTTCCATTCCGTTCCCTCGGAGGTGTCTTAGCTTCCAAGCTACTACTAATTTAGTTTCACTTTCGCATGGCTAGTCAAATTGAAACAGATTTTTTATGCGCAGTGAAGGTTATGACTTAGTGAATGTTGTAAAGGGGATTGCTCTCTAGAATCGTAGAATTCTTGTGTCTGTATGAGTGATCTGTAAGTCGCCGTGGTTGCCGTTTCTGCTTCATCATATATGACACTTCGACTGGAGTTTAGGCTTAGTGATGATTCTTAAATTGAACAAGCGTATTCGCTGATGAAAACAGTTAGACTAAAAATACCATCATGTCAAATCGGTTGTGCTAGGATATAGTAAATGTTTCTTCCCTTCCAACCGTCCTTGAATACAATATAGATCAAAATCTGATAGTTGGATCTGAGTGTGGCTAACGGCAGTTCAAATAACCAAATGTTGAATTGTTTGTTCCTGATTTGATGCTTTGGACAAACATCGCTGCTAGTTAAGCTCATTGTCTGCCTCTACCATGGACTAACATAACTCAATGTTTTCCTTTCTTGCAGGTGTCATTTTTGCTGGGTCTTTTCCCTGTCCTCATTGGATGGATCTATGCCGAAATCCTAGAATACAGGAAATCTTTATCGTACGGAAAAGTGTAAGATTTCTTTACAAGTACTACAATTTTACTTAGCTGTAGGAACTTAGAGTTGGTTGTTGATACCGTATAGTGTATATATGCATATTTTCGAAGTCAACTGCCAACCATTGCTCCTAATAATTGAAACCTGTAATCAGAGTTTTCTTGATGAGACTGGCATGACAGATCTTACTTCATGGAAATGTTGAAAAATCCATGGCCTAATCTCCTCCTATCTGGGCAATCTTTTCATCTGCAGTCACTCAGATGCTAATTTGGAGAATGAGACTATCAAGGAAGATGATAAGGCTGTATTACTTGAAGGAGGGCAGTCAAAATCACCATCTACAAAGCTCCGAAACATGTCTACAAAAGCAAATTTAATACGGTACTGTTTGAACGCATAATGCACAGTTTTTTAGGCTTTTAGCAAATTCTGTTGCAGATAAGTGATGTCTCGATGTGGTTGTGAGTTGCAGGTTTATAACAATGGATGAGTCTTTTCTGCTTGAAAACCGTGCTGTACTAAGAGCAATGTAAGACTATTCAGAGCTAATTTCGTCCACTCTAGACTTTCGTGCTAAGACACACCCGGTTGATTGGCATATGCCCTTTAACTTTCTTGCAGGGCCGAAGTGGGCATTGTTCTGGTCTACTTTTACATTTGTGACCGGACAAATATATTTCCAGAAACCAAGAAGGTAACCATATTGCTCCTTTTTCTTACTCTTGACATTCTCAATGATGTATTATATGGAGTAGATGTAAACTGCAATATGTAGCTTTTGCCTAAATTGTAATTGTAGCGTGTTGCTCATCCCTGGGGATAGTTCTTACTGTTTTTTATAATCTACCATATCTTGTTTCTTAATTGTTCTTCTTGTAATTAATTCTTGCAAGTTATAGGGACTTTTCTGCCTTATCTTCAGTTTAGGCCTATCACTAAATTAGCTAGAGACAGTGAACCAGGGCCAAGTAGGTGACTGGCTTAAGCTTTTTGCCATCTCATACAGAACTCATAGCCAATGGATGTGAGCATGTGCTTGTAGAAGGGAGATAGGTTATAAGTCGGGGTCTTGCTGGCCAACTTTTGGTGTTGATTTAATTAGCTATAATTGAGGGATAAATCTCAATTAGGCCAAGCAAGCATTATATGCAGTTCATTTCTGCAGTGTATAGTAATCTTTATGTTGTTTTGACAGAGCTACAACCGCGACCTGTTTCTATTTCTGTACATTCTTCTTATCATAGCTTCGGCACTTACTTCACTTAAGAAGCACAATGAAAAATCAGCTTTCACTGGAAAGTCAATACTCTATCTTAATCGCCACCAAACTGAGGAATGGAAAGGGTGGATGCAGGTTAGTGACTTTACTTCACTGCTCCTATTCTTTTAGTTATCTCTATACTGAGTTTTTAGAGCATGTGGTTATCACCCTTTCAGTTTTGTACACGTAAGCAATGTACTTTGATGTTTATTCACTAGGCATTGAGTTAGAAACAGCAACTCTGGGTATTCTGTATACAAACCGTGCTCTCAGTTTTATGCCATGCACAGTTTTTATTTGGACAAGCACTGTATGTTACAGCAATTTCACGCCTCAGAAATTTCCAACTACTGTGGTAGCACTTTTATATTCTTTCTCGCTGTTGTACTATGCAATTTTTTTAGTACTTGTATGCTGGCTTTTAAGTGTGTTATAATTATTTTATCTGCCTTTCCAGGTCTTGTTTCTGATGTACCACTATTTCGCTGCCACAGAAATATACAATGCAATTCGTGTGTTCATTGCTGCCTATGTCTGGATGACTGGATTCGGGAATTTCTCATATTATTATATCAAGAAAGATTTTAGCATTGCAAGATTTGCACAGGTTTCCATCCTAGCCCAATTTCCCAATGTTGTTTCTTACCCCTTGATCTGTTGTAACCATCTTAGAAATACTAAAGACCATCTTTTAAATGCAGATGATGTGGAGGTTAAATTTCTTTGTGGCCTTCTGTTGCATTGTCCTAGACAATGATTACATGCTGTATTATATTTGTCCAATGCACACACTTTTTACTCTGATGGTATACGGATCACTTGGTCTGTTCAACAAGCACAATGAGAAACCATCTGTCATGGCTACTAAGATTGCTTGCTGCTTCTTGACTGTCATTTTGATATGGGAAATTCCTGGGGTATTTGAATTTTTGTGGGCCTCCTTTACATTTCTTCTAGGTGAGTTATGCATGTATTTCTGTCTTAGCATTATTCTCATTAACCATGGATAGGATTTTACACCATTTTTCTTTCATGTACAGGATATAAGGATCCAGAGCCTTCGAAGGCAAACTTACCCTTGCTACATGAGTGGCATTTCCGATCTGGCCTTGATCGATACATATGGATTATTGGAATGATCTATGCTTACTTCCACCCTAACGTAAGTAATTCAGTTATAGATCCACATTTCCTCCCTTTGGAACTGCATGAATGAGCAGTAGATATTGTGTGTTCCTTTCATACATTTCTTCCTAGGGAGACTCTATATATATATATATACAAATAATATTGGTGGCACAAATAAGCTTTCACAAAAGTTATCTCTTATTTTAAGAATCTGTTCCTTGTTTATACTATATATTAATGTAACATGTAATCCCCTATCTGAAATAGGTCGAACGATGGATGGAGAAGCTGGAGGAATCTGAGACTAAGGTTAGACTATTTATCAAGGGAGCCATTGTGACTCTTTCTTTGATGGTAAGTTGCATCCATCTTTTACCCATGCACGTACTTTCTATATATATCAAGATGACATACTTGTTTGCTTGACCAACTAGATTGCTTTTGTTTTAAACCACAATGCTGTACTAACTAGGAGTTCTGTTCCTCCTTGTAGGCTGGCTACCTATGGTATGAATATATCTACAGGCTAGACAAAATTACATACAACAAGTACCATCCCTACACGTCATGGATTCCTATCACGTATGTACAAAAAACGCTACCATAGTTATATGGCATGTGGTAAAATGTTTCTTCAATTGAATTGACAGAGCACCGTTGTTTTACAGTGTTTATATCTGCCTACGCAACTGCACCCAGCAGTTGAGGAGTGCCTCCTTGGCTCTTTTCGCGTAAGCACCTAATACAATGATGTTTCATTTTCTTTATTTGCTTTATCTGTTAGACTGTTACTAAGATTTTAACCTATTTTTCCAATAGCTGGCTTGGCAAGATCACACTAGAGACATACATTTCCCAGATCCACATTTGGCTAAGGTATGGGATCAAATTGTTTCAGCATGTGTTACTGCTGTTTTAATTATTTAATACATGTCCAGTCCAGTAATCAGCTCTGCATCTGATATCAAGTGTATGGACAAAACTAAGAATGAAAATAAACAAGCGATTTGATGGGTTGTGCGTTCAGCTGGGATAACTTGCCTATTCTACAGCTATTCACAGGAACTATGATATATTTAGATTTATGTTGATGCTAACAGTAAAAACATATTTTCTACTTTCAAAGAGAATTCGGAATTCAAATTCAAGAAAAACACAAGAAATGAAAATTTCTGGATTAGGCTACATGTCGAAATTTCTTTTTGATATGAAATACGTCTAGGATTTGTTGCCATTGCCCACTCTATTATGTCCAGTGTTTTCAATTTCAAGAACTGGAGCCTCTCGCTGCTGATTCTTATTTTACAGGTCTAGCACGCCAAATGGGCAGCCAAAATGGCTCTTATCTTTTATACCAGATTATCCATTGCTTAACTTCATGCTTACTACAGCAATCTATCTTCTTGTAAGTGAACCTATCCAAGATGCATTTTCATTCAAAATTATAATCATCGAAGATATTAATTCCATGATGCACACTGCAGCTATCATACCGGGTGTTTGAGATCACAGGTGTACTGAAGGGAGCTTTTATTCCCAGTAGAGACAACAATCGGCTCTATCAAAATTTTATTGCAGGGATCGCCATCTCTGCATGCCTGTATTTCTGCTCACTTATTCTTCTGAAAATTTCTATTGTATAGGTAAACAGCAGGAACATACTATATATACTTACGGCTTTCACATAGCCGGTTTCTATATATCCCAGTTTCCTCAGTAATTAGTTCCACGTGATTACAGGTAGAATTGCCAAGTAAATGACCTTGATGGAAGGCCGTTCCCGAAAATTGTGTGCTTGGTATCTGATGGTAAGATATTCAGCTCAGGCCTCAATTCCATTTTGCATTTGGAGGTAAAGATGCAGTTCCCATGAAGGACCTGCCGATCTTCTAGTTGGGAATTAAATTGCCAGAGGATGTAGGTATAGAAGTCAAATTTTGATTTATCTTTTTCCCCTATTTAAAACACTGTACACAGTTAGCGAAGTTGTGCATTCTTTGGGAGTTGTAGCTGCTTTCCGAAGTTGATACAACAGTGTAAGAATTTCCTCCCCTCAAAGCACTGTAACATGTCGTGTACCATACAGAATGATACTACAAGGAAGGGTTTCCCTCTTGTAAAACGAAATATGAAGGGCAAGCCCCAATCTTTCTTTCTTTCTCCATGTCTGCATGGTACTTTTGGTTTATCCATTGGACCACCCTCGTACTCGTACACCGGAGCTTCAGCTACTTGAGGCGCTAATTGATTGATGACCTGTGCTTTTGGACCTGATCCTGCGCTTTATGGACCAACTAATGATCCTGCTGGGAAGTGGGAGCTGGGGAGTACAAATCCAGCTCTGCAAGTCTTTGAAATTTTGGAGTTTTCTTTCAGTTGACAAGGCAATAACCGTTAACCGACACGAGCCGTACGTGGAGACTCGCTGGATGCATGTGCCGAACTCTCATGGATTATTGGCAGAATGCCATAATCCGACAAGGCCAAAAGCCACCGTGCACAGGCAGCCGCACTGCCTCAGCCGCTAGTTTTCAGGGACCGAGTCGAGAGAGACCACCGCGCCGTGCGCCGCGCGATGGCGGGGACTACATCACTACAAGCTTGGTGCACCGAACCGGAAAGGCAGGGCCGCAAGAGGAAGGGTGGTGGCGTGCATGGCAATATGGCATTGGCGCCCACACCGCCCACCGGTGGTTGCCCAACTGCCAGGTAGGAGGTGCGCGGCGGCGCGGTTTTTCTCCAGCACAGGCTGGCTGCGTGCCAAACAATTAGGAAATGGATATAAGTTGCTGCAGTCTGACACGGAGGTAATCTTGTTTGTGGATAAACAAAATTTGTGTGACCAATTAAATATTACGCACAAGTAAATAAAATTTTAACATGATTTAATGAGATCAAAAATATACAGTTGATTTTTTATCTTTTTAGCATGTGTTAGAGAGAATGTATTCGTGAAAGTGTGAATATAATGTGACATATGTATGATGTGTGTGCGTGTATGTCTATCGTTTAATCTCGAAAAAATACTTGTGTGACCATCAAGCTGATTAAAATACTCTCCTAGTCTAACATATTTGAGCCAATGTGTTTGTGAGAAAAAATATCAGGGAAGATGTGAGTTTTTTAGAGGTGGAAGCCGAGGATTACAAGGTAGTCACTGGTCAGATTAGCGGCTTGAGTTTGTGTGATGAAATGGCCGGTGATTTCTGTGGTCGTAGTAGTGGCTTGTGGGTCCAAATCAATAAATCATGGGACAAAATAAACTAGAGATCACGAGAAAACAGGAGACAAATGACCATACACCCCCTGCGCTGCCGACTCTGTTTTTGGCGTCCACCCAACGAAGCAAATATCTGCAAGCTGACGAAATGAAGCATCATTAAACACCAAACGCAAAACCTAATCACTTCCCACGTTAAGCTTCTCCATTAAATAACCCGCGCCACTCGCATTATTGCCACCTCAATCACAAAGCTCCCTCACTTACAATCACAAAGCTTGCCTCGCTGGCCTCCCTTGTCTCCGGCCACCCACCAATGGAGGCTCCTCTCCTCCTCCCCCTCGCCACCGCCTCCTCCTCCTCCTCCGGCGCCACCGCCGACGAGTCTTCCTCCTCGCCTTCCACCGCCAGCATCGTCGCCCGCGTCGTGGCCGTCCTCGCCGTCGCTTCTGTCTCACTGTTCGCGCAGCACGAGGCCTCTAAAGGCTTCCACGTCGACGTCGTCAACGCCGCGCCGCGCGACACCGTCGCCGGCCGGCGGTTCGACCTCTTCTTCGTGTCCAATGGCAAGGCCGAGCGCATCCTCCACTACGCCAACCGCGGCGTGGAGGAGGCGCTGTTCCCGGACGCTTCGTTCCCGCGCAAGCAGGTCACCCGTGTCACCGTCAGGATGGCCGGACACAACCTCACCGACGACGACGACGCGACGGTGATCGCCGCAGCCGGTGTGGCTCCCGGAGAGTACGTCATTTCCCTGAGCCCCAGGCTCATGCATCCCGCCAGCGACAAGGCCGCCGACGCCGTGGCGACCGCGGTGCGCCGCGCCGTCGCGCGCATGTGGCTGTGGGACGGCCGCGGAGCCACTCCGGCGCGCGTCACGGAGGCCATGGTGGACTACCTCGCCTCCGGAGCCGACGCCGTCGAGGCCTCGCCAGCGGCGGACGACAGCGACGACGCCCCGCACTGCATGTCGGCGCGGTTCCTGGGGCACCTGGAGCGCCGCCGCGGCGGGTTCGTCGCGCGGCTGAACCGGGCAATGAGGGACCGGTGGAGCGACGCCGCCGTGGACGCCGCGCTCGGCGTGCCCGCCCGGCCGGTCTGCGCCGTGTACCGCGCGGCGGCGGCGGCGGCGGCGGCGCTGACTCAGCAGCAACCACCCACCGCGCTGGCTGGCTCCACGTCAGCCGGCGACGGGTCCAGGGTGGCAATGTGAGGCCGCAAGCAACGCAAGGGCAGTTTGGGTATCACGCCACCACGCGCGTCACGTCCCATGTAATTAATCCACCATTAGAGACGCTTAATTAAGTACGGGGTGGGTCATTACCTCGCTCCTAATCGTGGTTGAAGCCGAATTACCGGTCGCTGTCACGCTATTTTGTATATGCCATTACTGTGGGTTAATCAGATTAAACCAACCCTGTCCTTTGTAAATCCGAATTAAATTATAGTGTATGATGTTACCAGCAGATTTTTCTTCTGTTTCTGTGGGACGATATGGTGATCGGTAATGATACGAGAAGCTTCGAGAGGTTAATAATCCGAGACCCCTTTGGCGAAAAAAAATATAAAAATGAAAAAAAAAATCTGAGACCAACCCAACAAGAGGGCCCACCTGTTGGTGACCCATTGTTCATTCATTCCACATCGCTTTCGTCCATTCGCAGTTGCATACAGTGAGTGAGTGTTTCATGGACGAACAGGTGAAGAAGATATCTTGAGATGACATGAAAACAATCGGATCAAAACTGGGGCTGCAGTGTTTTGGCTGTCTTGTTCATGTGGTAGCCCATGGCCATGACACATCTGGACAGATGGACGGTATGGGATGGGAGTGGCTACTGTTGCATCTGCTTGTCCAGCAGCAGCAGCAGAAGATTTTGTTAGGGGTGACAGGCTTGCCTAAAGCGGTGAAACGTGCACATACTTTTCTGAGAAAGAGAATGTTGCGTATTCAAATATTCAGCATGTGAACTTGTTTGTAGTTTGCACTCAAATCAGTAACATGGGTTGCTCTTTTTTCTGCAACTTGCTTTTGAATTGTTTCATCTCGTGCAGCACGCAGATGGCATTCCAATAATACTCCTCTGAATATATATAACAAAGACACCGCAGATTCTGAAGAATAAAAGGTCAAATCTGAAGTGTTTGTCAAGTTATGAACTCATAATGTGAGGAGAGTGTGTTTCCAGACCAAAATTCAGTGATGGAGATTTCTGAAGCTAACGATGTGAAATCTGTGGAAATTACCGCGGGTCACTAACTGATGCCCTTTGTCTTGCTCTGGTTGCCACAGAAAACTGACGGCTGCCATTGTCTTCCAGAGACGAATCCTGACTCAAAGCAATGGATCTCACCACAAGTATGGGTCCAATCCAATTTATTTCATGAATCAGTGAGGCAGTTTACCTGTCTGGCTGGAAGATTATTGGGCCCTTGTACATCTTGGATCATAAAACCCATGCTTAACTGTCTGCAGCTGAATCATAGCTGCAATGTCTGTCAACAGTTGCTTGGTTTGCTTATTTATATTCTGGTGTTGATTTTGATTCGGTCGTCGTTGGGTCTTTCATGTTTGCTTGTGGACATGGCTTTTGTGTCCTTAATATATATTTATTTTTGACGTGGTTTTGTGTCCATGATTCAGTAATGGAAGCTACAGAAATAGTACAGAGAATTAAGATATTGGAATTATTGTGTTAGTGCGATGGGATTAACGAAATGAATTATTGAGTTGGAAGCTGCAGAGAATTATTCCCTTGAAAAAAAAGCTAGGAAGAATTTAAGATAATGGCATTATTGCAAACTGACAGAAGTTTCGCTGGAAACTCCTGAGTTTAGAAGTACTAGCCAGGTAAACCTGATAGCAATCGAGCTCATTTCGGCGCTTTCTTCGAAATTCTTTTCCGAACGAACCTTTCTTCAGAATTCAGAACCAGATGGTTAAGCTTGTTCGAAAAACAACCAGATGGTCGATAGAACTGGCCGCTTACCTTTGCAGAATTTCAAATCCCGGATCGATTTGTGAATGACACTTGAAGAATTCAAATTCAAATTGGATGCTCTAATCTCTTCTTCCTGCTCATCTCACGTACGTAGATTGAAGAGTTTTGGGCCTTGGGAGGCATACAGCCTTTCTCAATTCTTATCCGAGAAGTTCGTTGTGGATTCAGCCCAAAGCCTCAAATGTGTCGTCGTCGTTATCTCTTTCTTTCTCATTTTCAAATCTCTCAAGCTGTCATGCAAAAAGTGGCATCCACGGTTTAGCAGCGGGCCATCACCATTACCCCCAAGCAATCATCGCCTCCATCCATTGTTTGGCATGGCTTCATGTTAGTTTAAAACAGAGACACAAGGGTTCATCTGCAAATATTCCGGACCGCTAAGAATGATATCGGACCGGAAGAGGGTCTTATCTGCAAAATATGGACCTGTAGCAATGGAAGGCATCTAAGTAGGGACTCACATGCAAAATAAAAGAGGTGTTTATTTGTAAGTAAATTTTCAGGATCTTACATGGATCGTGCCGTCCATTTAAGAGGAGGGGTTTATTTGCCTTGTTCGCTTTTTTAAAACACGCAGAACATGCGTATGTTTTGTATTAAGTAAGGGGAAGTTTTTTTTAAACCTTTACAAGCATCAAGGGGACCAAGAAAAAAAGGAAGATAGGTTGGTGCCAAGCTATATCTCGCAGCTAATTGTGCAACTAGATGGGGAGTGGCGACTCAGATGGGCAGACCAGCTGCGCGCCAGACCGCTGCCTCCTCCGCGGCTGCGCTCGTAACTTCTTCCCAAGAATTCCTCTCGTTGTTGAACACCCTATTGTTTCTTTCCTTTCAAATTGTCCATGCTACCAGGGTGACAACAGTGTCGAAACCTTGCCTACATGCCTTGTCCACATTCTTCCTAGCGTCGCACCACCAATCGAAGAATGTCCGCTTTCTCCCACCATGCGACGGAGCTCCGGCGATCCACAGTGCATGGTCGTTGAATCACCGGGCCATTCCCAGCGGTCATCCACCGCGTTCTTGGCTTATTGCCGGGCACTGTCGACACCGGCGGGTTCGGAAATTGGCATGCCACATTCTCCGGCCATTTCTTCGCAGCCTCCTATGTCCTATCTCCTTCGACGGCATAGCTGAGTGCCAAGTGCCAAAGCAGGCCGTTTTTCTCCGGCAAAGGTCAGAGCTAGCTCCATCAGATGGTCCATGAATTATGACATCATGTCTTCGTCTTGTCTGCTCAGATTCCGTTCCTTTTCCATATCTAGCATAAAGTATTCTTTGTCTTATTCAAGATTTTGTCAAATATTGTGGAGATTATGGGTACCGGATACCCTCACGGCTAGCTTATCCGACTTACCATAGGGGATAGGTTGCGCTCCATGATTATGTAAACCGGCTATGACTTGGGTATTATGTTACTATTGAGATAAGGTAACGACTCATAGTCTATAGTTGGTAAGATTGAGGAGTCCGACTTAGAATATGAGTGGATCTCCGACTTGTAAACCCCCCCTCCGAGACTATATAAGGAGGGTAGGGGTGTCCCTTGAGGGATAGGTTGATAGATAGAGACACAAGTACACGAGTACACAAATCCTCGAAATCAAGAGATCAAGAGATCAATAAAACCACTCGGCGGATCGAATCCCCGAAACAGGAGTAGGGTATTACCTCTCATTAGAGAGGGCCTGAACCTGTCTAAACCTTTGCCCCGACTAATCCATTGTGTTTGGCACTTGACTGCTACCCCCAGATTGATATTGCCGAAACCAAGTTTCGACAGTTGGCGCGCCAGGTAGGGGATTTGCGTCAAGTTCTTCTTCAACATCTCGCCGACGAGCGCAATGGGATCTCCATCAAGCTTCGCCGACTTCGTCTTCGCCCCTGGGCAGGCGCTTCGCTTCGGCAGACTCGACTTCATCACCGACAAGTTCGGTAAGCTCTCTCTTCTCGACTCGGATTCGAACCAGTCGGAGGGGGGGGGGAAATTCCTTAGCGCCGCTCGGGTTACCGGACGACGCTAAAATCTATCATAATCCCCTATCTTCTAAGTTGGATCCGATCCACTCGGGAAAACCTTCTGAATCCTCTGAGTCTTCATCGCCTTCATGCTGTCCCCCGGCCTCACGAGAGGTCGCGGTCATACTCGAATGACTCGGGTCGTACTCATCCACGGACATTGACGAACATCTAAGCTCCACCGACTTCGACGACCTCTACGACATCTCCACGGATGAAATCAACAGCTACGACGCAGATAAAGACTACTATGATCCGGACCTTCTCAGCGTTCTCATGGTCGAAGTAGCCGAGACCGACTCGGCCATGGCCCGGAGGATTGCGGAGGAAGAACGGGCCAAGCTTGAGCAAGAGCGCAAGCGCGTGGAGGAGGAACTAGCTAAGCTTGAGCAAGAGCGCAAGCGTACGGAGGAGGAGAATAAGCGCAAGGAGGAGGCGGAGCTCAAGAAGAAGCAAGAAGTCGATAAAAAGAAACGAGACCTGAGGGCGACTGGGCGCTCAGCCCGCGAAGCCATACTGCAGACACGAGTCGACAACGCCAACATCTTCCAAACGCCTCAACAGAACGCCGTTGCTGCCCTCACCCTCATCGACACCGTCATTGAAGCGGCGCCGACTGCGGTGACGCCGCTCCTGGACAAGATCAAAACCATCGTCGCGGCTACGGCCAACGGCCATACTTCCAACTCCGCACGAAGGTCGACCGAGTCCGTTGCTGAAACACCCGACAGAAGCCGACTGCCGCCGCTGCGGTCCAAGGACTACAAGAGACTCGAGCAAAGCAAGACACTAGTCAGGTCTAAAGACCCTCGCCACGAGGCAGTATGGAGGCCACGAGTTCATATGGCTGACTCTCACGAGAGAGAACACAGCCGACAACCCGTCCATGACCGGAATCGTCGCTACAACAACTCCAACTACCAAAGCAGCCCGTGAAGGCCTCCGCAGAGTGATCTGCGGGAGGTACTCGACCGACGCTACCGGGAACGTGAACGGCACTCTTCTGAAGACAGAAGGAAATCTCCCGACGACTACGATGATGGAGTGCCCGCTTTCACCAGGAACCTGCGTCGAGTGGACTGGCCGAGTGGTTTTAAACCTACCGGGATTGATAAGTACGACGGCAAGACCGACCCCGAGTCCTGGCTAACTGTGTACACCCTCGCCATCCACGCAGCAGGAGGAGACAGTAAGGCTATGGCCAATTACCTACCTGTTGCTCTCGCCGACTCAGCCAGGAACTGGCTCACGAGTTTGCCAAGAGGCTCGATCGACTCGTGGAGTGAGCTTCGGGACCACTTCATCGCCAACTTCCAGGGCACTTTTGAAAGGCCCGGGACCCACTTTGACCTCTACAACGTCATCCAGAAGCCGGACGAATCGCTGAAGGACTACATTCGACGCTTTTTGGAGAAACGGAACAAGATTCCCAACATCACCGATGACGTCATTATTGCTGCATTCCAGAAAGGCGTCCGTGACGAGTTGCTTATCGGCAAGTTTGGGCGCAAGCCACCGAAGACGGTCAAGCAAATGTTCGAGACGGCAAACTCCTACGCCAAATCTGATGATGCAATCAAGGCCTCGCGACAAGACCGGCACGACAAGCCATCCGGAAGCAGCTGGCGTCCTAAGAAGGACAACGGCAACAACAACGGGGGCCAAAAGGATCGCAAGCGCACCCCCGAGGATCTGGTCGCCACGACATCAAAATACCAGCAACAGCGTCCCCGAGTCGCTGCCTACGACAAAATCATGAACGCTCAGTGCACGCACCATCCAAACCACAAGCATGCGGCAAAGGATTGCTTCATCTACAAACAGTTCGCTGAGCAATACGCGGCACAACTACGACAAAAGCCGGCTGACGAAGCCG
This sequence comes from Oryza officinalis, assembly GCA_008326285.1. Lineage (NCBI taxonomy): Eukaryota > Viridiplantae > Streptophyta > Magnoliopsida > Poales > Poaceae > Oryza > Oryza officinalis. Next base: position 44,289,804 of record BDMV01000005.1, on the reverse strand, counting down.
GCCCATCGGGCACCAAGAGGAACGACCCGGTTAGCAACACAGAGCCCTTCCAAGACCCCGTGGGCGAGCTAAACCACATCTTCGGGGGACCGCAGGCGTACGAGTCCAAGAGGAAGCAAAAGCTGACTGATCGCGAAGTCAACGCCGCGCAACCTGAAGTCCCGCATTATCTACGATGGTCGGAGGTGGCTATCACGTTTAACCGCTCGGATCACCCTGACCGAGTGGTTCACCCGGGGCGGTATCCCCTGGTACTAGACCCGGTCGTTCACAACATCAAACTCAAGCGCGTCCTCATCGATGGCGGTAGTGCTCTCAACATCCTATTTGCCAAGACGCTGGACGAGATGCAGATTCCAAGATCCGAGTTGAAGCTGAGTTCAGCTCCCTTTCATGGAGTCATCCCGGGGCTGTCATCCACGCCACTCGGGCGCATTACTCTTCCAGTCACCTTCGGGGTTCGGGAGAACTTCCGGACGGAGAACATCACTTTTGAGGTTGCCGACTTCGAAGCGGCCTACCACGCGATCATCGGAAGACCGGCGCTCGCTAAGTTCATGGTGGTACCACATTATACCTACCTCATCATGAAGATGCCCGGGCCCAATGGAGTCATCGTCCTGCGCAGCGACGTCAAACAAGCCTTCACTTGCGACAAAGAAAGCTGCGACATGGCCCAGTCTCACGAGAGACTACGCAGTCAATTAGAGGTCCGACTGGCTGCATCGACATCTGGAGAAGGAGAAGTCCCCGCCAAGAAGATAGCCAAGTCAGGAGACGGCGACGCCAAGACTAAGAAAATCCCCCTTGATCCATCTGATCCCTCTAAAACTGCTGTAATAGGCGCAGAGCTAGATCCTAAATAGGAAAGCGCGCTCGTCACCTTCCTTCAGAATAATAAAGACATTTTTGCTTGGAAACCGTCTGACATGCCGGGTATTCCTAGGGAGGTGATCGAGCACTCTTTAAACGTCAAAGATGACGCTAAACCTATAAAACAACGATTGCGCCGTTTCGCTCAAGACCGAAAAGATGCCATCAAGGAGGAACTCGCCAAGCTCTTGGCTGCCGGGTTCATCAAAGAGGTTTACCATCCCGACTGGCTAGCCAACCCAGTTCTTGTCCGGAAGAAGACAGGGCAATGGCGCATGTGCGTGGACTACACCGATCTCAACAAAGCTTGCCCCAAAGATCCTTTCGGACTACCTCGAATAGACCAAGTCGTTGACTCAACAGCCGGCTGTGAGCTTCTGAGCTTTTTGGATTGTTACTCGGGTTATCACCAGATCAGCTTGAAGGAATCCGACTGCCTGAAGACATCTTTCATCACCCCGTTTGGAGCCTATTGCTACATCACGATGCCCTTTGGCCTGAAGAACACCGGGGCTACTTATCAGCGCATGATCCAGAAGTGCCTTCAGACCCAGATCGGTAAAAACGTGGAAGCCTACGTCGACGATGTCGTCATCAAGACCAAGCAGAAGGAAGACCTGATCGCCGACTTAGAAGAAACCTTTGCGAACATTCGGGCCTTCAGAATGAAGTTGAACCCGGAGAAGTGTACCTTCGGGGTGCCATCAGGTAAGCTGCTTGGTTTTATGATATCACATCGCGGCATTGAGGCAAATCCAGAGAAGATCAACGTTATCCGGAGCATGAAGCCCCCGAGTACCCAGAAGGACGTCTAGAAGCTCACCGGTTGTATGGCGGCATTGAGCCGTTTTGTCTCCAGACTCGGCGAACGAGGTATGCCTTTTTTCAGGTTACTGAGGAAAACCGATGATTTCCAATGGACCACCGAGGCCCAGAAAGCTTTCGAAGACTTCAAGGAGTTCCTCACGACACCACCCGTGTTGGCGTCACCGCACCCTCAAGAACCCCTGTTGCTCTACGTCTCCGCAACTCACCAGGTGGTCAGCACGGTATTGGTCGTCGAGCATAAGGAAGAAGGCCGCACCCAAAAGGTTCAACGGCCAATCTACTTCGTCAGCGAGGTGCTGGCAGGAGCCAAAACCCACTATCCACAGGTGCAAAAATTGTTATATGGAGTCTTAATCACTGCTAGGAAGCTAGCCCATTATTTTCAGAGCCACTCGGACACCGTCGTCACGTCCTTTCCACTCGGCGATGTCATCCACAACCGGGAGGTTACTGGACGCATCGCGAAGTGGGCACTGGAGTTGATGCCGCTGGACATAGCTTTCAAGGCGAGGACGTCTATAAAGTCTCAAGTCCTGGCGGATTTCATAGCCGAGTGGACCGAACAACAAGAAGATGTACCTAGAGAAGATTTGCAGTACTGGACCATGCACTTTGACGGATCCAAAAGAGTCACCGGCTTGGGAGCGGGAGTCGTGCTGATTTCCCCGACTGGGGAGAGGCTACGATATGTCCTTCACATCCACTTTCCCGCCTCACACAACGTCGCCGAGTATGAAGCCCTCCTTCACGGCCTACGACTTGCTGTTTCACTCGGGATACGACGGATGATTGTGCGAGGAGATTCCCAGTTGGTGGTTAACCAGGTGATGAAGGACTGGTCCTGTTTGAATGAGACCATGGAGGCCTACCGATAGGAAGTTCGCAAGCTTGAAGACAAGTTTGACGGATTGGAGTTATCCCATGTCTTGAGACATAATAACGAAGCGGCAGATCAGTTGGCACAGTTTGGGTCCAAGCGCGAAGCAGCCCCGACTGACGTTTTCGTGGAACATCTCTATGAGCCGACTATTGCCAAAGCACTAACCTCCGACGAAGGAGTTACCAGCCAAGTCGCCATGCTCGACGCCGATTGGAGGACACCGTTCATCAAGTTTTTAACTCAGCAAGAGCTGCCGGGTGACCGGGTGTTAACGACGAAATTTGGTAAATCATGCATTGGATTCAGAGTTAAAGCCGAAGCCGATTGGAGGAGATAAGCGATTACAGAAACAGAGTATGAATCGGCTGCAAGCCAAATCAGCTACGGTGTGCATCGGCTGAAACAGAATCGGACAAGGATAGCCGATGTAGCCGATTCCGATAAGGAGATGGCAGGATCATTGTCGGGTTCGGTTGATGTGCTTCATGAGGATTGCCACGTGCGGATTAAGTCCGAAGAAGGCAATTGTATCTATTAATTAGGATATTTGTTAGTTTCCTTTTATCTTTAGGAAAGTGTGTTTAGTGTCCCTTAAGGACTGTATGTTTTTCTTTTATCTTTAGGAAAGTTTCTTTCTTGTCCTACAAGGACTAGTATCTCCCCATGGGTATAAATATGTACACCCGGGGTTATTGTAAAGGAATCAACTCTCGATCAATACAATTCGGCGCATCGCCACCTTTTACTCTGTTACGGTTTATTTATCAACCGGCGGAATTTGGCACCTGACGCGGGGCTGCATCGGCTGTCGATCTCCGGCGAAGGGGTAAGTCCAATGTTCCGTCGGTTCAGGCAATTGTATCATCTACGCCGGCGTCGTTCAAGGCTGCATCAGTACATTCGATCTCTTGGATTGCTCTGGTTTGGATAATATATTTGCCTGGCTATTTATCATATGTCTTATGTTAATCTAGTATTAGCATCTCGATTTAGTTTTATCGGCTGCTTCTCGTTTTAGGGTTTCTGCCGGTATCGACTAAATCGTCTTGCTAGATTAGATTAGCTTAGGCATCTACCACCCTGAAAATCAGTGAAGGGCTTGATCATCTAGATACCGTGTTTCTTTACATACTTAGTGCTGCATCAGTTGAGTTTGACCTACTAAGTCGTGCTTAGAACCATGAATCTCTAGCCTGCTTTTTGATTGCTGATAAGGGTTTCATCGGGGTTTCAGCCGATGAGTTATCTGGACGTTGCATCGGCTTATAAGGATTGCATATAAGTTGAATTTAGCCGATGACAACAAAGGTTTCACTGTTTAATCTAATCTTGTGGATTTTATTGCATTGGATCTATGTTAGATTTACTTCATCGGCTATGCTATGAATATATATAATCTCTCTCTTGAGGTGTTTTTAGACATAAGTGATTTATACTGTCTCGGCGCCCTGTCCGATCTATCCCAATCACTTGGTTTAAATATATTTTGAGATTTAGATTATGTATCATTGATATCTACAGCCGATCGAGTATGTCTAACTTTCGTTTTACTTTATCAAGTCATTGCCGATCTAATGCATATTATCATCAGCCGATTGTCTCTTCATCAAGTGTCAAAATCTACATTGAACACATAGCCGATAGCTCAAAACCCTATCGCTATCGGCTGTCATCAGGATCGGCTGGAATTACTACATCGGCTATGTTGGCCGATCGGTTCTTTGATCTGTCGTTTGTATATCTTGTCAGTTGCAGGATCAAACTGACTGGCACGCCCGCATCTCACCAAGATTTGGACCTGCACTGGAGCTAAGCAGATCTCCCAGGCCAGTGTGTGTTTTTTGCATCAACACCGGGATGATGCGGAACGAGTCCGACGTCACAGTCAAGGCTATGTCATGGTTGACTCAGAGCTATACAAGAGAAGCCCCTTTGGAGTTTTGATGAGATGCGTCACGCCAGAGGAAGGACGACAATTATTGCAAGATATTCACTCGGGCATCTGCGGCAGTCATGCCGCGGCGCGCACTCTGGTGGGCAAGGCTTACAGACAAGGATTCTTCTGGCTCACGGCGGTCACTGATGCAGATAAGGTAGTTCTCACATGTGAAGGTTGTCAATTGTTCGCTCGGCAGAGCCACGTTCCAGCTCAAGATCTTCAAACAATTCCCTTATCATGGCCTTTCGCCGTGTGGGGCTTGGACATGGTGGGTCCGTTCAAGAAGGCGCCAGGTGGATTCATGCATATGTTCGTCGCGGTTGATAAGTTTTCCAAGTGGATCGAGGCTAAGCCGGTTGCTACGATAACTGCGGACAAGGCGCGAGACTTTATTCTAAACATCGTGCATCGGTTTGGTGTCCCGAACAGAATTATAACTGACAATGGGACTCAATTCACTGGAGGCGTTTTTAAGGAGTTCTGCGAAGCCTTCGGTATTAAGATTTGCTATGCATCGGTGGCGCACCCTAAGAGCAACGGACAGGTTGAACGAGCTAATGGTATGGTTCTTCAAGGTATCAAAGCCCGAGTGTTTGACAGACTACGACCGTACGCCGGAAGATGGGTTCAAGAGTTGCTTTCGGTATTATGGTCATTGCGGACCACACCCAGTCGGGCTACCGGCCAATCTCCTTTCTTCTTGGTTTACGGAGCAGAAGCAATGTTGCCGAGTGAGATGGAGTACGAGTCTCTTCGTATTCGTAGCTTCGATGACGAGCATTACGACCAAGACAGAGTTGATGACCTCACCCGACTGGAGGAAGCCCGCGAAGCCGCATTGATTCAGTCGGCACGGTATCTTCAAGGACTTCGGCGCTACCATAACCGCAATGTTCGGTCACGAGCCTTCATTGTTGGAGATATGGTTCTACGCAAGATTCAAACTACAAAAGATCGCCACAAGCTATCTCCACTATGGGAAGGGCCCGACATAATCGCTGAGGCGACTCGGCCGGGAGCATATCGTCTAAAGTGTGAAGATGGGACCATGGTGGAGAATTCCTGGAACATTGAGCATCTTCGTCGATATTATACTTAGGCATTTTTTGTCTCTATGTTCTTCTCGACTGTCAACTTCAAGCAGGATGACCTCTTGGGTTGTCAGTCGGGGGCTATACATATATCAATAAAGCATTATTTTCTTTGATAACTTGTTTATATTTAGTTTATCATTGTTTAGTGTTTTGGTTCGAGTCCAATAGATAAGGACTGAGAATTTTTTGATGGCTTAATCAAGCTTAGGCTTAGTGACAGTCGGACGAAAATTCTTAAGAAATTATATATGAAGACTCAGATCAGGGCATTAACATAAATAAGCTATATATTTACAAGTCAACATTACAGCGAGTCAGATACATCAAGACAAGTCAGCTACTCCTGGAAGTTTGCGGCTACATCACCAGCTACCTTTTTCGCCGACTCCTGTGCTTCACTTATGAGCTCCAGGGCTCGCTCATCTGAGGTGCCAGCTGCAAAGCCATCTCTGACAGAGTCCACGTCTATCCGGGGATAGAGTGATTTCGTCTGCGCAAGAGCGAAGCTTGCACCCATGACGGCTGCGTCAGAGATATTCTCCATATATTTAGCCGGGGCCGTCCTGAGTTTATCGAAGATTTCTATGGCATCCAATGAGCTCGTCCCGAGTCCATGTTTATATAGTGCTGACAGGATCGGCGTGGCAGCATTGGCGATGTCATCCCTTACACTTTCAGCCCTTCGGACTCTTTCGGCGAAGACATCAAATTGTGCCTGGGATTTGACCTTATAAGCTACAAGAGGGATATGATTACATAAATATTCAAGACCGAGCGAGTTACGGAGTGCTATCTTAAAAGGCTTACCTTCAAATTCTTCCAGGATTTTCTCATTGTCAGACTCCAGCTTGGCTTTATTGGTGCTTGTTTTCTTCAGCTGGGCCTTGAGGGAGTCAATTTCGGATAAATTTGCTACAACATGAAGGTTTGCAAGCATCAGGATCAAAACAGATTATATGCGAAGACAGAGCAAGTACAAAGGTAGTTTGGCTTACCCCCGATTGAGCCACGGAGTTCCAAGTTCTCATCTCGGAGCTTCGCGATTTCTGCCCGCAAGACGACCTCTTGAGCTGCAGCTTCTTCTCTGGCGGCCTTGAGATCTCGATGAACATTTTCCAGAGAATTTACATGGGGAACCAGCTTCTCGAGAGTGTCTGATTTGGCCATTGAGCGACAGTATATTCTCTGCATAAGGGGATGAAGATAGTCAACCACATTAGACGACGATGACAAGACAAAGAGGAGATACACTTACATTCATTAGCCGGGTCGCTGTTAACGACGAAATTTGGTAAATCATGCATTGGATTCAGAGTTAAAGCCGAAGCCGATTGGAAGAGATAAGCGATTACAGAAACAGAGTATGAATCGGCTGCAAGCCAAATCGGCTACGGTGTGCATCGGCTGAAACAGAATCGGACAAGGATAGCCGATGTAGCCGATTCCGATAAGGAGATGGCAGGATCATTGTCGGGTTCGGTTGATGTGCTTCATGAGGATTGCCACGTGCAGATTGAGTCCGAAGAAGGCAATTGTATCTATTAATTAGAATATTTGTTAGTTTCCTTTTATCTTTAGGAAAGTGTGTTTAGTGTCCCTTAAGGACTTTATGTTGTTCTTGTATCTTTAGGAAAGTTTCTTTCTTGTCCTACAAGGACTAGTATCTCCCCATGGGTATAAATATGTACACCCGGGGTTATTGTAAGCAATCAACTCTCGATCAATACAATTCGGCGCATCGCCACCTTTTACTCTGTTACGGTTTCTTTATCAACCGGCGGAATTTGGCACCTGACGCGGGGCTGCATCGGCTGTCGATCTCCGGCGAAGGGGTAAGTCCAATGTTCCGTCGGTCCAGGCAATTGTATCATCTACGTCGGCGTCGTTCAAGGCTGCATCAGTACATTCGACCTCTTGGATTGCTCTGGTTTGGATGATATATTTGCCTGGCTATTTATCATATGTCTTCTGTTAATCTAGTATTAGCATCTCGATTTAGCTTTATCAGCTGCTTCTCGTTTTAGGGTTTCTGCTGGTATCGACTAAATCGTCTTGCTAGATTAGATTAGCTTAGGCATCTACCACCCTGAAAATCAGTCAAGGGCGTGATCATCTAGATACCATGTTTCTTTACATACTTAGTGCTGCATCAGTTGAGTTTGACCTACTAAGTCGTGCTTAGAACCATGAATCTCTAGCCTGCTTTTTGATTGCCGATAAGGGTTTCATCGGGGTTTCAGCCGATGAGTTATCTGGACGTTGCATCGGCTTATAAGGATTGCATATAAGTTGAATTTAGCCGATGACAACAAAGGTTTCAGTGTTTAATCTAATCTTGTGGATTTTATGGCATTGGATCTATGTTAGACTCACTTCATCGGCTATGCTATGAATATATATAATCTCTCTCTTGAGGTGTTTTTAGACATAAGTGATTTATACTGTCTCGGCGCCCTGTCCGATCTATCCCAATCACTTGGTTTAAATATATTTTGAGATTTAGATTATGTATCATTGATATCTACAGCCGATCGAGTATGTCTAACTTTCGTTTCACTTTATCAAGTCATTGCCGATCTACTGCATATTATCATCAGCCGATTGTCTCTTTGTCAAGTGTCAGAATCTACATTGAACACATAGCCGATAGCTCAAAACCCTATCGCTATCGGCTGTTATCAGGATCGGCTGGAATTACTACATCGGCTATGTTGGCCGATCGGTTCTTTGATCTGTCGTTTGTATATCTTGTCAGTTGCAGGATCAAACTGACTGGCACGCCCGCATCTCACCAAGATTTGGACCTGCACTGGAGCTAAGCAGATCTCCCAGGCCAGTGTGTGTTTTTTGCATCAACAGTCGCTTCGCTGAGGCTGGCCACGAGCATGTTGCGTTCTTCATTTTCCTTTTGCTTATTCAACACGATGCCTTGCTTCACACCTTCGGCATCGCGCCACTCGATTTTGATAGGTGGGACCGAGTCAGCTGAAGACTTCAGTCGGGTGATTTTCTCCTCTTCGGCTGATTGATTAGAGGAACCAAATGAGGATAAGAGCAAAGAGCATGATGAAGACAAGAGTCTGGCGATTATTGAGAGATTTACCTGTTTTAGGAGCCGGATCCTCGGTTGGTGCTTCTTGACCACGTGAGCCCTGTGGATTTTTGTTCGGCTGGTTTCCAGTCGGGGCATCTTGACTGGCGGTCGGTGGCTGTTCTTCTTCAGCCGACTGATTTCCAGCTGGGAAGACTTGGCTGGCAGTCGGGGGCTCAACCTCAGGAGTATTTTTGCTTAAGGATTCCGCCCCAGGAACATCTTCACTTGGGACAGGGTCTTGCGTTTTTGGTTCTGCGGGCTTTGGCTTTTCCGACGCTGCAGATGGATTGATGGCTTCAGCCCATCCGGTGGGATCAATATCTTGAGGTTTCCTGCAAGAAAGAAGATAAAGACAATTGAGTTGGAAGTGAAAACGATTTTTAGCAAGAAGCTGACTTTGGTTATGTGAGATACCTATTGGACCTCCTGATTTTAGGAGTGGACCTGGCTGTTGGTTTCGGAGGACTTATGTTAGATTGTGGAATCTGGACTTCTTCGTCGTCCGAGTCATCAATGACCAGTCTCCTTTTACTCGCCCGCCTGCTGATATCTTCGTCAGTGGCAGCCCTGTTCTCTTGAGGCTCAACCTTGATTTTGGGGCCGCCGGTTGGTTTTTTGGCAGCAGGTTGAGTTGGCATATCATCATGATACACCTTGTATGGCTTGGAAATAATAAGAGCGTTTGCCTGCAAGTAGAGTTTTTGAGATATATTGAAGGATGTGTGCAAGATTGAAAGAGTTTTGAAAACCCGAGTCGACTTACCGGAGGAGGAGGTCGGAACAGGTTGAACGGAGGAACCGGCATCTTGTGGCTGCGATCTACTGTGATTCCAGAGGAGAAAATATTGTACATGTGAGTGCACAAGGCCTGGTAACTCAGAGCATCGCGGTCCTCCCGATTGGGGTCGCTTTCACCCTCATACTCGAACGCTGGCTTAGATCTTTCCTTGATGGGAGCCAGTCGGTTCTTGATAAAGTACCGGGTGATTTGTTCTCCTTGGAGGCCTTTCTTCTTCATTTCAAGAATATTGGCCAGGAGGTTATTCGCTTCTACCCAATCTTGGTTCTCCGGCATTGTGCTCCAGTTGGCTCTTTGGATCGGTGGAAGGCCGACGGAGTCGGGCAAACTGGGATTGGGGTTCGAGATATAGAACCAGTTTGCGTGCCAGCCCTTGTTGGAAGATTTCAAGGGGAGAGAGAAGTAGTCTCTGCGGAGAGTCCCGCGGAGTTGAAAGCCAGCACCGCCGATGACGCAGGGGTAATCCTTGTTTGGGTGTGGCTTGACATAAAACATGCGGCGAAAAAGATTGAAATGGGGGAGAATGCCTAAAAATGCTTCGCACACGTGGATAAATATTGCAATGTGGAGGACAGAATTGGGATTCAAGTGATAGATTTGAAGGCCGTAGTATTTGAGGATACCACGGAAGAAGTCAAAAGTGGGAAGACCAAATCCGCAATAGAAGAAAGAGGTGAAGACCACAATCTCACCGGTATTTGGAGTGGGGAACTCCTCGCCGGCCGCCGGATGCCAGCCGATGATTTCTTTAGGCGGAAGAACTCCGTTCTTCACCATTTCCCGTAAGGTTGACTCTTTCACATCCGAGGTAGCCCATTGGTCGAAAGAGATTTCTCTCTCTTCCGCCATGGATGCGAGTTGAGTGGAGTTGGACCTAGCACAGGAAATGGGGATTTTTTGAGGGGATGTTGGCAGCCGGATGCGGATGATGGATTGTGGTGGAACTTGAGTTCTTTGATGGATGATTTTGCGTGAGCACGAGTTCTCGAATTCCTCAGCGCGGCTGATGAACAGGAGCGCGAAAAGGGGAAAAATTTCGGGAAGATGAAGCGGCAGGGACGACGCTGGCGCTTTGAGAAAGATTTTAGGGTTTTTTGCTGGGTTTTCTCGTATTTGGGCCGAGCTCATGAGAAACTTGCGGCTCATCTTATAAGTATGGCTTGACATATGTCCATGAGGACTTAAGCAAATTTGCTCTGGCAATATGCGTATGTCTCATTGCCTGATGACTTTAAAATCCTTTCATACGGCAGTTACACAACTTGTTGAAGGTTGGTACGATGCAACTTGGAAGGTGACAAACAGTAAAGTTTTTTATAGCTGTCCTGGTAACTTTTTTATAGGTTGCAGGAGCTGTTTGGTTTTTTATAAAGCATTTGATTTTTTATTTATCAATGCTGATTTGCCACCTTGGTGTGCTTTTTTTTATCAAGACCAATATTATGGCAAGAGCTATTTAATATTTTGGTCATGTTTTTCAGATGACTGATAAATTTATTAATTCATATTTTCTATTCATGAGAATTGATTGAGCTGTATGTTCCGGGATGACTCGGGCACAATGACTCGGATAAGCATGAGCTTGCCGAGTGCTCGGATTTTTTACCCCTGAGGGTCGGCTGAGTATTTTGTTCTGAGATGACTCAGGTAAATTGACTCGGATAAGCATGAGCTTGCCGAGTGGTTGGATTCATTATACACTATACCTTGATTATAAGGTTATGTGTTATATGATCTTTTATAATAAACTCGAGAGAGTATAATTAATATAGTTCTTGACTATATGCTTAGTTTATTTAACTAAACACATAGTCGGGGGCTACACCTAATTAGGTGCATGCACCTAAATTTTTATGTTTGAAATTTTTGAATTGATTTCAGCCCTTCACAGTCTTTCTTGGATGCTGAAGCACTCGGGAGAATCAGGCAGAGATGATGGAGGCACTCGGCAGTGGAAGCACTCGGCTAAGAAGTTAATCGACCGCGTGTTATTCAAGTTCGAGGCAAAGTTATCTCATCGACTGCGAAGGTCTCGGGGGCTACTGTGGAGATTATGGGTACTGGATACCCTCACGGCTAGCTTATCCGACTTACCGTAGGGGATAGGTTGCGCTCCATGATTATGTAAACCGGCTATGACTTGGGTATTATGTTACTATTGAGATAAGGTAACGGCTCATAGTCTATAGTTGGTAAGATTGAGGAGTCCGACTTAGAATATGAGTGGATCTCCGACTTGTAAACCCCCCTCCGAGACTATATAAGGAGGGTAGGGGTGTCCCTTGAGGGATAGGTTGATAGATAGAGACACAAGTACACGAGTACACAAATCCTCGAAATCAAGAGATCAAGAGATCAATAAAACCACTCGACGGATCGAATCCCCGAAACAGGAGTAGGGTATTACCTCTCATTAGAGAGGGCCTGAACCTGTCTAAACTTTTGCCCCGACTAACCCATTGTGTTTGACACTTGACTGCTACCCCCAGATTGATATTGCCGAAACCAAGTTTCGACAAATATGCAATAATACAAGTCATGCTTAAGTATCTTTAACGATAATGATAAGACAAGTCACAACAAAAAATAATGATACTTTTATATAATTTTTTTTAATAAGACTAATGATCAGATCTCCTCGTATCCAAAAGTAAATAGCATTATATATTTAAAAATTGAGGTAGTATAGAGCTGTGGCAATGTGGCGTATCCATCCCAAAAGAGAATACTGAATTCCACATTGGAATATCTTAAGCCAATGTGTAAAGAATCTGCCTTGTTACTTGTTAGTGCTTTCTGATTTTTTTGCACAGCAGATAATTTGAAATACAATGTTCCATGAATGTTAGACCGGTTCAAGAGAACAATAAATCCAGTATTTTTCCAACCGCAGGCGGAAACTGGTGGTGAGATAAGAGCAGTTAGAGGCCTAGTGAACAAAATTGAGTGCACATGACCTTTTTTTAATCATCTGGCAATCAACTGGCGTGGATGAATTCTAGATCAAAGCAATTGATAGTAGAATAATGAGGCGGCGGCTGCTGTGTCTTATTAGCATGTAGATTGATCTTTCAAACTTTTCCTTTTCACTGAAGTTCAAGTTTTTTGTATCAGGATGAAGATAACATCATATGAGGTGCTACTGATTAGTTTGTATGTATGTTGGACCCATGATTGCTATCGCTAATTGACCATGATTGCCACTGAGTACTGGCAAAGTCCACTATAACAAGAGGAATCATGAGGGTTCAGTTCCAATTCCATTGGTTCTACACCTTCCAATCTTACTTGTTTAGTTGTTTATGAACGTCTAAAAATTGTCATGCAAAATGAGTCACATCTAAGGACCTTCATTATTCTAATGTTCAGAAGTTTCAGCAACAAAATTTGCCCCTGAAAGTCCATGAGAACAAATGATCAGTGCCCAGTGGGTTAAGTAGCCAATTAGATGGTCTATATATTCCTCGCCTTTAGACCAGCTTGCTAGTGTGATTCTGCGTAGAGCCGAGGCAGAGGCACTATTGGTACTAGGTTTGTTCAGTGCTATACTAATTTGGCTGGGAGTTCAGAGATGCAAGCACGTTCATCGACGGCGCCTAGAGCGCTACACCAATTCGAGGGGACAAAAAGCAAATCTACGAGCTTTTTCTGCGATCTGTGCAGCTGCTCGAGGAGCCCAAAAGGAGATGCAAAGTTTGGAAGCTGGACGCGATTCAGACCGAGCTTGCTCCAGGTGACCCAACTTTTCCATTTCCCTGCAATCTTTGATCAAGTGATCAATTTGCACAGTAGAAAAAATAAAAAGGAGAGGCAGGCAGCATCGGCTAAAAAGTGCATGTTCTTCTATGCAAAAGATCGAAACCGGTGAACCTGCCAAAGAATTCCTGCATGCAATTTGAAAGGGAATTTTTTTTCCTTCGTATACCATACCATGACTGAATTTTGAAGGGGTTCTGACTGAATATCTGAATACTTTTGTCTTCTGTCAGTATAAGTACTGTGCAAACCTGATACTAGTACGGAGTAATTAGCATGCGAATCTGAAAAATATTCGCTCTAATCCCGGTGCGCCCAGCTACGCGCCAAATGGAAAATGCATGGATCATCATAGCAAAGCCATCATGATTTATGAAAGCACCCCACAGAGAACAAAATTCTCTTCTTTCACCTCCCAACTCACCCAACCTTTCTTTTTACTTTCCTGCCACTTTTGCTTAATCTATTGCATGCTGCTCACAATTATCTCAAAATTGCGTGATCCTGCAAAGCTCTTAGCCTCCCAGCCCAAGTTTCCTCTTATTCCCCTGACCCCTCCACTCGGTGAAGAAAAAAACCTCGAGATTATTCTCTCGAGACATGCTTATGCTTGTGCTTATCAGCATCAGGAGATGCACTTGCTAGAAGAGTGAGGTAGCAGCTAGCTCGCTTTAACGCTTTCCTGAATCAGCACACTCCTACTTGCAGCTAGAGCTGAGCAAGCCAAAGCTTTTTTATCACTCTTGTGGTGTTCTTAGTAGAGCTTTGCAAAGATTGAGCCATGGATCTTTGGCGAGTTCATTGCGTGGGTTGGCTCCTTGTTCTGCTCCTCTTCAGCCATGGTGAGTTTAGTTACCGATCAAGTTTGTGTCTTTGTGTAGTTTTCTGTCTTGTTGTTTTAGGATTTCAGGTGATGGTGTTACTACTGCTGATTCTGCTTGGAAGAAAATTTTGCTAGGTTAGAATGAATAAATTGTATGTTTGTTTAATTTAGTTAAATTAGTTATTAGTTGGAGCTGACGAACTGAGTGTCATGTCATAGCAACAGACAAACACATGCTTTTATCACAGATTAGTAAACACAAGTGTCAAGTGTGCCTTTGCTTAATTTAACAAAATAAATATGGAAATATGAAGTGAAAACTACTCACAATAAGCTATGCTTTGCTTGAAGAAGCTGCAGGGCGAGGAGCCGAAAAGGTAGCAACAGAAGCGCGCCACGACGCGTCGCGGCGGCTTACCGGCGTGGCGAGCCTGGAGTCGGCGCACGACATGACGGAGCGGGACGTGACCTCGCCGCTCGCCACCGTCCCGGTGGATAACCCGGCGACAAACCCCACCGTCACGTCGACTAACCCGGCGGCAATGCCGGGGACGCAGACGACGCCGTCGCTGGCGAACCCGGTGGCAGCGGGCGGCGGCGGCGGGAGCTGGTGCGTGGCGAGCCCGAGCGCGAGCACGGCGGCGCTGCAGGTGGCGCTGGACTATGCGTGCGGGCAGGGCGGCGTCGACTGCTCCGCCATCCTGTCCGGCGGCGGCTGCTTCAACCCCAACACCGTCCGCGACCACGCGTCGTTCGCCTTCAACAGCTACTACCAGAAGAACCCCGTCCAGACCAGCTGCGACTTCGCCGGCACCGCCATCCTCACCAGCACCGATCCCAGTAAGCTCAAGTGCTCGACCACTCAAAAAATCATCAACTTTTCTCCATCTTTAGCAGAGCAAGAGCATCATCACTGACTGACAAATCCATTTTCACCTCGTTGCCATTCTGCAGGCTCCTCATCGTGCAAGTACCCATCGACGAGGTAAAATCTAGCAACTGAAATAAACAAGAAAGAAGCAGAGAAAATTGCATTTCTATTGAACTGAAAATTCATTTCCATTTTTCTTGTTTCTTTGTGCGATCGAATCGGCAGCACCGGTGCTTCGGTTCTGAACACGTCGACGCCGACGAACCCAACTTTTGGTGGCTACGACAACTCTCCTCCTGGATTTGGCAACTCCCCGCCGCTGTACGGGTCCATGTCGCCTCCGGGATACGGCGACAACATCGGCGCCGCCGCGGCCATGGCCGGCAGCAAGAAAACACTCCTGTCACTAGCGTGCATCGTCGCAACGGTATCCCTGAACCTGTACAATTGAGAATCCAGGCTGCTGTTTGACGATCAAATCTGTAGAAACTGCACGGCCTTGGTGGATATTTTGGTACTTGCACAGTTGCAGTGATGCAACCAGAAAGCAGAGACTTGCTCTGCAAATGAATGTGCAGAATATGTTTTTGTCAGATGAGCTAGGAGAATCAGGGTGACACAGATCAGGCCGGCAAGACAGATAGATAGATAGATTTCTCCTAGCCGTAGAAATAATAGCATGCGTGTATCAATAGCTGTGGTGCTGTATGTAGTTACTAGGAATCAGTAAGAACGAGCTGATCGACCTTTTGCGTTCACCTACCTGAAGAAACAATCCCTCTACACAGACGAACACGGACAAGAAGGAATATATTTCAGTGCAAAGATGTGATGTCGACCACGCCGCTGCCGCCCATGGGAACGCGACGGCGACCACGCCGTGCAGGTTACCACTTACCGGCGAAGAATTCCTGCGCGAGCAGCACGACAGCATCCACCGCCTCTGCCTCCCCCCATTTTCCTCGTCTGCAAGCGCCGCCGCCGACCTCACCGGCTATGAGGCCAGAGAGAAGGGGGCCGGAGGGATCGAAGATTTAATCTCCGAACCCCTCAGGTTGCTCGTGACCGTTCGATTAGATATGAGCGGCGAGGAGCGAGGAGGGGGGACGGAAATTAATTAGCTGACCCGTGGCTGTTTTTGACCGTTCGATTAGATATATACGGCAGGGATCGAGGAGGGGGCCCTCCTCCATGTTTCAAGCGAACGCGGGGCAATCGCCGGCAGGTTTGCCGGAGATTTCTTCAGCGACATCCTCACGGGAGACGCTTGGAAATCGCGGCGAGTCATGGCGGGGAGGCCATGGAGGGGGTTTCCTAGCCCAGGGAGCATTTGGGGCTGACACAAGGAGGCCCAAGGAACAATGGCGACAAAAATTTGGGCCAAATCTACACAGCCCACTCCTGTAGCTTCGGACCCGGATCCAGGCTGCCACGACAACTCCCACATCTATAGATCGCCATATCCAGCATCTGTGGGGAAGAGGGGAACCAAGCGCAGTGAGGAGCGAGGAGAAGTGGCCCAAGGTGGGGATCTGAGTAGGTGATTCAAGGTGGAAGGGCACAATCTACGGGTATTCAAGGCGATTCGCGAAGGTTGTTCGTGGTCGGAAGTCAGGCATGGCGAACCAGGGTGAAGGGTGGCGTGGGAGATTTCAGCCAAGGCCGGCAGGGTTTCACCATGATGACCAGCATCCACTGGGGCCGGTTCCCCAAGGCCGCCATGCCCAGGAAGGAGGAAGCGAGCAACACCAACATCAGGATCGTGGGGGGTGGGGAGGGGAGATCAAGCAGCAGCTATGGCGCACAGAGGTGGTCGTGTCCCGCAGCAATATAGGCCAGTGCAGCAGAAGGAGAAGACGCAAAGCTGAGGCATCCACACTCGCTCTGCAAGCTCAAGGGGAAATGAGACCTCAACCAGATCAATCGCCTCACCAAACGAATCCTCGTGTTGGTACATTTCCGAATTCTCATAGGGTCCTGTATGTTAGATGCAAAGGGTTGGGACATCTGGCTAGAGATTGCTCTGTTTCTGTGTTCTGTATCAATTGTGCAAAGCCAACTCATAGAACAGAAGATTGCTTGTATGATAAGCAGCCCAGGCCTGTAGCTAAGCTTGTAGGCTATGGGGCACCTGGATTGGGATGCATTTTGATCCAGAACACTAAACCAGAACCTACCAGAGAACATGCAAATCCCATGGTTGTGATTTCAGTCGTGTTTGGTGGGGAGTTAATTGAGGCACAGCTAGAATAGGGGTTCACGCAGCAGTTCAAGTGGAATTGGACCTGGAAAACAAGGGCAATGCCTAATGGGACTTTCAAATGAGGTTCCCTAACAAGCAGAGATTTGAGGAACTATCCAACTTTGATTTTTTTAATGTCAAAGGGACTAAGGTGCAAGTAAATGTGAAGGAATGGACACAAGAGTATGAGGCAATTGGGAAATTGCACATTGTATGGGTCGGGGTGGCTAGCATACCTGAGGAAATGAAAGGATATCAGGCACTTTATGAGGTTGGCTCAAATCTGAGACCTGTGTTGGAAGTAGATATGGTAACATTCAGAGCTAGCAACCTGATAAGAATCAAAGTGGGACTGATGGAGCTGGAAGCACTCCCTTTAAAGCAGGTCCTGACAACACCAAAAGAATCAGGGAGGAAAAATTGAAATGGTTTCAAAGAAGCAAAGCTAGAGAGATTTTAGAAGGAGATAGTAACACCAAGTACTAACATGCAAAAGCCAATGGCAGAAGAAGGAAGGGGCAAATCCACTATCTTTCTCAGGAAGAGGGTGAGATTGTTGGGCAAAATAACTTATTAAGTTATATAACCCAATTTTATAAGGATCTCTTTGGCCATTCAAGAGAAAACACTATGACTCTGGAGATGGGAGGGGTTTGTAGGGTCACAGAGGAAGATAAAAAAAATCTCACTATACCTTTTAGTTTAGATGAGGTCAGGAAAGTTGTTTTTGAATTGAAACATAACAAATCTCCTGGCCCAGATGGGTTCCCTGGTGAGTTTTATGTAAGGTTTTGGGATCTGATCAAATTGGAGTTGCTAGAAATGATAAATGATTTTCATAAAGGTTTGCTGAATGTGGAAAGATTAAACTATGGTATCATTACTTTGGTTCCAAAAACAAAGGATGCTGCTCAAATACAAAAATTTAGGCCGATATGTCTTTTGAATGTGAGTTTCAAAATTATAACTAAAGTGCTGATGAATAGAATAAACAGTGTTATGTCATATATAATTTCAAAAAACCAAACTGCTTTCTTAAAGAACATATATATAATGGAAGGAGTTGTTATTCTTCATGAGATTTTGAACTCTCTTCACCAGAAAAAACAGAGTGGTATTCTTTTCAAAGTAGATTTTGAAAAAGTCTATGATAAGGTGGACTGGGTATTTATTTATAGAATGCTAAAATCAAAAGGGTTTCCATATCAGTGGTGTGATTGGATGATGAAAGTAATAAAGGGGGGCAAGGTTGAAGTTAAAATAAATGATCAGGTAGTCCCTTTTTTCAAAACCCACAAAGGTCTCAGACAGGGGGATCCTCTCTCTCTTTTGTTGTTTAATTTGGCAGTAGAGGCACTAACATTGCTAGTGCAGAGAGCAGAGAACAATTCTCTCCTAGAAGGCTTAGGGGTGAATGAAGAAAGTAAGGTCACTATTTTGCAGTATGTAGATGACACAATTTTCCTGCTACCTGACAAGCTAGAATATGCTAGAAATTTGAAATACATCATTTGCCTGTTTGAACAACTGTCAGGGCTCAAGATCAACTTTAACAAAAGTGAAGTATTTTGTATTGGGCAAGCAAAAGAGAAACAAAATTTGTATAGCCAGCTATTCACTTGTAACATAGGTGATTTGCCTATGAAATATTTGGGGGTGCCAATTGACCAAAAAAGAATACTTAAGAAAGATTGGAAGGTGGCTGAAAACAAGATGGAACATAATTTGGGCTGTTGGCAGGGGAGATTTCAATCAATTGGAGGGAGGTTGACCCTGATTAATGCTAGTCTTAGCAATGTCCCCCTCTACATGATATCCTTCTATAGACTTCCTCAAGAGGTCAAGAAAAAAATGGATTATTTCAGAAGGAGATTCTTTTGGCAGGAGGATCAGGGCATAAGAAAGTACCACTTGGTACAATGGTCTTTGATTTGTTCCCCGAAAGAATCAAGGAGGGTTGGGAGTTATAGACCTGGACATAATGAATAAAGCTATGTTGGGTAAATGGATTTGGAAATTAGAAATTGAGGAGGGGTGGTGGCAGGATATTTTGAGAGACAAATATTTTCATAATAAACCTTTGTCAAAGGTGACTTTCAAACCTGGGAATTCTCACTTTTGGCATGGCCTAATGGAGGTGAAAGAAAGCTTTTACAAATTCTGTAAAAAAAAGTGGGGGATGAGAAAAACACTTTGTTCTGGGAAGATAGTTGGATGGGAGGTAGACCCCTGACATTACAATACCCAGCTTTGTATAACATCACTCTTACAAAACTAATCACTGTGGCTAGGATAAAACAGGAAGGGTGGAGCATAATAAAATTTAGAAGAACTCTGTATGGAGATAAATTAAGGGACTGGAATAAGATAAAGCAAAATTGTGATAATTTGCAGTTGCAAGAGGACTGTAAAGACAAATTATGGCGGAACTTGACAAAAGATGAAACCTTCAATGTCAAATCTTTCTATAATGCCCTGAAAAGTCAGCAGGTGAATTATCCTCATAAAAAAAATTTGGAAGTTCAAAATTCCTCTAAAAATTAAAATTTTAATTTGGCTTTTGTTAAGAGGAAGGATTCTGACTAAAGATAACTTATAAAAAAAGGTTGGAGGAAAGGAGACAAAAAAAATGTCAATTCTATGACAAAGAGGAAACTATCCAACACCTATTTTTTGATTGCCCTGTTGCTAGGCTACTTTGGAGTGTAGTGATTTGTGCCTTCAACCTGAAACCTGTGATGAACAACAAATTTTTGGTCAGTGGCTTTCAAGTTTTGATAAAACCCTAAAACTTTTGATAATTGTAGGGGTGGCTGCGATTGTATGGGTCATCTGGAAAACCAGAAACAAAGCTTGTTTTGAGAAAAAAAAACTCCCTAATGACCCAATTGATGTTGTTTTCTTTGCTTGCCACTGGATTGATTCGTGGGTGCCATTGCAGAAAATGGAGGAAGATCAAAGAAGGTTGCTACTGGGGGCTAAACTCATAAGGCAGGTGGCAAATGACGTCTTCAATTCCAGATTCGGATGGAGGATTTGCTCAAGAAGGATAGGCTGTTTAGTGGGGTTGGTTGCAGGAAGAGTCTAAGCTGCTACTGGCCCAAGCATGTTTTTTGGGTGTTAGGATCTTCTTTTAAGTGGTCTGTTAGTTTGTTTTGGATGGGATCCTTGCTCCTGTTTTGTCAGGCTTCCTTTGATGCTTGTTTAGCTTCGATGCAGAACTCTGTTCTTGGTTACCTGAGGTTTTAGTTTCTCCAATAGTTGTAAAAAGTACTCTGTAGTGGCTACATTTCTGGTAATGGAAATGGGGGCTTTCAAACCCTTACTAAAAAAAGCAATAGGGGTTCGGAAATTCAGTCTCCGAACCCTCATTGGGTTGTTTGAGAATGGCACCGCCGAGGCTGACGAGCTGCATGCTGACCTCCGCCGCGGCCCATGGGATGATGGGAACCGTGACCACGCCGTGCGGGTGAGGACATCGAGCTGCTGGCCGGCGATGACGGCCTCCTGCACGATCAGCACGATAGCATCGTCGTTCGACGGTGACTAATCATCACTGGCATCAACATAGCATCGCCGGCGCTTGAATTGACATCGACCTTAACGTACGCTCTGCCTTCTCCAATCAACAAGCTACACTCACATCGCCGCCGGACGGACGCCTGTCTCATCACGTCCTCAAGCTCTTCGCTAGCTGCCGCTGTTGTCATCATATCCTCGGGTTTCACAGCACCACCACCAGCTTGGCTGCCTGACGCTCAAAACCACCTCCGGCGACTGTTATCTTCACCTCGCGGGCACTAACAACGCACTAATGCCGACGCCGGTGACGGCCTCAACCTCAAGCTCGTCACCACTGCCGGCGGCGTCCCTCGATTTGCTGCTAGCTCATCTATGACTGCAGCCGGCGTCGTCCTCACTCCCGCGACGGTGGAGTCACGCTCGCCAACGTTGACGGCAACATACCCACCGGTGTGCTGCTACCAGCGTCCTTGCACTGCCGCTGTTGACGACCGTGAGCGCATCGCCCGTTGCCGCCGTCGTCTTCCACGCCTGCTACGGCGACATCACACTATAGCCGTGCCGCTACCGTTGCTGGATGGCGTCCTCGCGACTGCCCGACCCTGCAGGTGGCCTGGCGATGACCTCAAGCTCGTCGCCGCCGCCGGTGGCGGTCGCGTGATGACTGTATCTTTATCTCAGCCGCCGCCGACCTTGCCGGGGGTGGATTGCTTGTGACCGTTCGATTAGATATATGCGGCAAAGGGGGCCGGAGATGATTGAGAGACAAAAACTCCGAACCCCCTAGGTTGCTTTTAACCGTTAGATTTAATATATGCGGTTCAGATTAAACCCTTAAACCTGAAACGTTATGGGTTCAAACATCAACTTTTCTCCATCTTTAGCAGAGCAAGAGCATCATCAGTGACTGATAAATCCAATTTCACCTCGTTCCAATTCTGCAGGCTGCTCATCGTGCAAGTACCCATCGACGAGGTAAACAAGAAAGAAGCAGCATATGAATTTCGCTGAAAATTACCTTTTTTTTCTTGTTTCTTTGTGTGATCAAATCGGCAGGACCGGTGCTTCGGTTCTGAACACATCGACGCCGACGACCTTAACTTTCGACTGATGCAAAATGAATGTGCACTGATGCAACAACCAGAAAGCAGAGACGGGTCTGCAAAATGAATGTGCAGAATATGTTTTGGTCAGATGAGCTAAGAGAAGCAGGGTACGTGACACCGAGCCGGCGGGCAAGATAGATAGATAGATTTCTCCTAGCTGTAGAAGAAGTAGCATGTATCAATAGCTGGTGGTGCTGTGTGTAGTAACTAGGCATCAGTAAGAACATTGAGATGGTGTTTTGCGTTCACATGCCTGAAGAAACGATTACTCTATGAGCACGGACATGAAAATATGATCAATCTCACTGCAAAGATGTGAATCTGAAAGAGCAACCATTCCGAAAAAAATTGTCTGGTCAAGTGATCATCTTCACTGAAATATACTATGCACGGCATTATCAGTCCATTACTCCCAGATGGCAGAGTCCCATACAATCCAGACCATCCAAGATCCAAAAGTGACATCCAACCGAGAGGCTGGTGAGAGTGGCGCCACCGAGGCTGACAAACTGCTGACCCCGCCACTGGCATGCCCGCCGCCGGATCCCATGGGAACGCGACCACGCCGTGCAGTGCAGGTTACCACTTACCGGCGGCCATCGATCTGCTTGCCGGGGACGTGGTCCTGAACGAGCAGCACGACGGCATCCACCTCCTACGCTTCCCCCATTTTCCTCGTTTGCAAGCGCCGCCGCCAACCTTCCCGGCTAAGAGACCGGAGAGAAGGGGGCCGGAGAGGTTCGGAGATTTAGGGTGTGTTTGTTTGTATGAGTTGGGAAGAAATTTCCTCCGCACGGAAAACAGAGCGACTCATTAGCATATTGACGAAGCTTGAAGCTCCTCACCGGGAGACCGCGCAGGCCCCCCTTTGCCGGTTCGGCCGGGGGCGCAAGGTGAAATTCTTCGCCCCTGATCTGTGGGATCCCAGCGAGAAAAACGCGTGGACGCAGGCGATTTAGACAGGTTCGGGCCGTTAAGGAGCGTAATACCCTACTCCTGTGTTCTGGTAGATATGAGAGTATGATGGAATCCAGAGAGAGTCCCCAGAGAGAGTCCCCCTTCTCTCCTAGGCCTGGGCCTCCTTTTATATGGCAAGGGGCTACCTGTTAACGACCAAATTTGGTAAATCAAATATTAGATCTGAAGATAGAATCAAAGCGGATTTGGAGGAGGCTGGCGGTTACCAAAACAGAGCAAGAATCGGTTGGTGACCGAATCGGCTACGGTGTGTATCGGCTGGTGACCGAGTCGGCTATCGTGACCATCGGCTGAGACAGAGTCGGACGAGGATAGCCGATGTAGCCGATTCCGACGAGAGGATAACAGAGTCTTTGTCGGGTTCGGTTGGTAAGCTTCATGAGGATTTCCATATATGGATTGGGTCCGAAGAAGGGAATTGTATCTATTACTTAGGATATAATGTTAGTTTCCTAATGGATACTGTCGGTTAGAGTTTGTATTAGGGAATTGTCTTTAATATGAGTTGTAATAGAGATAAGAATCGTGTCCGATAAGGACTTATTGTGGAATTCTGGGTATAAATTAAACCCAGGTTCGTGTAAAGAAAACAACAGATCAATACAACAACTTCGGCGCATCGCCACCTTTACTCTTTCATTGTTTTCGACGAGTTCTTGCTTTCGAGTTGGGCTGCATCGGTTTCGATCTCCAGCAAGAGGTAAAACTTGTTATGGCGGCTTGCGCTCTCGGGATTAGTGCTTCCATCTTTATGACACTCTGATCCTGTTTGTGTGAATCGTCGAGTTATCATATATATTGTATAATCTGAATTGATATCAATATATAACTTAGATCGGTTGGTGTTTGTTTCTCAGAAAAGCAACCGATAGGGTTATATATTGCTGTTGATCTAGATTATACAATATATCTACCATCTCGAAAAGGTTTTCATCGACTTGATCATCTAGACATTATGTTTCTTTACATATTTGGTGCTGCATCAGTTAGGTTTGACCTACTAAATCATGTTTAGAACCAAGTTTCTAGCCTGTCTATGATTGCTAATAGAGATAGCGTCGGGGTTTCAGCCGATCTTACCTGGTTTAATTATCTTGTTATCTTGATATATTAAATCTGCCCTTTATATCGAGATATTAACTTAGTAAAATATATTGAGCTTGTTGTCAAATCTGGTTAGGATCATCTTAACATTAGTTTGACAAGTTGTTTAATATATTTTGTTCATGGTAATATCTCTGTATAAAGTAGTATCGGAGTACTAGCCGATACATGTTAGATTTGCTTAATCGGCTATGCTATGAACTTGTATAATCTATGCTTCATAATATATTTAGGCATAAGTGATTTATACTGTCTCGGCGCCCTGTCCGATCTATCCCAATCACTTAGTTTAAATATATTTTGAGACTTAGATTATATTTTGTTGATATTTACAGCCGATTGAGTAGATTTAGCTTTATCTTGCTTTATCTGTTATAGCCGATTTAATGCATCTTGCATCGGCTCAATGCTCAATGATATGTCATCGGTAAACCAGCCGATCGGCTATCATTGGTGGATTTAACTGCGCTTTCTTTGTTTCTTATTGGTTGCAGGATCAAACCAATTGGCACGCCTAGAACCCGAAAGAAGTCTTTGGACCTGCACTGGAGCTAAGCAGATCTCCCAGGCCAGTGTGTGTTTTTTTGCATCAACACGCTTTTGGCACGCCCAGTGGGACACGAAGAATTTTCATCATGGTAGACTTCAAGACAACTGACGTTGACCCAGAAAATATTATTCCAATGACAGTGGACAAGTTGACGTCGGAGCAAAAGGCAGAGCTGGAGGATATAATGAACAAGCTTCAAAACCAGTACTTGCATTCCTTTGTCCAGACTAGAGCGGGAACGGTGGTTCAGAGATACAAAGTAACTTTGCCCAACAATGAAGAGCCAGAGTCAAGTTCTGGGAAGGAAAAAGGGGTCAAGCAAGAGGAATCTCCTGAAGAACCCAGGAATTTGCAAGATCGGATCGACTATGCTGTGCATCATGCTTTGATCAACCAGTCAGGAGTGCTTGTCAACACTTTAACAAATATTGTCAAGTCTGTGGTTGATGGTACTATCGCTGAACATCAAGCCAAAGGACCAATATTCTTACCAGATGGGGTCTTCCCGCAATACAGGCCGCTTATGACCAGCCAGCCGAAACCTGCCAATATAGCCCCAGGACAGCCGATGGCGTCAAGCATCGGCTACAGGTCAACAGGAGATACCAGCATCGGTACAGAAGCACGTAGAGTTTAATCCTCATGTACTGGTCCGACAACAACCTCAGCATGTAGGGCATAACATACCACAGATATCAGCTGAGCAAGTTGCAACTATGTTCAATTCCAATCAGCCAGTTGCTCAGCCGATCATGCATACACCGGCAAGACAGCAAGTGCCAACCTTCCAGCAACAGGCTGCCAACACTCAATATGTTCCTAATCAACAAGATTTTAGTGCTCCGCGAATTCCTCAGTCCCACACAAGTGGTAATCTTAATTATCAATATCAACCTCATTCACCACAGGTGCAATATCGGCAGAGAACGTCTCCTCAGCCATATCATCAACCGCAGTATTACCAAGATGAGCCGATACAGCCACAGCATCAAGATGGGACTCGGCAGAAACCTTGGGCCGATATGATAGCTGATGTAATGAGAGAACAGTTTGGATTAAAGCCAAGGGATGGTGACAACCTGTATCGGCATCCATATCCAGAGTATTTTGAAAGGGTGCCATTACCAAGCCGATACAAGGTTCCAGACTTTTCAAAGTTCTCAGGACAAGATAATGTATCAACTTATGAGCATGTTAGCCGATTTTTAGCTCAATGTGGTGAAGCATCGGCTACGGACGCTTTAAGAGTCAGGCTATTCCCTTTGTCTCTGTCTGGATCGGCTTTCACATGGTTTTCATCTTTACCTTACAATTCTATTCACAGTTGGGCCGATCTGGAAAAACAGTTTCACAAATATTTCTACAGTGGGGTTCATGAGATGAAACTATCTGATTTGACAAGCATTAGGCAGAAACGAGAAGAGTCTGTCCAAGATTATATTCAGAGATTTAGGGAAATCAGAAACAGATGTTACAGCTTGGCATTGACAGATTCTCAATTAGCCGATTTAGCCTTCCAAGGTTTGTTAACCCCAATCAAAGAGAGGTTTTCGGCTCAAGACTTTGATAGTTTGGCTCATTTGGCCCAAAAGATAACAGCACACGAACAAAGATTTCAAGAGGCCAATAGAGCATTCAAGAAGGTGAACTTCATTAGTTCTTATGTTTCCGATTCTGAGGAAGAGGATGTTCCCGAAGTAGCAGCAGCCGAATGGGCAAGAAACAAGAAGGTGATTCCATGCCAATGGGTTAAGAGCTCTGGAAAAGAGGAGAAGTATGATTTTGATGTCAATAAAGCTGACAAAATTTTTGATCTTTTGCTTCGGGAGAAACAAATTCAGCTGCCTGCTGGTCATGTGATTCCATCGGCTGAGGAATTAGGGAGGAGGAAATACTGCAAGTGGCACAATACAGGGTCTCATAGTACTAATGAATGCAAAGTGTTTCGGCAACAGATCCAGGTGGCCATTGAGCAAGGAAGGATAAAATTTGATGACTCCAAGAAGCCGATGAAGATTGATGGTAATCCTTTTCCTATCAATGTGGTCCATGCAAGTGGGAGGACAGCCGACAGAAAGGACAATCGGCTCAATAAGTTTGACTCTACGAGTATGATCAATAAATATCAAAAGAGATATGATCGGCAAGAAAGGCAATATTATGAGGATGATGATAGCTTTGATTCACATTGGAACTGCGAATTTTTCATATTTTGTTGGAATAAAGGCATGAGGTTACCATCGATAGAAGACTGCCCAGGTTGTACTAATGCCGATGGGAATTATAATGGGAGTTTTAGCCGATTTCGTTTTAAAGAGGATCGGCTGATGCAAAGGAAGTTGCCTGTTCATCAGAGGTTGGGCCCAATTCATCAAGATTATTTCCAGGAGGAGGATGCTGAAGATACTTCAAGAGCTCAATGGTGTCCTTCTGGGATTTTTTCTAAGAGTCAGAAGAGAAGGGTTCAGAGGATGAGGAACAGGGAACAATTTCATGAAGTTGAACAAGAAATCGATCATCGGCTGAAGAGAGCAAAAACAAAACAGGAATGGCGTGTTAAGAATAAAATAATACCAGCCGATGAGAGTGAAACCGATGAAGCAAGAAGGGTAGTTAAAGGAAAAGCCATTGCTTCTTCATCGGTCAACATGGTATTTGTGCTACCCGCAGAGTTTGGGGCTAATCAAGACAATGCGGATATCATGGAAGAATCTTGTGCCAGATTGGTATTGTCACCAGAACAGGCTGTTTTTGAGAAACCCGAGGGAACAGAGAATCGGCACCTTAAGCCATTGTATGTCAAAGGATTTGTTAATGGCAAGCCGATATCCAAAATGTTAGTTGATGGTGGGGCTGCAGTGAATCTAATGCCATATGCGACATTTAAGAAATTGGGAAGGAATTCAGAGGACCTCATCAAGACTAATATGGTTCTTAAAGATTTTGGTGGCAATCCTTCAGAGGCCAAGGGAGTTCTTAATGTAGAATTGACAATCGGCAGCAAGACGGTTCCTACTACATTCTTTGTCATTGATGGGAAAGGTTCATATAGCTTACTGCTTGGAAGGGATTGGATTCATGCTAATTGTTGTATTCCTTCAACCATGCATCAAAGCTTAATCCAATGGCAAGGTGACAAGATAGAGGTTGTTCCAGCCGACAGGTCAGTACACGTTGCTAATGCCGATTTATCTGTTTGGGAGATGGATGGAGTTGATTGTTTATCAGGAAAAATCTGGCAAGGGGATTATCTAAAAGTGTCTGATTGTGATATACAGCCGATCGGAGATGGAGAACCCCAATTGTTGCTTTGAGGGTGCTGTGGAGGGTCCCAATTTTTATACTGAAGATGCTGTAGATGATCTCGATGGCAAGTTAGGTCAGGGTTTTATGTCGGCTGACGAGTTAGAAGAAGTTGATATTGGGTCAGGAGATAGGTCTAGGCCGACATTCATCAGTAAAAATTTATTATCTGACTTCAAGATTAAGTTAATAGAGCTTTTAAAAGAATATAGCGATTGTTTTGCTTGGGAGTATTCTGAGATGCCAGGACTCAGCCGATCGATTGTTGAACATCGGCTTCCTATCAAGCCGGGATATCGGCCATATAAACAGCCACCTAGACGATGTAAAGCTGATATGTATGATGCGATTAAAGCTGAAATTACTCGTTTATATGATGCTGGTTTTATTCGTCCATGCCGATATGCTGAGTGGGTTTCTAATATAGTTCCGGTAATTAAGAAAAATGGCAAGCTTAGGGTTTGCATCGACTTCAGGGATTTAAACAAGGCTACTCCTAAGGATGAATACCCAATGCCGATTGCCGATCAATTGGTAGATGCTGCTTCGGGACATAAGATTATAAGTTTTATGGATGGCAATGCTGGATATAATCAGATTTTGATGGCGGAGGAAGACATTCACAAGACTGCTTTTAGGTGTCCTGGTGCAATCGGTTTGTATGAGTGGGTTGTCATGACTTTTGGGTTGAAAAGTGCTGGAGCTACATATCAAAGAGCCATGAATTATATCTTTCATGATCTGATCGGTTTATTGGTTGAAATCTATATTGATGATGTAGTGGTGAAATCTAAAGAGGTTGTTGATCATATAGCCGATCTAAGGAAAGTATTTGAGAGAACAAGGAAATATGGCTTAAAAATGAATCCCACTAAGTGTGCTTTTGGTGTATCGGCTGGACAATTTTTAGGTTTTCTTGTGCATGAGAGGGGTATTGAAGTACCGCAAAGGAGTATTAGCGCAATACAGAAAATCCAGCCTCCAGAAGACAAGAAACAGTTGCAATCTTTGATCGGCAAGATAAATTTTATCAGAAGATTTATTTCTAATTTGTCTGGGAGATTAGAGCCTTTCACACCTTTACTCAGACTTAAAGCCGATCAGGAGTTTACATGGGGGGCAGAGCAACAGAAGGCTTTGGATAATATTAAGAAATATTTAAGTTCTCCTCCAGTTTTGGTTTCTCCACAGAAAGGGGTGCCTTTCAAATTATACTTGTCAGCCGATGAGAGGTCAATCGGCTCGATCCTAATCCAGGAGTTCGAAGGTAAAGAGAGGGTAATCTTTTATTTAAGCAGAAGACTTTTGGATGCAGAGACCAGGTATTCTTCAGTGGAGAAGTTGTGCTTATGCTTGTATTTTTCATGTACGAAGTTGAGGCATTATTTGTTATCCAATGAATGTACTATAATTTGTAAGGCCGATGTGGTTAAATATATGCTATCGGCTCCAGTATTGAAAGGAAGGGTTGGAAAGTGGATTTATGCCTTAACAGAATTCGATCTCAAGTATGAGTCACCTAAAGCTATTAAGGGGCAAGCTATAGCCGATTTTATCGTAGAACATCGTGATGATTCGATCGGCTCAGTGGATATTGCGCCTTGGACGTTATTTTTTGATGGATCGGTTTGTACTCATGGTTGCGGCATCGGTTTGGTTATTATATCACCAAGAGGGGCAAGTTTTGAATTTGCTTTTACCATCAAGCCATATGCTACAAATAATCAAGCTGAGTATGAGGCAGTTCTCAAAGGTTTGCAACTTTTGAAGGAGTTTGAAGCCGATGCTATTGAAGTCATGGGTGATTCATTGCTGATAATTAGTCAACTGGCCGGAGAATATGAATGCAAGAACGATGTATTGATGGCTTATTATGAAAAGTGTCGGGCGTTAATAGATGAGTTTCGGCTAGTGACGTTGAGATATGTTCCTCGGGAGCAGAATTTAGAGGCTAATGCTTTGGCTCAGGGGGCATCGGGATACAAGCCGATGATGACAGATGTTGAGATGGGGATTGTTACAATTGCAGCCGATGATTGGAGATATGATGTGTTTCATTACTTGAAGAATCCTTCTCAATCGGTTTCAAGGAAATTGAGGTATAAGGCTTTGAGATATGTCTTGTTAGATGATGAACTGTATTATCGGACGATTGATGGGGTGTTGCTGAAATGTCTAAGTGCTGATCAAGCCAAGGTTGTGATGGGAGAAGTACATGAAGGTATTTGTGGTACTCATCAATCGGCTCATAAAATGAAGTGGTTACTTCGAAGAGTTGGGTATTTTTGGCCGACAATGTTGGAGGATTGCTTCAGATATTACAAGGGATGTCGAGATTGCCAGCAATTTGGATCCATTCAGAGAGCACCAGCATCGGCTATGAATCCAATAATCAAGCCGTGGCCGTTCAGAGGCTGGGGAATTGATATGATCGGCCAGATCAATCCACCGTCGAGTAAAGGACATAAGTATATATTGGTAGCAACCGATTATTTTACAAAGTGGGTGGAAGCAGTTCCATTGAAAAAAGTTGATTCTGGGGATGCAATTCAGTTCGTTAAAGAGCATATTATATACCGATTTGGTCTTCCACAAACAATTACGACTGATCAAGGATCTATTTTTGTGTCAGATGAGTTTGTTCAATCTATGGAGAGTATGGGAATCAGATTGTTGAATTCTTCACCATATTATGCGCAAGCTAATGGACAGGCAGAAGCATCTAACAAAAGCTTGATTAAGTTGATTAAGAGGAAGATTGCCGATTTTCCAAAGCAGTGGCATAACCGATTGGCTGAGGCATTATGGTCTTATCGGATGGCTTGTCATGGGTCAATTCAAGTTCCTCCATATAAGTTAGTCTATGGGCATGAAGCAGTTTTGCCATGGGAGCATGTCATCGGCTCAAGGAGGATTGATTTACAAGATGAATTGACAGCCGATGACTATCATAATCTTATGGTCGATGAGTCAGAGGACTTGGTTCAATCCAGAATGTCTGCTTTACAGAAGATAACAAAAGATAAGGAGCGTGTTGCGCGACATTATAATAAGAAGGTGGTACCGAAATCTTTTGAGGAGGGAGAATTGGTTTGGAAATTGATTCTGCCGATTGGAACTCGTGATAATAAGTTCGGCAAGTGGTCACCAAATTGGGAAGGACCTTTTCGGATTTACAAATCTGTTTCTAAAGGAGCCTACATGTTACAAGGGCTTGATGGAGAGGTATTTGGAAGAGCTCTTAATGGAAAATATCTGAAAAAGTATTACCCAAGTGTTTGGATTAATTCATGATTCGGCTGTATGTTGCCGATACATGGTAGCCGATGTATTGACATCGCCTTTAGATGGCCGATATAAGTTATATCGCCCTTAGCACAATTCTTTTTAGTATAATCGGTTGTTTCATGGTTATTTGTTCTTAGCCGATTGTAATTTTGTGATGTTTCGTTCTCCATAACAAAATTAGGGGGCATATACATACAGAAAGATCAAACTTGAGTTCAAAATTTCAAAATTTCAAAGCAATAAATATACAAGTATGGAGTTTATATTATCATCGGCGGATTCATGTTACAAGTTTTTGGATAGCCGATATGGCCCTTTGCCTAATTTGTTCTATTTCTTCTATGGCTTGGGCATCGGCTGCATCACTTCCTGGGATGACTTTCATGGATTTGTTTAGATCGGCTAAGTGTCTGATTGAGGACTTCAGCTTGGATTTTTGTTCTTCAATGGCTCTTGGTAAATCGGCAAGCTTCTGTTCCTCCAGTGATAACTCAGCATTGCAGGCTTCTAATTCAGCCAATAGTTCAATCTTCCTATTCTTTAGCCGATCTATATTGCTTTGGATAGAACTTGGCCCAGATATCATCTGATCAAGCTTGGCTTTTTCCTCGTTTATGGATTGCCGATTGGCATGGATGGTTGTCTCAAGATCTTTTCGCTCTCGCCTATCGGCTATCCTCTGTCTTGCTCTTTCCAGCTTGTGACGATATTGTTCAAGGAAAACCGCTGGGGAGATGATTTCGGCTACATCGTCTGGGATTTGATCTTGAATGTCTTCAAATCTTGCTCTGATTGGTCCACAGTTGACAACCAAAGCATCAAGGGAACCTTCAAGCCGATGAGCAATATCCTTGAGGGTAGCCTTTAAGTCATCGGCTATAGGAGCAATAGCCTTGCTAGATGTTTCTTCTTCTTCATCCATGAATTGCCCAATGTCAAAAGAGAACATGTCGGCTAAGGCCTGAAAAAGACAAGATTGTTAGTTAATAGAATATTAATGGCCGATTTATATTTTTGATACAAATACTTACAGGAATAGGAGGAATCGGCTGTTCTTCAATATGGTGACTGTCTCTAGCCGATGGAGTATGTTCACTTGAATCATGATGAATAGGAGTTGGAGAGCGGATCGGCTGAAATATAAAACGAGTTAATACGTGATGAAATAAGGTTTAAACAGATTTTGAAGGAAGTGTTACCGATGGAGGCGGTGCAGGTTTCTTTTTGGCAGCCGATTTCTTCTTCTACAAAAGAGGGGTTAACGCTGAGATCGGCAAAGAAAGTTATGGAAGGACTAAGAGTACAAAGTACATACCCGAGGTTGATATGTCTTGTGAATCGGCGTTGGTGGGGTTTGCTGAGGAATAGGGATGCTAATTGTTGGAGTTTCTTCTACTGTTTCACTCAGCTCGGCAGCTGCTTCATCGATGGCTTTTTCTATATCTTCTTCATCTGGATCATAGTTTTTCTGCTTTTTGGTGGCTTTCTTTTTTGTAGCCGGTGGAGCGATAGCCGATAACTTGATCCTTTTCCTCTTGCCAGTTTCAGAGGGAATCGGCTCACGTGTTTGCCCTTGGAGTAGGGAAGATGTCTTGGGGGCATTATAGCCGATGGTTGAAGGAGCCAATCCACCACCGTTAGGGAGAATTCCAGCAGCATAATTGATATTGACTCCACTTCTGCTGACATGAGGAGGAGAAGACTCTGTGGTCTGCAAACAAAAGAAGAAAAGAGGTTAAGTTATTTTCTAAAGACAATCGGCTATCGATAAGGGTATTGAAAAAGGAGTGTGTTTACCTGTGGAATCATGTCTGGAATGATATCAGTCAGATACATGGAAGCCGATTGGTGAAAAAGATGTTTTTTCCATTCAACCCACCATTGATCAAAAGTGGAGCTCCTTAACATAGCCAACTCAATGTTTTCCAAACTTCCGATGGGAGGTCCTTCTATGCTTAATAATCTGTCCATCATCAGAGCCGATGAGATTTCTCCTCTGGCTTGGATTTTTTCTGAAAAGAATAAGCCGATTGGCAACTGCCCCATTCCCATTTGTCTGGCAGCGCTCATAGGGTGATAGAATTCATAAGATATCTGGATGTTCCTGCCTTGATGGATGCCAACAGGAAGGATACAGGGAGTGATAGCTGTTGTAAAAACTTCTCTGGATTTCTCAAATTTTTCAGAGTTTATTTCATCAAATCTGAAATCGGCTGGCAATTCAAAATCTGCAGAGAATTCATATGCAAACCAATTTCTGGAATCTTTTGGAAATCCATCATAAAAGTTGCCGAACCAGTCGACGAAGAGTTCAGCTGATAATTCTGATCCGGGATATGAAGATGCTGCCTCCCCGAATGACATACATCTTCTGGTTGTAACCTCATCTCCGTCGTCATCTTTGGTCGGCTCAACCAAGGGAAAATCAGCTTCAGGCAAGGCTGGTCTCTTGGCAATTTTGATTGTATGCAGATTAAGCCATAACTGCAATAGCCACCAAGGTCCACCTGTGCCGATTACTGAGTTGGTAGCAAGCTTAGCCGATGCATTGCTCAACGTCTGATATAAATAACCCAGGAGGTATTTGCCTAGTGGGAATTGCTTTTTGTTAACTAGAGCTTCGGCTATATGTTGCCAGTTGGTGGTTGGACCGCAGCTTGAACCACAAAACAAAAACTTTTCCAGCCACATCAAGAGGAAGGCTGCGTGTTCTTTAGGAGTGACAGGGCCAGATCCCATATTCAGAGAGATGAATCCACTCCAGCCTCCAATGCTTCTGGTTTTGAAAATATATTGGTTTTTGCTGTTCAAGCTGATAGGGTTAGCCGATGAGGTAATGTCTAGCCCAGTTATCATAGTGATGTCCAGAAGAGTTGGGTTCATTGGTCCTTGGTTGAAGAGGAAGGCATTCAAGGTGTTGGACCAAAAATAGCTGGCAGCCGATAGCATGGGTTCATCTTTGGCCAAATCGGCTATGGTTAGGGCTAAGCACTGAGCAATGCCGATTTCTTCCCAGTGAGTTTGTTTGCTAGCCGACATCCTCTTATACCATTCAGACCAAGTCTTGACAGCCGATGGCCAGGATTTAAAAGTGTTGGTCCAGTGGTTCAAACAAGGGTTGGTTAACTTAAAGGGGATCCTGTTTGTCTCGGCATTGATGATTTCTATGGGATCTTTGTTACCGATTGGGCCCAAGAAATACCGATTGGGATGAACCAGGCTTGGGATTGCAACTTGGTGGGAAAGATGCTACAGAAAAGAAAGGGGAGAAGAAGTAAATTACGAAGAAAAACTAATCTATGAGTAGAAAGAGGATTCGGCTGATAGGGTTACCTCAGGGAGCTCGATGACCGGAGCGCTTGAAGGAGCTGCGGAAGACGACATCGTCGGAGATGGAGTTGTTGCTGACGAGGGAATCGTCTACGTGGTCGCCGGAGAATCTGATGAAGCTATTGCAAGAGTTGGAGGCGATTACGGTTGAGGCGGTGAAAACGGGAGTAACGGCGTGAAAACCTTCAAGCGGTGGTTGCTATTTAAAGAAGGTATGTGATAACGGTTGAAATAGAAGCAGAACCCTAGATCGATTCGGAGAGGATTCAAGCAAATCCGCAACATTCCAAATATCGCGGACTTGGGGGGCATGTGTTAACGACCAAATTTGGTAAATCAAATATTAGATCTGAAGATAGAATCAAAGCGGATTTGGAGGAGGCTGGCGGTTACCAAAACAGAGCAAGAATCGGTTGGTGACCGAATCGGCTACGGTGTGTATCGGCTGGTGACCGAGTCGGCTATCGTGACCATCGGCTGAGACAGAGTCGGACGAGGATAGCCGATGTAGCCGATTCCGACGAGAGGATAACAGAGTCTTTGTCGGGTTCGGTTGGTAAGCTTCATGAGGATTTCCATATACGGATTGGGTCCGAAGAAGGGAATTGTATCTATTACTTAGGATATAATGTTAGTTTCCTAATGGATACTGTCGGTTAGAGTTTGTATTAGGGAATTGTCTTTAATATGAGTTGTAATAGAGATAAGAATCGTGTCCGATAAGGACTTATTGTGGAATTCTGGGTATATATTAAACCCAGGTTCGTGTAAAGAAAACAACAGATCAATGATATGTCATCGGTAAACCAGCCGATCGGCTGTCATTGGTGGATTTAACTACGCTTTTTTTGTTTCTTATTGGTTGCAGGATCAAACCAATTGACACGCCTAGAACCCGAAAGAAGTCTTTGGACCTGCACTGGAGCTAAGCAGATCTCCCAGGCCAGTGTGTGTTTTTTTGCATCAACACTACCACATGAGCCACTAGCTGCCTAAGAAAGAAAACATTCTTTTACATTTAGGGCTATCCTACCGTCGGAAGCAGCCTCTGACTGACGCCGCAGCACGCCTTCGCTCGGTCAGCCGACCCATCCGGGGAACGCCCATTTCAGCCTTCATTAAATGGCGGATGACTTCCGTGTCCCGCTCACATTGGGAACGGGAAACATCTGACCGGAGCTGGGGCACCAACTCCGGCTAAGAGACGAGAGACAGAAGACTCTCATCATTCTGATGGGACGGGGCGAGGCGTGCAGCAGGCCGCTTGGCGCGCGTGCGGTGCACAGGCATCCTGGCACCACCTAACCCGCGATCTGACCGGTCTGCGACCGGTCACTCACCGTGACCGGTCATGGACCAGATATGCACGCGCCACGCCGCATTAAATGCGATGTAGTGCGCCCGTCTGAACCACTATAAATGCGGTTAGGTGAGTTCTGCCGCGCTCACCTAACCCGCGCACGTGGCATCCAAGCCGCAGTTGGGGCGCCCCAGGTCTCGGGGGAGAAATGGGAGCGGCCCGACCCCGGGGGAAACCGGGAGGGCAGCCGCCACGTCACCCTCGGGCCCGACACCTCTGAGGGAACGGGCCACGTGGATCCTTGTGGCCGCCCTTCCCTTTGGTCTCAATACCCCCGGGCCCGTGTGTTAACGACGAAATTTGGTAAATCATGCATTGGATTCAGAGTTAAAGCCGAAGCCGATTGGAGGAGATAAGCGATTACAGAAAACAGAGTATGAATCGGCTGCAAGCCAAATCGGCTACGGTGTGCATCGGCTGAAACAGAATCGGACAAGGATAGCCGATGTAGCCGATTCCGATGAGGAGATGGCAGGATCATTGTCGGGTTCGGTTGGTGTGCTTCATGAGGATTGCCACGTGCGGATTGAGTCCGAAGAAGGCAATTGTATCTATTAATTAGAATATTTGTTAGTTTCCTTTTATCTTTAGGAAAGTGTGTTTAGTGTCCCTTAAGGACTTTATGTTTTTCTTTTATCTTTAGGAAAGTTTTTTCTTGTCCTACAAGGACTAGT
Organism: Oryza officinalis; assembly: GCA_008326285.1. NCBI lineage: Eukaryota > Viridiplantae > Streptophyta > Magnoliopsida > Poales > Poaceae > Oryza > Oryza officinalis. The sequence goes on along the minus strand of BDMV01000005.1, from coordinate 44,253,390 downwards.
ATCTCCCCATGGGTATAAATATGTACACCCGGGGTTATTGTAATCTATCAACTCTCGATCAATACAATTCGGCGCATCGCCACCTTTTACTCTGTTACGGTTTCTTTATCAACCGGCGGAATTTGGCACCTGACGCGGGGCTGCATCGGCTGTCGATCTCCGGCGAAGGGGTAAGTCCAATGTTCCGTTGGTTCAGGCAATTGTATCATCTACGTCGGCGTCGTTCAAGGCTGCATCAGTACATTCGACCTCTTGGATTGCTCTGGTTTGGATAATATGTTTGCCTGGCTATTTATCATATGTCTTATGTTAATCTAGTATTAGCATCTCGATTTAGTTTTATCGGCTGCTTCTCGTTTTAGGGTTTCTGCCGGTATCGGCTAAATTGTCTTGCTAGATTAGATTAGCTTAGGCATCTACCACCCTGAAAATCAGTCAAGGGCTTGATCATCTAGATACCATGTTTCTTTACATACTTAGTGCTGCATCAGTTGAGTTTGACCTACTAAGTCGTGCTTAGAACCATGAATCTCTAGCCTGCTTTTTGATTGCCGATAAGGGTTTCATCGGGGTTTCAGCCGATGAGTTATTTGGACGTTGCATCGGCTTATAAGGATTGCATATAAGTTGAATTTAGCCGATAACAACAAAGGTTTCACTGTTTAATCTAATCTTGTGGATTTTATGGCATTGGATTTATGTTAGATTCACTTCATCGGCTATGCTATGAATATATATAATCTCTCTCTTGAGATGTTTTTAGACATAAGTGATTTATACTGTCTCGGCGCCCTGTCCGATCTATCCCAATCACTTGGTTTAAATATATTTTGAGAATTAGATTATGTATCATTGATATCTACAGCCGATCGAGTATGTCTAACTTTCGTTTCACTTTATCAAGTCATTGCCGATCTAATGCATATTATCATCAGCCGATTGTCTCTTATCAGGATCGGCTGGAATTACTACATCGGCTATGTTGGCCGATCGGTTCTCTGATCTGCTATTTGTATATCTTGTCAGTTGTAGGATCAAACTGACTGGCACGCCCGCATCTCACCAAGATTTGGACCTGCACTGGAGCTAAGCAGATCTCCCAGGCCAGTGTGTGTTTTTTGCATCAACACCTAGTCGTAAGTAGAGCGTGCCAGTTGATTTGATCTGCAATCAACAAGAAACAAGTAAACCAAGTCAGAGAACAATGGCCAATCGGTCAATAGACCGATGACACATTGTCATAGCCCAGCCGATAGAGCAAAGCTATATCGGCTCACTTAGAAAATAAGTAAAACATGAATCTAATCTTATCAGCCTTCATTGATATGTAGATCTCAACTAACAACATCGGCCGATAAGGATAACGAAGGTAACTACACTAGCTAGTACTCTAGTGCAACTTATACGAGCCAATCGGCCAATATAAACATATCAACCATAAAGAAATCTTAAGATTACTTCACGATCGACGTATCTATACTTATCGATCTGCACATATAAGTGGCAAACACATGCAAGAAACATAAAGCAACCACATGCGTTAGATAAGACCGGCTAAAACCCCGGTACTATCCTTAGCTACAACCGAAAACAGGCTTCGTGTTAGATCTCAAAATAGGACTAAGGTCGATGGCAACTCAAAGTGTGAATTAAGACTTAACGCGAAGAAAATCAGGTCGTCGATTGCTTTTGGGGATGGTAGCTGTATTGAACAATCTAGCCAAGCATAAGAATTAAACCATCGTCGGCAATAAACCCTAAAGCGAGTAAACCGCTGGCAAGGCTTAATTAAGATACCTGTCAAAATTATTCAAGACATGATAATCGACGATCACATCATCGAGGCTTAACGTGTCTAAAGCGACACGTTAGCCCCGACGATGCAGATTGTCGGGGATGAGTTCTTACCTCTGCTCCGAAGAAGCAAGAACTCGCCGAAGAAGACCTCTTACGAGGGTTGGCGATGCGCCGAAAGTAGATTGATTTGATTGTGTGATTTATTGATATGTACAAACTATCGGGATATTTATACCCGAGATAACAACAGAACCCTTGTCGGGTACGATCTTATCTACAACTAACAAATAAGCATAACTACCCAATTTACAAGATACAGTTGCCTAAAACTGAGCTTCATCTCTATTGCCAACCTCCTTAAAGCTTATCTTGAGCCCAAACCAAGCCTACGTTGAAGCTGTCAACTTACAACCCATATCGGCCTTCAATCAAACCGAATCCGTATCGGCCGATACGCTCTTTATGGCATTATCTTTCCCAGTCCGATACGACTACCGAGTCCGATACGACTCCTAATCTGGCTCGAACTCAATCCTCCTTCTCTGCTTCGGTTCCTCTTCCGCTTCCAAGTCGATTACCAAATTTCACCGTTAACACAAGGTCTCTTGGTTGCGCGTTTTAACAACCAAGTCATCGACGTAGGCCTCAACATTGCGCCCTATTTGACTACCCAAAGAAATACGAGTAGTACGCTGAAAAGTAGGACCCGCATTCTTTAACCCGAAAGGCATGGTTGTATAACAATAAGTTCCTACAGGGGTAATGAATGCGGTTTTTTCCTCATTCTCCCTAGCCATGCGAATCTGATGATATCCTGAGTATGCATCTAGAAAACACAAAAGGTCGCACCCCGCGGTGGAGTCGATAATTTGATCTATGCGTGGCAGGGGATAAGGGTCCTTAGGACATGCCTTGTTGAGGTCGGTGTAGTTGATGCACATCCGAAGCTTGCCGTTCGCCTTGGGGACAACGACCGGGTTCGCGAGCCACTCCGGATGGATGACCTCACGGATGAATCTGGCCTCCAAAAGCCGCGCCACCTCCTCGCGGATGAAGGCTTGGCGCTCCGGGGCCTACCGCCGCACCTTCTGCCGGACGGGTCTTGCGTCCGGCCGCATGGCGAGATGGTGCTCGATCACCTCCCTGGGGACCCCAGGCATGTCCGCCGATCTCCACGCGAAGACGTCGGCGTTTGCCCGCAGGAAGGAGACGAACGCGTCTTCCTATTTGTCGTCGAAGAGACCACCAATCTGGGTGGTCTTGGACGGGTCATCGCCCAGGGCGACCTCCTTCACCGGGACTTCGTCGCCTGAGGCCATCCGCTGCCTCGGGGCAGGCGAGGTGGAGGCGCCGGGCCTCTCGTCGTCGCCCGCGGGCTTGGACACCGCGGCGAGGCGGTCCGCGCGCTGTTCCATACAAGCAAGCGCGACTTTGAGGTCATCGTGGATGGTGATGGGGCCACTTGGACTCGGCATCTTCATCTGGAGGTAGGCATAGTGGGTGGCCGCCATGAACTTCACCAACGCGGGCCTTCCCAGGACTGCGATGTAGGGCAGATTGAGGTCCACCACATCGAAGTCCACCCGCTCAGTGTGGAAGTTGGTGGGGCCACCGAAGGTGACCGGGAGGTCGATATGACCTAGCGGCCAGGTGTGCCCCGGCGTCACGCCGATGATTGGCTGGGACGGCCGGAGCTCCATCCCCGGGGCCTTGATAACATCAAAAGCCACGGGGGAGAGGATGTTGAGAGCTGCGCCACCGTCTATCAGGACGCGCCTCAACTTCACGTTGCAGACGGTGGGGGAGACCACCATCGCGATCTGTCCTCCCCGGGCAACACATGGCGAGTGGTTGGTCCGGTCAAAGGCAAGGGTGACCTCCGACCAACGCGCCCGCCGCGTCGCCTCATGGGTGGGGACTGCGGCCAAAAGCTCTCGCTTCATGGCCTTGAGGCTTCGGGGAGAAGCGTGAGCGCACGCTCCCCCATCAATGGTGGCGACGGTGGCCTCGGGCTCCTGAAAGCCCAGGTCATCATCGCCATCGTCGACGTCCTCAGCGGGGGCCTTCTGCTTGGCCTTACCTCGCCGGTTGCCGGTGGAAGTCGCCGGGGCCTTGCCCTCACGGCGTTCCTGCCTCTTCTCCTCCTCCCACTTCTTCCTCGTTCGCTCGGCCAAGTTTTGAACCACGCGGCAGTCGGTGAGGTCGTGGAGGGAGGTGTTATGCACAGTGCACCACCTGCCGGCCTGGCGCTCTCTGCCGGGAGCGCCGGCCTCCTTCTTTTTGCCGCCCACAGGCCTCCCGTTTCGGGGGGCCCGCGAAGCGCCCTCGGCGGCGAGGACATGACCCTCGTCGTCGGAACGGGCCGACCTTTTCTTCCTCCTCCTGTCCCGTCGCCCTAAACGAGCGGCGGACTCGGGGGCAGCCGGAGCCGCCGCTCCAGAGCCGGAGGAGTTCCAGGTCCAGGCCTCCTCCTTGCGAGCCACACGGTCCGCGAGCTCGAAGAGCTGCACGGTGGTCTGGGGCTCCTTGGAGGCGATCTTTTCGAGCATGCGGTTGTGCCGCACGCCCCCTCACAAATGCGTAGATAACCGCATGTGCAGGGATGCAAGGTATGGTGTTGCGGACTTGACAGAACCGCTGGATGTACGAGCGGAGAGACTCATCGTCCCTCCGCTGTACCGCGTGCAAGTCCGCCTCTTCGCCTGGGCGCGGATATGTGCCTTGGAAGTTCGTGGTGAACTGCTGGCACAAGTCCTCCCAGGAGTGGACCGACGCGGGTGGCAGGTTCATTAGCCAACCCCGCGCCTGGCCCTTCAGGGCCATGGGAAAGAAGTTCGCCATGACCCTGTCGTCACCCCCCGCGGCTTCTATTCTAGTCGTGTAGATCTGGAGAAACTCAGCGGGGTTGACGCTCCTGTCATATTTTTCGGTGATGGTGGGCCGGAACCTCGGGGGCCAACGGACATTCCGAAGGCTCGCCACAAAGGCTCGACAGCCGGCACCACCAACCGGGGACACGGGGGGCCAGCCCCTGTGACCGGAACGAAGCGGCGCCCCAGAGAAGGAGGCACCTTCCGTTGCATGGGCGGCGCGACGAGCGTCGCGTCGGCGCTCGATATCGAGCCGGGCGTCTGGCCCCCATGCATATTCTCATGAGTCGGAGGCATTGACGAGGGAACCGCGGACGAACGGCGGGTGTCGGCCATCGCCCGTCGTGCCCTCTGCCTCGACGACGTAGAGCCAGCGGTGGCAGCGCCAGAGGTCCTGGCGGCGGAAGACCGCCAGCCGGTGCCTAGGCGCTGCTGCGCCGTCATGACCAGGTTGGCCACGTCATCCAGCCAACGTTGGGCCGGGGTCTCTGGATCGGGGACGACGGGCGGGTGACGCAAGAGTGCGCCCGCAGCCTGGAGCGCGCCCTGGGGCGTGCCGCCATCACCATAGGTGAGGCGGCGACGCACCCCGCCTCTCCGTCCTCCTCCGTCACCTGCGGGCAGCGAGGTCGCAGATCCCTCGACTTCCTCAGGCGCCTTCCCCCGCCCAAGATTCCGGCGGGAGGGGGACGACGGGGTGCGAGCCCGATGGCACGGGTTCTGCTCCTCGCCATCACCGCTGGCGCTCAAAGAAGAATCGTACGCCACTGCCTTTTCGGCCATAGGGTTTACCTGGCGAAGCTTGGCGCACACGAAAGGAAATGGGGGCTCAGAAAAACACGCGCGCGCCCCCTACCTGGTGCGCTAGATGACAGAGCTTGAAGCTCCTCACCAGGAGACCGCGCAGGCCCCCCTTTGCCGGTTCGGCCGGGTGTGCAAGGTGAAATTCTTCGCCCCTGATCTGTGGGATCCCAGCGAGAAAAACGCGTGAACACAGGCGATTTAGACAGGTTCGGACCACTAAGGAGCGTAATACCCTACTCCTGTGTTCTGGTAAATCTGAGAGTATGATGGAATCCAGAGAGAGTCCCCAGAGAGAGTCCCCCTTCTCTCCTAGGCCTGGGCCTCCTTTTATATGGCAAGGGGCTACCACCTGGGCCACAAGCTACCTAAGAAAGAAAACATTCTTTTACATTTAGGGTTATCCTACCGTCGGAAGCAGCCTCTGACTGACGCCGCAGCACGCCTTCGCTCGGTCAGCCGACCCATCCGGGGGACGCCCATTTCAGCCTTCATTAAATGGCGGATGACTTTCGTGTCCCGCTCACATTGGGAACGGGAAACATCTGACCGGAGCTGGGGCACCAACTCCGGCTGAGACGAGAGACAGAAGGCTCTCATCATTCTGATGGGACGGGGCGAGGCGTGCAGCAGGCCGCCTGGCGCGCGTGCGGTGCACGGGCATCCTGGCACCACCTAACCCGCGATCTGACCGGTCTGCGACCGGTCACTCACCGTGACCTGTCACGGACCGGATATGCACACGCCACGCCGCATTAAATGCGACGTAGTGCGCCCGTCTGAACCGCTATAAATGCGGTTAGGTGTGTTCTGCCGCGCTCACCTAACCCACGCACGTGGCATCCAAGCCGCAGGGGGTCAGGGTGCCCCAGGTCTCGGGGGAGAAACGGGAGCGGCCCGACCCCGGGGGAAACCGGGAGGGCAGCCGCCTCGTCACCCTCGGGCCCAACCCCTCCGGGGGAACGGGTCACGTGGATCCCTGTGGCCGCCCTTTTCTTTGGTCTCAATACATAGGGCCCGTGTCACTGACACACATGATTAATTAAGTATTTATTAAATTTTTTTGAAAAATGGATTAATATGATTTTTTAAAGCAACTTTCGTATAGAAACTTTTTGCAAAAAATACACCGTTTAGCAGTTTGAAAAGCGTGCGCGCGAAAAACGAGTGAGGTGAGTTGGACTCACCCCAACGAACAGAGCCTTCTCCGAACTACTTGGATGCTCGTGGCCGTTCAATTAGTTATGTGCGGCGGGGAGCGAGTGGGGGGCCAGAATTAATTGTCCAACCCCGTGGCTGGTGCGGGAAGGGGGTTCGAAAATTTTTTCTCCGAGCCTCCTCGGGTTGTTTTTGACCGTTTGATTTAGTATATGCGGTGGAGATTAAGATATTTTAAAAAAAAAAGTGGCATTGTAGTTCTTCCTTAGAAGCCCTCTACAGATGTTGTACTTTAAAGTGGCCCCAAATTCTGGTTTCCAATAGCCGTTAGATTGAATATGAGCGGTTAGGATTGGCACTGGACATATGACCAACAGCCACCCAAAATTCAATCTCCTAAATTATTTTTTTTTTGAGATCTCTAAAAAAAATTTAAGGTATGAATATAGCTTTATCTCCAAGAGATGCCCAAAATTCAACTCCCAAAAAAAAACAGAATTGTCGTTCCTCTCCTCCCCTCGCGTGTGTTGCATCCTGCCCCACTGCGTGCAACTCCCTCCTCCCGGCTCCCTTCAGGACATTCAATGATCAATCTCCTTGATAGCATAACTGACAGTTGAAGCATTGAACAATGTTTTTATTGGCTTCAGCTACCATGTGAGTATTTGTCCTAAAATGATATTTCACTTGATTATTACCACGATGTCTTGTATTTTTATTGGCTTCAGCAATCAACAGTGGGGCTGTCAGCCAAGTCAAAATTTCCAGCTTTTTAAGTGTGAATGGTGTTAACAACATGGAGTTTTCAGCAGCCAGCAGCAAGATATTTCAGCAGCTGCAACAGTACTTTCCAGTACCAGCAAGGAGCAGTTTTTAGCGGCAAAGAACAGCAGTTTTCAGCAGCCAGCAAACTGCAAATTTCCAGCACCAGCACCAAGCAGTCCTCAGCAACAGCAAGCTGCAGATTTGAGCAGCAGCGGCAATCAGTTTTCAGCAAGAGCAAGCCAACAAACAGCCATGTTCCATCATTGAATTGCAACAAAAATACTTCAATACATATAGGGGTTCCATTTGTCGTCCGTCATATATTGTGGAGAATGGAGATACTCTATCTGTCCCGAAATATAAAATATTTTGAATGCACATGAATATCCTAGTACTACGAATTTAGACAAGAGTCTGTCTAGATTCGTAGTATGTCACATCCACCCAAAATCTCTTATATTTTGGGGTTATATTTTGGGGCGGAGAGAGTAACAAGTATCATTAGTACATGAATAAATCTTTGAATGCCACTAAACCTACCTGGAGCAAAGTTTGAGCAATACTGCAAGTAGTTTGGGATCATTGACCTGCACCGCTGAATGAGTCGATGAGCAAATTGTTTCGACGGACGAACTCCTCTTCATCAGGGCATCATCGGCCAGAGACCAATCTGTCCAGAAATCGACTCTGGCCGAGATGCACGATGAAGGCCAACGACTGGGAATCTCCGGCGGTCGCCGGCTGGTTGCATGGGACCTTTGTCGCCTGCACATTACCGGAGGGCGCCGGGTGGCCAGGAGCCCGGGACAGCGCGGCGCCAATCTGACACAAGGGACAGGCTGCTCTGCAAGACGATTGGGGGTGAATCGGGGCGGCGGCCGAATCGAGTCGGTAGAGGTGCCTGGCGGAGCGCCGACGAGCTGGGAAAAATGCTGATGCCGGGGAAGCTTGGGGGAGCGATGGCTGCTTTCCAGACAGCTGCAAGGAAGATGAGGCCGTCGGCGTGATGGATCGACTCACAGGCGGACGAGGGAGCAAAGAAGAGTCTGGTGGGAACATGTTCACCCATCGCGCGCGAAGTGCATGCGATGAAAGGATTGGGCGCCGTGTCTCTTCCCTACAAGTCAAGAGCGATATATGTGGGATTGGAAACGCCAAACTTTTAGGGGTGATTTAGGTCTACTGTTGGAGCGATTTTTTCCTGCAAAACTCCTCAAAATTAGTATTGGGAAGAGTATCGGGGAATGGTTGGCCATGCTCTAAGCGGACGGTGCAATTTTGCCAAAAAAGACCCTTTGAGGGCAAAGGGGTCGGAGTTTGTCTGGGTTGTGTGACCGATTTGTCATATGCTGCGGATTAAATACTTAACGGATGTTAAGCATATCATTATGGTTGAAGCAATTACAGGCAAAGGATTTTGTTGCACTCATTCTACTTCCCTTGTCGAATCACCATCAATTAGTTACAGCTTATGGCACGCCATTGTCGATAATAAACGAGACAGCGAGAAAAAAAAAAAGAAGCAAAAGCACACAACACAGGTGATACAAAGCTAGCTCATCCTTTGCTTCCTTGAAATTCATTCATGGTGCTGCTTTGTTAGATATCTCAGTTTTATTGTTTACATGATATGTAAACGGAAGAACAAAACAAACTGAGAAAGAACGGTCCTTTTCTATCAGAATATAAATAGAGCTACAGTTTTAGGCCATCCTAGAAAATGCTAAGGGTAGTAGAATATGATGATCAAACATACATCTCCTGTGCCTCTCCAAAATGTCGATATAGCAACTAGTATACACAGTTGCTATTCGGGCGCCTGAATCAGGCCAAAAGCATTGCATGGCATCTCTGACGTAGCACGCACCACAACAGGACCACACACTCAAAAGGATTTCAAAGGCTGGGTCAGTAGCTATTTGGCCACATTTGGTTAGCCTGAGCGGCAGCGGCAGCGGCACTTAAGTTGCCATCGCTAGGGTTCCGGTGTTCATGGCCCAGGCCAGGCTGTGCTGGTGCAAGCGCGGCACCAAACTGTGAAGGCAGCTGCCCCTGCCGAAGGCCGCCCTGGTGACCCTGTTGCCCTTGATAGCCATACAAGGCATTTGCTGCAAGAGGTGGCATTGTTCGCGAACCGGCGCCATGCATCCACATTGCAGGGTTCTCGCTCTGCAAGAAATTAACAGAAGTTAGTGATAAATGTTTCTACTTGTTATCCTACTTAATCTGATATTGAATTCATGCTTGTACAAATTTAAGTGCCCTGGTAGTTACCTGCTGAAGAGAGACAAAGTGATTTCCTTCTTTGTATTGCGCGGGCACTGTTCCATCAAATCCAGGAGCAGCAGTTGCTGATGGTGTGCTTTGGTTCAGGGCAAAATTTCCTGGCATGCTGCTTGCAGCTCCAAAGCCCCCAACATAACTTGAGAGCAGCGAGGCTGGCTGGGGTAAGCTCGCAAGGGAAACATTGCTTTTGTACTGTGGCAAAGGATATTTTACACTGGAATTGGGAACTGCAGCTGCTGGTTGGTGGAATAGGCCACTGTTCATGTATGGTTGCTGAAAGGCAGCAGGCGGGAGATATGTATAACTTTGGGCCAGAGATGGGTAGCCAATCATGCTTGCATACCCAAGAGGAAGAGTTGCTTGAGCATAAGGGTGAAGCGTGAGATGCTGAGGGAGTGGAGGACCTGAAGCAATGCTGGTGCTGGTGCTTGGCTGAGATTGATTCAATTGAGGGTTGGATGAAGCACCTGGATTCACAATCTGCAAGAGCCAACACCACAAGAACAATGATACACAGATAAACAATCCAAAAGAAAAATATAGCAGAAAATACATTCACAAATCACAAGATAAAACTCAGTAAAATGAAGATAAAAAAGTACAGCTTGATGAGGTATGCTTTTGCTATTGCTAGAAAATGACAAGCCAGAAGGTCAAGCACGACTTTTGTAGCATGTACAGTTTTGACAACAAAGCAGGCTTCAAAAAAAGCCAAACCAAAACAAATGCTATGCAAATGGAACTTCACCAAATGATGTGACCAAACATAACCAAACTTCGATTAGTTACTGCCTGGCCTCTGGCCTATTAATAATGCCTTCACGGCAAAGTTAACAAAAGAAACAGTTATAGAGCATAAAGCTATACAGGTTAGTTGCAACAGCTGTCGAAAGTACAAACATCATGAAGCCATCAAGCTAAATTATCAGCAAAACCATGCAACTAGGAGAAAGACCCATATACTTGATTAAACTCATCAAACCACACTTTTGGTTTAAGTTCATCAATAACCATAAATGCACTGCCCTTTATCAGAACAAATATGTATGCTACTATGTCTATTCAAAGAGTAAAGCTAGTTTATGAATCGATTCTATGATCCAAAAGATAGCATGGAAGTATGAAGTAGATAACAAGTCAATTCGATGAGTTGTTCCACACCTCTTGTGGTTGTGTAGAAACAGTAGTTGCATTGCCCATGGATGATGATGTTGTGCCATGAACCATTGTAGCCAATGGTGGGTTAGTAAGCAATAATGAGAAAGCAGGATCAAAGTCACGCAAAGGTGGAAGTGCTGGTGCCAACAGTCCATTCGGGATATTTCCTTGCTGCAAAAGATCAGTAAAATAAGCTTCTCAGTGAAGAAAAGATAGGTGTAAATTAGGTTATAATATATCATCGACAGTGAAACAGAAATATCAGAGCAGATTTCTTCATCAGTGAAGTAATGCATCTCTATCTAGATGGGAGTCAATTTCGTTATTTTAGAGAACATGCACTGGGGGATGCACTGACAGATATGCTTGCAGAAACTAAATTAAATGGGGCTTATACAAAATAGGAACCACAACTCCAAATTTTTTATGTAGATAATTCCATATGGAAACTACTAATAACTTATCAATGTAAAATTATTTAATAGAACAAAAAAAGAAGCCACATACCATAAAGCTAGAGAGAGGGGAAATGTTTTGCAATTGTCGATGTTCTTGCAGATAAATGTGCGCAGAAGAATCTGGTTGCACTGCACTTGGAGTTGCATAATCGGAGGTTGATAAATTATTGTACATGGTGTTGTTTGGAACATCCATTAGATCGGCTGTTCTCAATTCAGGCTGTTGTACAGGCGCAATATCAACATTCTCTGTGTCACTTTTTGTTGAAGAGGCAACATGTTCGTCAGCTGCAGTTGCTACTGTATCCTTATTTTCATACTCATGAATTCTGAAAAAAGGAGGAGATAGATGTCACATGATGTTTGAAAAGAAGTGAAGAATGCAACAGGCAAATACATACCTGACATCTGACTGATCAATCGAATGGTTATCAGAAACTGCTGCAACCTCCTCGTCACTATTGGCAGTTTTCAAGGAGACTGGCGCATCAAGTGTTCCAGACACAAAACTACCAAATGTCAAGTGCGCACAATCAGCATTTGAAACCTGAAGATGATCAGGAATTATTACAGCCGGGTTATCTTCAGATGATTTTGATATTTTTTCCTCATGTAGAATCAACTGTTCAAACTGTTTGTCAGTAGCAGATATATTTCCCTCTGAATCTGCAACCAAGGAAGTAGATGATCATAAACAATTAGAAAGGAGACTCATAACTTCCGACAGAAAAGCCAATTAGAAAATATATAGTGCAAAAATGTAATATAAAAAGGCACATGCAGAACCTCCACAGGCCATGGTGCTGCACTAAGATATAAAAAGGTCCTGGTAATAACATAAAATATGAAAAGTTGTAGTTTCAGTAGAGATTGGATAAAAAGGTAATAATAGTGAATGGCATACATTTTATAACACAGGAGCCACACAAACAAATAAAAATATATCAAACTTTCTACTGGTCCATTCTCGGCTAAATGAGCAATGACCTTAAAAGGTATTTGGTTCAAAATAAATAATTCGTATTGAACTCATTGCTCATCATGAGGATTTGATTTACAGACTCATGCTAAAGACAGTGGTTCCAGTCCTCAATAGTAGTTATATAAGCAAACGCCAAAATTCAAGGAGACAGTATTGTATCGGATACAATACAGTATTGCTTGAACATAGATTTTGCAGTAGCTAGTAGAAAGAAACGAGCTTAGTGCTGGATATGGAAACTTGCTTAAGATCAACACATAAGCCAAATGACGAATAGGCAGAGATCAAGCACCCAGCGAAAACAAAAATAGATTGCTTCCAACTCAATGTAATAACAATGGCCTGATGGGTATTCTGGATACTATAGACAAAACTATACCATGCTGAAACACAAAATCTATGTTCTAGATTTCTAGAATATATCTTCGCATTTGGTATAGACATACATATAAAGTCATAAACAAGGTGGGGAAAATTTTAGATGACCTACCATGGTTATTCTCAAATGCATTGCCATCAGACTGAAAGTCATCTGTTTCCACTATCAAGTCATTGTTCAGATTGGTGGCAATTTGAGTATGTTCTGAGTGTACTTCTTTACTAGATGCAGGATATGGTCCTGAAGATGTTCGACCGTCTGCATTGCTTGCATTCATCTCCTTATTTTTATCAGAATCCGTGTCTTCTTCAACTTCATCTTTGTTAACATCTGCAGTTGATGATCCTGGTTTAACTGTGGTGACAGATTCTGGCACCTCCAACCCTTCTCTGGGAGGTAATACATCAATACAGGAGTCATTAGATGCAGGGAAGACCTCATTGGTACCATTTGGTATTTTATCAGTTGCAACAGAGTTCACTTGTGAAGGCAAAACTAAGTCTTGTGAATCTTTTGAAGTATGATTTGTTGCATTGGAAATGACTGAACCACCAATGGTTGGCATGCCAGTATTACTTGCAACAGATCTGCTTGGTTTAGCTTGGGGTATGCCCATCTTGACAATATCAGCCATGGAAGGGCGTCCTGGCATCCCACCCCAACCATGCTTCACTTGAGAAGGGGGCTGGAGAGGAGTGGACTTCGCATCAGCTTGGCCACTTGATACAATAGGACTGTCATTGATAGTAGCATGGCTGCAACATGAGTATAAAAGGTTAGGAGGTCTGCAAAAATGAAGAGTGCATGATAAAGAGAGAAGAAAAATTCTGGAACACTACATATGATGTCTCCCAGACAACAAACTACTCTGCCAAGGCATTAGTAGTTGCAGCTTCTAGATTTGTATAATCAGATTCCTCTTTTTTAGGTCATAATATATATGGAGAAATCCTGACTCCATTATGTACAAACTAGATATTTCAATAAATCCACCAACTAGAAAGTGTTACAAAACAGACACTGTTAACGCACTGCAGTTGGTAAGTCTCACATTTACCTACAGGAGCTGAATAAATCATCCAAACTATTACACATAGATAAACAAAAAAAGAACTGCAGACTGCTGGATGCCAGGTCATGCATCATACTACTGGGAAGACAGCTAACAAAGACCTAATTAAAAAATAATGTTACATCAGACAAAACATGCACTGTAATTTCTGTAGTGCTTTCATTACCAAAAGGAAGAGTGAACAAAATGTCAAGCATCAATCAACAATATCGAAGGATAACATATACAAAAATAGAAACCAGACACATTAACTGAAAACAAGAAACATATGGCTAAAAAACACTATGCAAAAATCAAGAACTCTCACTTACTCGGCTGCTGAAATCTTTTCAGTTGGATTGCTTTCCTTGACGGAATCAGAGACTGATGAATTCGGAAGAGAATGTAACTCCATTTCTTTCTTGGTAAGGCCTTTACCACTGCCAGTTGAATCTCCTAAAATGTTAACAGGTAATCAGAATGTGCCCCCATTATATATTTAAAGAAACAAATTTCATTATCATGTCATAATACATAATGTTGCACACTACCTCCCAAGCCAGAGTGGAAATGCCCACTTCGATCATAACCAGTCTTAGATCCTCGGAATGCAGATTTATAAAATGGCCGAGGCCTGGTTTCCTGAGGTGCTTTGATCTACATGTAATAATAAGAGTTTGTTAGGAGAACAACAAATGGCATAGAAATGTCACTTGGACAAACTTCACAGTCATTGATGTTCAGTAATTTTTGCAAGCTCTCAAAGCCTCACACATACCACTACTACCTTGGTGCACTTCTCATATACACCATTGTGAGGCATATGCCGTCCAGGCCAGCTATTAGGCAAGTGAAAAAAAAGTTGGCTTTGACTCTGGGTGATGTGTTGATGGGACAGCGATTAAAGGGGCCATCTGAGGCTAGAGAATGCTTAAAATGATTGAAATTTCAATTCATGATGCTCAAAAACTCCAATTGCATACTTCCAACAAATTTCAATTTCAATTCAACTACATTATCAAAAATCAAGCTAACTTCAACTTTGAATGTCTGAATTTGGAGTTCAAATTATTGAAATTTAGGCTAATATCTCAAATTATTATTTTTATTACACGAAATCAGAATGTCAACATTATGATTTCAAAACCTGGAACTCATATCAGAATTCTCAGACCTCAGCTTGCCACCTTTATGTGATGTCCCACCAACACAGCATCTAGGGGTCATATCGACTTTTTTTCATGTGCTAACGGTTGGCTTGGACGCTATGTCACATGATGGTATATGTGAGAAGTGTACTGATGGAGTAGTGGCATATGTCAGAGTATAAAAATGTTGGCGGTGCATGTGTGAAGCATGTCCAATTTAATGACATAAAAAATTCCCTAGAAGAAAACTTAACAGCCATTAAAAATACACTTGTACAGTATCGTGAGAACAAAGCATTTGAATACAACGACCTAGTCCCTAAAAATGGCATACAGTTGAAAACAAATCATGAGAATGAGAAATAAATTCAGTACTACTCATCAGGCTTTGCGGCAAACAACAATGGTAAATCAGCATGTAGCATAGTGCTAACTCGTATATAATAAATGGCACTAAACTCGCATTGAGATGGAGAACTCACACAAAATAAACAGGGTGGAAAACTAAACAGTGAATTTCCTTAAGAACTGGCAGCATATAGAATTCAGAGTTCATATGCTTACCTCCTTTTTCTTGTCACGCTTTCTTCTCACTTCATGAAAAGGATCTGAACAGACATGACAATAAGTTAGATGAACTACCAACATGGAATTATGTTTTTGATCCATAGTTCCATACTATGCTGCATTTATTAGAAATAGATCAGCTAGATGACATATCACACACTCAGAAATAAAAGGAAAAGACAAGTTTTAATTAGCTCCTTCAGCCAACAAAAGCGATCAACACCTAAGTTATCACTTTTATGCTTGCAGTCTAGCACTTTCTTCCCAACAAAGAAAGGAATTATTCTCGTTACACTAGTTTCCAACAGAGGTAAACAATTATCTTTTAATGCACTAGCTCCCAACAGAAAAAGAAATAATATCCCAACACAAACAGATAAATGCCATTGGATGCAATTCCCGATACAATTCAAAGTACTCTTTGCCAGCTTCCTAAAGAAAGCAATGTACCTAGACCAAGCATTAAACAGATAGAAAAGTAACACTAAATAATAATGAACACAAAATAGATCTCTACAAAAAGGTACTAAAATGCATGAAGAAAGCTTCCAAAACCAAATCATTGTATAGCTTAAGTTGAATAACATGTTGCAATTCCATCCAACACACAATCTATACACACCAACCACACAACTCAAATATGGAAAACAATCAGCAGATATTAATATATAGATAAACCATCATGTTCCTGAATAAGCACACAAATCAAGCCCCTCATACTAAGATGTTAAACTGAATCTGATTACTACATCATAGGTAGCCAATTCCATGTCAAGCCAAGAAAAAAAATCTTCTGCACAGAAAAATATATAAGCTTCATTCATTGTAAAAACAATATGAATTGCTAGCTTCCAGCATAGGCAGCTCCATGTAATCAAACTCACAGCAAGTGAATACAGATAAGTACAGCGTTAAAAAAAGAGACCAGATTGACAGGCAATTCAATAGCAAAGGTCCAAGTTTGGAGTTACAAGAGCACTGGAACGTGACAAAAATACTAAAAAAAGGAACAGATAAGCTCAAAGCGCAACTCCTCCAGGTCCGAGGCAATCGTCACGCGAAATCAAACCCTAGTACNGACCCCCCCCCCCCCCAACCTTTCACAAGCACCGCGCCGCAAAACAAATAACTGTAAACCTGTGCAATTTCAAATCGTCGGGGAGCAAAGGCGCCAGAAACCGGGCAAATACCTTGCGAGATGAGGCGCTCGACGGCGACGTCGGGGTCCATGCCGCAATCCAGAAGCGTGGCGTAGATCTCGGCCTCGGAGCGGTCGGTCAGGATCCCCTTGAGCCCTTGCACCAACTTCCTTGACGCCGGCGGGATCGTGGCCGCATCCCCCGCCCGGGGCTCCGCCGCCGCGGTGGAGAAGGGCACCCTCCCGCCGCCCCCTCGGCCGCCGCCGCCTCTCATGTCTCCTCCCCCCGCTCCGCCGCCACGCAATCCGCCCCGCCCCGCCCCTTCTACCTCTCGATCCGAAGGCGGCGAGGTCCCCTGTGGCGTCGCCGCCGCGCACACGGTTGTGGAGGGAGGGAGGAGCAGCAAAACCCTCGTCGCCGCCTCCTGTTCCCGTTTGGTGTACTGCCCACACCCACCACACCACACCACACACCCAAGCCAACTCCTTTGTCTAAAATATTAAATATTGCTCTACTTGTCTTTCCTAAATTGCAAAAACTATGGTGTCCCTAGGGTTTGTCCGTGCCTTCCAAATCTACCCAGGCAGCACAGGAGAAGAAAAAGAAAAGTTGGCAGTGGACAACAATTTTGCTAGTATGTCTCTAGAATAGCTAAAATGAATTTTATAATTGTTCAAAAGTTTTAAAGTTAGAGTAAAATAGGCTTGGACAATTAAAGTATATTTAGAAACCACAACCATTCAACGTATCACCACTAGTCATCTATTGCTATTAGAAAAAAAGATTCACAATTGTGTAAAGCTTTTAAAGTTGAAAAGCATATTTAGAAACCATAGCCATAAGACGTGCAATCACCTATCACCGATTAGTATAATTAAATATATTCCTAAATAGTTACTAACTTGCTATACACTTTTTAGAAAATAATTTGTTTCGTAGCCATCATGTAACTAGTGAGAATCTTTATTTCTTTATCTGGTAGTAATACTGTTAAATCTTAAGAGTAGTATGTTTTGAGTTCAAAAATATTTTGTGTACATTGTTGAAGCATGCATAGCAATGCCACACCTTGCATTAGCAAAAGGATTTTCAAAATTGTGCAAAAGTTCCAAATTCGGAGTAAAATAGGCCGAGATTTCAGATCATATTGTCACCCCATTTCCAATTGGTGCTTCAATTAAATTCCTTGCTTCCTTCTCTGAATGTATGCACTTTGTTGCCCTACACAACTTCAGGCAGAGGCCCAGTGTCGTTACGATCCCTTGCTTATGTGCTAAGTTTTCTCCTACAGCTCCCCCATTCTTCACCAGTAAACAAACCACCATGTGCAGCCAACGGCAAAGTGGTTCAGGGACTCGCTAAGCTTTACCGCGTTGGCGTTTTTTTTGCTGGGCTACATTTGGCGATGTCCACTTCTGGCCCATACAGATTGCAGGCTAAGGCCTTGTTCTTGATGGGCCAAATCCCGGCCATTCCCAGGAGATGGACCATTAGTAATTTATGCACGACAAAAAAGGCCTTACACGCTGTGGCCCAAATTACTAATGGACCTTCAGAACGAGTTGCTGATCCGGCCCAGTATACTAGTCTGCTCCCCAAAGGTGTTTTTTCTCTTCTTTTTTTCCCCCCTTGACACCTGTTTTTCTTCAAGTTCAGCACTATTTTCAAGGTTCCAAATCTTAATATTTCAGTAAAATTCATAAGTTGAGACGTCCAAACTGGTCCTGCAAACAGTTTGCAGGAGAACTGCACATCTCGACAAGTTTGTACGTGGCACAAACCAAGGGACAGAGACTGATTTAGAACAAAAGGAACATAACGCTGCAGCACATAAGGCTTTGGTTTTGGTTGTTCTGGGAGGAGACCCGTTCCCTGAGTGGCTTTTGGTTCATTCCAATCATTCCCAATGGCTTAATCTAACTAAACACCAACATTTTCGTACAAAGAATATATGCCAAATGTAATGTGGTTCCTTCTGGCGAGAAATCAAAAGAGCACAAACTGCACATAAACCTACTTGAAACACATTTCAATTAGTGCAAAAGAGAGGACAAGTAGGGCCAGGTTGGTGCATACTTAAGAGCCAAGCAGCACTATGACCATACAAAGTGACAGATTCCAAAAGCCATCTTCTGTTGGTAGTATCCACCAGTACTACTATCATCCACTGAAACCAAGGACATGGATGCATAAACTGCTTCTGAATTTTATTTTTATTTTGTTGCTCTCGACCAAGGGGGTCCATGCATTGGAGTATTATTAACAAAGCATGCAACAAAGTTGTGAATTATTTTTGTGCTGGAATATGGACATGGAAGGATGTTGACTCCGCCTTTGTCTCTGCCACGCAAGAAGAATCATTTCGTGGATAATGGATTTGGAGAGAACCAGCAGTGTAATCTATATCAGTGGATAATATTCTCAGTAGTGGAGATGATAAAAGAACAATTATTAGTGTGAGGAACAAAGCAACTAAAGGGAAGGGCAATGTGAAAAGAAACCTGAGGAGAGGTATTTTAATTTTCTTATTTAGCCGGCAATGTCTTTTATTTGTTTCTTCCTCATGAAAGTTCAGTGGCCAAGTACATTTGAGTCACTGAAATTGCTTCAGTAAAGCGCCACTGCCGCCATGATTAGCATTCAACTAGGTGAGTGTCTGAGTGATGGTGGCATTTCTTTTTGCTCCAGCGACGAGCGTTGTTTTCTACTATGAATCGGTTAAGCGGTTTCCTGCCCAATTACCACGCCGATTTTGCATAGAAGTATGATGGTGCGTTGTTGCATGGAGCAGTGGTAAACAATCGGCCCCGTTCTTTCAGCTACTTCACCAAATTATTACCGCGCAAAAAAGCTGAAGCCAAGAACCCAATACCAGTTGTCTCATCTCGGTGGTGTTTGAAAGTTCCTGAATCTGAATAAGATGAAGATAAAATGTTTCACGTAAAACGAGATGACATTAACGTGTGATTAATTAAGTTTTAATTATTACAAACTTAAAAAATGGATTTATCTGATATTTTAGAACAACTTTCATATAGAAAATTTTTGTACGAAACGCACCGTTTATTTGAAAAGCGTGTCACGATAATCTTTATCTATTATCCTGTTTTGTTGAAGATCCGAACACAGCCCTCGTTTCACCAAAAATAACAAGTGCAATGCCACTACTAAAAAAACAATTTTTAATGATACTTTCCTTTTATTTTTTCAAGCCGACTAAAAATAGTGTCGCCAGTGAAAATCACGTTTATTTTTACTAACAAATGACATAAGCATCCGACATTGAAAATATATTTTCATTGGCGGACACTTAAGACATCCACCAGTGAAAATCACGTTATCTTTACTAGCAGACGACATAAACATTCGCCAGTGAAAATCGATTTTCACCGGCGACCATTTAAGATGTTCATTAGTGAAAATCAATTTTTTAAAAAATATGTATTTTTATCTAACTTTTTCATAAAAAGTTAGATGAAAATAAAATTTATACCAAACTTGTAGTTCTCAATGAGATTTATAATTTTTTAGTTGAAACTTTTTCATTTGAGATCATTTAGGTTAAAAGTATTCGTTATAAGATTCAAGATCTATTTTATAAAATTTCATATATATGATTCAAATAACCTATGGGCACATGATATGTGTCAAAGTTACAGAGCTATGCAAGATTTATAACTTTATGGTTTATAAATTTTTTTATTTGAAATTATGTAAAGAGTCAAATAAGTGTTTTAAGTTTCGAATAATAGAAATCAAAATAATTACATTCTGAATATAGACAACAAGTGCTTCATAGTGAGATGTTAATGTAACACATGTGTGAAGAGAGATCCTTGTGTTCGAATCCTACAAATCACATATTTGTGAATTTCATCCAAATAATTGCCTAAATTGTTAATTGGGACGCATAATTGTGTTATAGATGTCTGGTAAAAATTAAAATATTTTTTGATTTTATTTTCGTAAAAAATCGATTTTTGCTAGCAGTAGGATGCTTTTGTTTTTATTTTCGTAAAAAATTGATTTTTATTAGCGATCGGATGCCACCAACGAAGATCATTGATTTTCATTGACCTTTATTTGCTGGTGAAACATCTGGCCGTTAGGAAAAATATGTTTTAGCCCGTCAAAAAAAATATTTTTTTAGTAGTGTGCTAGCAGGGAGAAATTGAAAAAAAAATAAAATGCGAGTATGAGACTTGAGAGAGGGGAATCATGGACTCATGGACGGATGGATGGTGGTGGATTAGCGAGAGAGCAGTAATGGAGACGAGAATAATCGCCGAGACGGAGCATCGAATTTGTTCCCTCCGTTTCTTTTCCGTCTCTTCTTCTGACTGACCAAACTAAACCAACAGTGCCGGTGCAATGCATTCAGCAGCCAGCAGCACGGCGAGGTTTGCAGTATTTCCAATGCAACTCGCACACTCCACGCAAGCATCAAGCGTCGGCTCGGCCATGGGCCATGGCCGAAACCAATCCATGGACGGACGGATGAATGGACGCATCAGGAGGCCAAGCCATGAGCGAACCGGTCGATCCGTCTTTTCCAGGAAACCAGAGGCGCCGGCCGGAAGGGGGCATATCGAGCAATGGAATACTTCACCAATTTGTACCCTTCCCACGGTTCCCCTGCTCCCGTCACGTCTGATTCATCCTTCAATTCTCCTCTCGTGCGGATGAAAACGGTTGGAAAAGATTACGTTTTTACGAAAATGATTTCCGAGCAGTTAAAATTTTTATGCTTATCAATTTAACTATTTAGTTATGATTGTAATACGACATTTATATAGCTAGAAACAACTGCAGTCCAAAACGGTATTTTTGCCGGGGTGATAGAAGAAAGGCTGTTAAATTTTTTTTAACGAACAAGAAAGTCTGTTATTAAGATAAGTCTAAAACGGTATCAGTTTTACGAATACGATGTTCGCTCGGTCGAAAATTTTTGCCACCATTTTTTCATATAAGTAGACTAGGCTGCATGTTTGCCAGCCAAACCCAACTACGCCTGTTGGCTGTTGTACTGTGCTGCTTATACTCCCCTGTCCGGTAAGTAGTACTGTACTACGTATAATGCTACTGTTAATTACTGTAGTGTACTAGTTCTGAGTTTTGTTGACAGCTAACGTCAGGTTTATCTACTCCTCCTGGGGGCACTTGGCATCTGATTCTGAATTCCTGATCCATCATGTCACGTGTCAATGTGTCAAGCGTCCGTCTGCTACACGGCCCAGCCTTCGTAGGCCTCTCGGTCGCTTGCCGCTCATCCTGTCCCGACACACGAGGAGTCAGGTCAGAATTCAGAAATGGAACCATCTCGCAGGAACAGCTTCAGATTTTCATCCAGCAATCTACTACTATACGCGTGTACCAACGCTGTTAGCACCGTCGGATCCACCATCCAACGGCTGTAAAACCTCGATGATCGTGCAACCCAAAAAATATATATAAAATGGGAAAAAAAAGAGTAGGGAGGCCAAGAACAAGAACAAGAACAAGGCAAGGCAAAACGTGCACACAAGATGTAGCCAAGGAGAGCTTCAATTCTCCATTTTATGTACTTTGCACAGGGTCTTTTTTTTTCTCCACTGACATGTGGGCCAACTTATTCCACGACTGCGAGTGCTCCGGCGATGGCCGGCGCCACCTCGCCGTGGCCGACGCCGGCGACGATGGACATGGTCATAGTCATCGACTCCTCGCGGTGGAACCTCGTTTGCTTGGCGATGAACTCCTCCACCGTCCGCCGAAACTCCTCCGCGTCGTCTGCGCCCCAGCACACCTCCGCGTCGCGCGCCGTCACGGACGACCGCCGCCGGCGCCCGTTGTCTGACTCTGACCGCCGCAGCTCGGGCGACGCCGCGCGCCGGAACGCGCCGCGTGGGTCCATCTTCTCTGACCTGCTCCGCCTCGGCGCGCGGGCCTTGTTGACGCGCACCGCCTGCTTGTCCTCGAACACCACTACCGGCGCCGGCGTCGCCGCCTCTGACGGGCCGCAGGGGACCACGGGCGCCGGAGGGGATGCTGCTACCGGGGCCTCGGTGGCGTGAGGCGGCGGAGGTGACGGCTGTGGGACGATGAACAGTGGGAAGCTGGCGGCTGGTGGCGCTGTCGTCGACGCTGGCGTGGACCCGGCGCCAGCGCTGTCGCTGGAGACGGCGGCGGCGGCGGCGGTGGTGCCGTGGTTGGAAGAGATGGAGAGGTCGTGCCTGGAGAGCGCGAGGAGCAGGAGCACGATAGCGTTCCCGAGGACGAACACGAACCGGGCGTTGAGCAGAAGCGACCCGGCGAGCCGCACGACGGCGGCGGCGGCGGCCGGCACGCGGGAAGAAGACCACGACAAGAACACCACGAGCGCAAGCAGCTCGCCCACCCGCAGCATCCTGTAGAGGAGGCGCAGCCGCAACGCTGCTCCGGCGGCCGCCATGGCGCAGCACACTGTATCGTGTAGAGCTCTAGCAAGCACACGGCGTGGCCGGGGGCGACGGCGACGGCGATTCTTGCCTTCTTGGAGGCTTTGGTTAGTGTGGGTTTTGGAAGAGAGTGAAGCTGAGTGTATGTGTGTGAGATGAGAGGAGAGCTGTCTGAACTGAACCGATGAAATCTTCTCTTTGGTTGGGGTGAGGTGGATGTGAGCTTATATAGCCTCAATTTTGGTGGCTTTCTCTGTGGCCTTTTGTGTTTAATACATGCATTTGTCTTCTAGTCTATGTAGTGGGTCTTAATAAATTTTTTGTGATGAGTATATTGGTTTTTAAAATTCTAGGAGAATATCTTTGAAAGATCAATTTATAGGAGAATATGTTTGTGCTATTGATGGTAGCATATAAAGTTCTTGAAATGGAGCGATTATAGGACTAAAAATGATAGGTGGTCTGGATAGAACATTAGAACCACCAACTTTTTATACTGTGGACCTGTGGGAGTAGTAGTTATTGAAGTCAATACAAATTTTAGAATACATAATCTTTTTTTCCCTCTACAAGGTGTGGTTCATACCTAAATCAAAGTGGCTTTAGAGTGAAAGATGCTTTCTACAAAATTCACATGTTAATATGTTGTTAGCATCATGTTCTATTGATTTTTTTAGTAGATATATAGCATATTAGAATGGACTGAAAAAAGTTTACTCCGATCAAGCTTGAAACTGGCAACTCAACAGTAGTAAACCAATAGTTGTCTGCTAGTTCTTTTCAACTTATTTACTGAATTATTGAAATACTCCACGTTTTAGAAAACATGTTTCCTTGACATTTTTTTTTACTATAGTACTCGGATCACTTGTTTTAAACTATATATTTAGTTTGTTTTTTAAAATATTTGATCTATTCTTGCAATCAAGTAGATAATTCACGATAATAATTCGTCCAATTATCACAATCAAATAGTCCCAACCGCTTCTGTTTACACTAGTTTGGTTGCACAGGGACCGTTTGGATCGGACTAATAAGTCCCTGTCACATCAAATATTTATATATTAATTAGAAGTATTAAACGTAGACTAAAAATAAAACTTATTTTATAACCCTGGACTAATTTGCGAGACGAATCTATTGAGCCTAATTAATCCATGATTAGCCTATGTGATGCTACAGTAAACATGTGCTAATTATGAATTAATTAGGCTTAAAAAATTTACCTCGTGAATTAGCACTCATTTATGCAATTAATTTTATTATTAGTCTATATTTAATACTCTTAATTAACATCCAAACATTCAATGTGACAGGGACTTAAAAATTAACCCTGAATCCAAACACCCCGTAGTTGCATATACTCATCAGGGTGTGTTTTCAGATGCACTTGATACTATACTCGAACCTTAATTGCGTCTTCCAATGGATAACAAAACAACAACACCAGCTTGTAGCAGGAGCAGGGATGCAGGGGCCCCAGGAGGGATATGTGCGTACGTATCACGAGGTGGTTGCCCCTGCACGAGCCGGGTTACTATTGGTTTGGGTCGGCTTGGAGATTCGTGTGCGGGGCCATCGATGTGGAGTCCTCGATCAGTTCAAAACTTCGAACCAGCTACTAGCATATGCGTTCGGTTTGGAGTTTGGATGCCTCTGTTTGTACCAGTGTCATCCTCTTTTCTTCAGATTACAGCACTGCAGAGCAGAGTGGATTATGGTTTCAGTCTGAACTCACAAGCCTGAATTTCCAATGTCTCCACCGGCCTCTGAGCAAAGCAAAGGAAAAAAAATGTTACTAGCATCAAAGCATAACGGAACCAAGGAAAAATCTCTCCGGATCGAAGCAAAGCGAGGATAAAATCTGAGTCCAACAACAAACCGAGCTCTGTGACCAACAACAAACCGAGCTGAAACTTCTTCCCGGACTTACTGTAAAACTGGAACGTGTACGGATATTGCAGTGGGGCAGTGGCAGTGCTGCCGCATGCACGAGGCCCGGCTGAAACACTGACCCGATGCAGTATCGCAGTGCAGTGCAATGGCGATGCATGCATGCCGCTGTGTACATCCTGTGCCATTACATTACACTGGCTGTGTTCCCAGTTGGTGCTGAATGCTCCTCGTGCATGCATGCATGCTCGTGTTAGTGTTGTTGTGTATAGTTACTGCGAGGCGTCCTTTTGTCCCTGGTCGCGCAGGTGCAGGATGCAGAGGGCGTTTGGCAATGGAAGACGCGATATTTAGGGTGGTGGCCCTCGCGCCACGGCCGGCTGCTTGGCACAAATGTCCCTCACGTGTATGGCCGTGCCAACTCTGCCACAACACGAGAGCCCCTTCTGGAACATGGAAATGGCATAGCTTAGCTAGTATAGTAGCAGTAGCACATCTGCAGCTCGATCGGGTCAGATGCGAAGGCAGTTTTTTGCGCATGGGCGTTCGTTCGGTGTAACGCCACGGATTTCCAGGCGGCCCGGATGACCAGGCACGCACACCGGCACACGCACGCCACGCAAACGCGACCGGTCGTCTTGTGACGACTCGCCTCTTGACTCGACGCTCTTACGGAAGGGAAACGCAAAAACGAGCCCAAAACCAGCGTGCGCGCGCAACAGCGGAAGCGGAAGCGGAAGGGAAGGGATCGCGGCGCGGGGCGCGTGCATTTGCATGATGCATCGACGCGCGGCGCGGCCGTCCCTTCTTTTCCGCGGCGTTTTTTGCTCGGGTGTTTGCACGCCTTTTGCCGGTGCGCGCGCGGCGGGGAGGAGGAGATGCCGAGACGGGACAGGACAAGCCGCAAGCGCGGGCGCTGTGTTGTGCACGTGTGGTGGTGGACTGGTGGTTCCTGTTTTTTGCCCGGGCAAGCGGCCGAGCCGACGCGACACGTCGAAACAACACATAGGAGAGGCGTACTAGCAGCCGTTGCTGTGGACCGGCCTCACACCACAGGCGCTCACAGCCGCCTGGTCTGGTCCACTGTTCTCCCTTGGTAACGTGTGAGCAAACCCCGCGAGTAACAAAAGGCTCTTTCAGTTTCTTTTCCTTTTCAGAAATCAACCCAACCAAAATTTTGACATCGTCAGGTAGTTGCATATTTACCGTTACCAAAATTTAATAGCGTTGATATGTTTGGTTTGATATTGTTTCTACGACAATAAAACTTCTAAGGCTGTATTCTTTTGTTACTCTTCCCAACTCATCTCTCTCGTTTTTCGTGCGCACGCTTTTCAAACTGCTAAACGGTGTGTATTTTACAAAAAGTTTCTATACGAAAGTTGCTTAAAAAAAATCAAATTAATTCATTTTTCAAAAAAAATTAGCTAATACTTAATTAATCATGTGCTAATGAGTCGCTCTGTTTTGCGTGCAATAGAGATTAGTTCCAAACTCAACCATACGAACTCAGCCTAAAAGTATCAAATTTTGATAGAATAATATTAGCATATGTATGTTAAGTTTGTTATTCTATCAATATTTAGTAATGCTAAAATTAATAGGGTTCAAAGTGATAACCAAAATGCTTTCTCTACTTCTCCTTTGGGCTTTGGACACCACTCAACTACGGTGAAAATGGAAAATGGAAAATGCTACTATATCTATATTCCACATCCGCATCGAGCAGATATAATGTCACATGCAGCTCATTAGAGAGCATTTAGGAGGACTAGTATTAGAAAAACTCGCATGATTTAGCAGGAAAAAGGGGCTTCCATTCCTTTCGGTACAACAACAACACAAAGCACACGGATCGAACAATTTGATTTTGCCCAAAGGCTAAAAGCAAAGCTGGCGCCTATGTAAGCTATAGCTAGTTCACATAGGGAGACTGTTAATTATGCGTCAGGTCGTGTTCGTGTGCATGTGAGGTGCCGGTTTGTGAGGGCGGATCAGAATTTTTATTTGTATTGCAAAGTAAACTTTTCGCGCCTCACACACACTAACTACGGCTAAGCTACAGCCAGGTGAGGTGATTAATTAGCGGCATATATTAACAAAAAGAGGAGATTTGGTGGGGAGACATGGTGGCACGATGCGCCGTTCGTCGCAGTCGGGCAAGTTTGGTATCACTAACTAAACGGCCGTAGCGATTGGCTCGTGTCGCTACAATATTGCTCTCTCTTTTTTCTTTCTTGTTGCTGTTGTTGTTGTGTTGTTGTTATGCTGGTCATGAATGCCACCTCTTTCGTCAAAGCACAGTTTCCGTGGCCTTGACTCTAGGCTGCAAAAGCTCCCGGATAGTTTGCTGCTCTAGTATAGTGCACGTACTTACTTTAGAATAGTGAGGGCAATGATTAACTATTACGATTGTGTTGGATTACACTAATCATGTCGGGCGACCAGGTGATATGGCTGTAGTATGGA
This sequence comes from Oryza officinalis, assembly GCA_008326285.1. Lineage (NCBI taxonomy): Eukaryota > Viridiplantae > Streptophyta > Magnoliopsida > Poales > Poaceae > Oryza > Oryza officinalis. The sequence continues at coordinate 44,226,053 of BDMV01000005.1, read as the reverse complement.
AGGTTTAATTAACTAAACAATCAACACAACCTTAATTAACTTGCTGATGATGTTTAAGGTTTTGTAGAGGAATAGGATTGTGGTAAATTACGACAGTCTCTCTTTCAAAGTATGAGTCAGTTTTATCGGAAACCTCATGTTTATGGTCAAAATTACATGGTCATAAAATATGTCACACGTCATAATATTTATAGCTTTTTTTTACAATTTTAACTATAAAATATGGTTTTTATAAAACCTACTCCTTTTTATATCCTTTTGGATTTTTGGCTATCTATTGGTTTTACTAACCAAGTACGGAGTAGGAGTAGCATGTAAAAGGATGTACAGTATTATTATACTTACATTCAAAAACATATATGGTGGAGTTTTCATAGGACAAGTGTTGGAAACAAAAAGTAGTTCTTCAAACTATAGCAAGTTTTCATAGGAGTAGCATGTAAAAAAAAAGTTTTCATAGGACAAGTCTACTATTATTAACAAAGATTTCACAAGGGATGAAGACACCTTTTAGTCCTGAATTCATGTCCAGATTGTCATGAAAACGAAAACATGGCATGGTTAAAAAACGAAACGAAAGATTTTCACAGGGGATGAGAAGTTGAGAACAACATTTTAGTTCTGAATTCATGTTTCAGGTTCTAAGCACAACCAAAATCTGAAAAATGATAGGAAAAAAAACACGCGCCAGGTAGGGGTCGAACCTACGGCCTTCTGCTTAGGAAACAGACGCTCTATCCACTGAGCTACAGGCGCCTGGTACAATAAAATGCTCATAAAAAGGATTAAGTTCTCTACATGTGCCTCAGAAAGAAACACAAATAGGAACTGACTCACTGACAGACATACTGATATATCTAGATTATTCTGCTTTTCCATATAAGCACAATGAATTATTGGCCCTGCAAGCTACGTGGTGTCCAGCAGTTTGCTTCTCACATCAAATCAGCCCAACAAATTCAACCCAGAACCGTGTTAAGAAATGGATATGTACCTTCCAAACAGCGAATAGAATCAGATACCGCAACTAAAAGCATCACTTCTTCTCTTATTTGCCCCGCTTTACTGAACCACTTGCCGCAAAGCACCTTTCCAATTCCAAATGCTCCCATGGAGGCGATCTTATCCTCCTAATTCTCCTCCTTGTCATTGCCTCGACGCAAAACATATGCTTAATTGGTTCCAGATTCGCGATTCCCAGCTGCATCCATGTTCTTCCGCATCGCCACGCAATTATCGACCAGCTAAATGTTCCAGGATTCGATGATAATACCCGGTTCTCAACTTCTGACCGCTTGAAATTCAGATGAGAGAGAGAGAAATAAATGCAGCTTTATACTTGGTTTATTCGAGCTGTCTTGCCTTTGGAGGTGTTTATTCTGGGCTCAACACGTCAGTAATAGGCCCCTTTCGCTAGCATTGGAACTTAGGAATTGAAAGGTGCCTTCTCTAGAAGGTTAGGAGAGAGCTACTATAGCTTTGCTTTAGTCTTGATCATTGATTTGTGATTTTCTTACTGGTACCAGTAGTGCATGTTGGAGGAGTTGATCAATCATCCTAAACCCATCATTGCGGAGATTAGAGTAATAATACTCGTGGTTCTTTTTAGACATATTAATGACTTGTGATTCTAAGTAGGACCCTATTTGGTTTGGTACCTCGAAGTCACAACCGGATAAAGCTAAGCAAGAGCAAATGGGTATTGAGCATTGAGTAGGCTAAGTTAGTTAAAGCGTTCCAAAGCCTAAGCTCCATCACCAAAGCAGCATCATTACTACAACTCCCTCACTGTCATGGTGATTTTTGTGTTTCTTTCTACTGGTATAGTGGTGCTCCATCTTGATTGTTTATGATCAGTTTGAGTCATGGAAGGGACTCACCTGCTTTGTCCAAGGGCAGATCCACTGAAAATAGCATTCTTGTTCTGCCGATTCCATGAACGCTACGAATATCCACAATCCATTCAATCGGTTCGATTTATAACCACCATTCTGCATAAGTATGCACTCCATCTAAAAGCATCTGTATGACGAAAACAAGCATATAACTTTGTCATCAGGCAATTGCAAATTGTTCCAAAATCAGATCAGGCAAGTGCAAATCGTCAGAAAAGATAGTAAATAATGAGCATATGTACAAAGAAGGTCAAAAGTCTACATACTAATAGACATGATTCACCGTTACATAATCAAAATGTCAAAAGGAAGAATATCTTAGGAGCAGTTGTCAGGAAGAATATGGTACTAACAACTCTACTATAGTACAAGGATTGGCATTAACATTGTATATAAAAGAATCATCACCAAGCAATAATATCTTGGTCAAGAATAAAGTTATTAGCAAGCAGAATGCCAGACATATTGATGCAACTTGGATGCCACCAAAGTGTCAATGCTGCTATGAATATCTCTACTGCCGTCCGGCTCCCTTCTAATGAACTGATTTAATAAGATCAACATCACGCAGTCTGCCACATTCCTGTCTGCTCCAAATCGGTGTGCATAAAATGCTTCAAAGTTGTATTAGTTAAGAGCAAGAAATGAACTTCTTCAGTTCTTCACTGTACATCTGATGCAGGAATCAACTTGACATATTAACGATTTAGGATATGAAACCTGCAGTGGGCTATCTCATTGAATTGAAGTTCATTCTTGTAAGACATGTCTGCTACTGGCTGTGTCAAGTGGATATAGAGGCTGGATTTCTATCCATTATCTTAAAAGAAAAAAAAAGGCATGTCTGCTACTACAAGCTGCAATGCTGAAGCCTGGATCAGAGCATGCAGCATGGTTGCCTCATAGTTGTGCCCATCTTATCAAGAGCTGTCTCTCAGACGAGCTTAGCATTGGTATATGAACTATTCAATCGGTGCTTCAGTACAGTAGCAGAAATGACTGGATGACCAGAACTTCCTAAGCTGCACTGACTGGCAACAAATGCTCATCATAGCACTCATTCGTAGCCAATGCTTCTTATTCAGTTAAATGCTAATCATCATATCCAGTTCAGATCCTAAATCCAACTGATTAGGTACATAGCGAGCCATTCCAGCTCCGAAATATATCAACTCAAGCATCCTGTAGATTGCACTGTCCTGGGGATGTGTGCGATCACTGGCCACGAACACCCCTACTCTCCTGCCCTCCCCTCCAACCGCGATTGATGACCAGCCTGCCCCTTTCACAACCCCTTTCTGCTTCATCATATGCCGTTCTTGCGCAACCTCATGCCATTGTCCCTTGCTGGCATAAAGATTCGCCATTGCCACATGTGCTCCTGCACCCCATGGTTCTGCCTCCATTGCCCTCTCTGCAGCTTTCATTCCAGTTTCCTCTTCTCCTCGGGCTGCACATGCCCTAAGCAAAGATGTCCAAACAACACCATCTCTTTCGTTGGCAGCCATCTTTCCGATCAGTTCCTCAGCTTCGTTTATTCTACCAGCTCTGCCCAACAAATCCACCACACAGCCATAGTGCTCCTTGGCAGGATACATGCCATAACTTTGGTTCATTTCATTGAGGTATCTCAATCCAAGCTCGACTTCCCCAGCATGACAGCAAGCATTGAGCACACCTATGAATGTAACGTGGTCTGGCTTCAGTCCAACACGACACATTTCCTGGAACAATTCAAGTGCCTTCTTGCTGTGTCCATGCTCAGCATATCCAACGATCATTGCAGTCCATGAAACAACATCATCTTTCACACGATGGGAGAATACCATATCAGCATCTAACATGCTACCACTCTTTCCATACATGTCAATGAGCGCACTCCTGATCATTGCATGGTGTTCAAGTCCAGCAGCGACAGCAAGTGTGTGGAGTTGCCGTCCAGCATCCAGTGACGCCGCAGTTGCACAAACACTTAGGAGACTGGCAAGAGTGAATTCGTTCGGACAAGGACAGCTGCTGTGATGCTTCATTTCTCTGAACAGAGCAAATGCATCCTCAGCTAGGCCTTCCTGTGCATAGCCTGATATGATGGCACTCCAAGAGACAACATCCTTGACTACACTCTCCCGGAAAACAGCATCAGCAGCCGGCAGACAGCCCGCAGCGCGTGTGTAGAGTGTGACAAGAGAATTGGCCACCGAGCACGCACAGGCGAAGCCTTTTCTTGCAGCTTGCGCATGCAACTGCTCCCCAAGACAGACCCAAGCAATATCTGCACACGCAGCAATAACTGCAGCATATGTGTATTCATTCGGGGATGCAGCCACTGATGATTCCTCACGAAGCATTCGGACAAACGCCTCAATGGCCTCCTTTGCACGGCCAGTCTGCACATAGGCAGAGATCACCGTCGTCCAAGCGGCGACGTCGCGCGTGCCCATGCGGCTGACAGCAGCCACCGCACGGTCGGCGTCGCTGCAGCGCGCGTACAGAGTGGCGAGCGTGTTGGCGACGTAGGGCGTCGAGTCAAGGCCGAGCTTGGCGCAGAAGGCGTGCACCTCGCGCCCGCGAGACAGCAATCCGGCGTCGGCGCACGCCGTGACCGCGGCCGCGTAGGCGTACGAATCGCAGTGCACGCCAGAGGCGCGCATCTCGGAGAAGCGGCGGAGCGCTTCGTGACGTCGGCCGGCCCTCGTCAGCGAGGCAACCAGCGTGGTCCAAGAGACCACGTTCTTGTGCGGCATTTCGTCGAACACCTTAAGCCCGAGGCCAAGGCATCCAGCCTTGGCGTAGACGTCGGCCATGGCCGTGGCGACGAAGACGGAGGAGACGGCCGAGGAGCGGACCGCGAACGCGTGCAGCGACGCGGCGTGCGGGAGGAACCTCGCATCGGCCGCCGCGGCGCAGGACTTGAAGACGAGGCTGAGGACGAAAGGGTCCGCGGCCGCGAGCGGCGGAGAAGAGTCGCGGAGGCGGGCGAAGAGCGCCATCGCGCCGGGGAAGTCCCCCGCGGCGGCATGGCCGGCGAGGAGGGTGGAGTAGGCAACCTCGTCGCGGTGTGGCATTCCATCGAACAGGCGGTGCGCGTCCGCGAGCCTGCCCGATCGGGCTAGGTGCTTCAGGCGAGCCAGGTGGTCGTGCATCGAGAGCGGTGGTGGGTCGGGGCGAACGGCACGAGTCCAGACGGACCGGCCGAGCCGGAAAGGCGCTGCCATGAATTTGTTGGATAGAACCTGCTTGCTGTTGGTTCTATTCAAGGACACGGCAAGATGATTAGTAGGAGTAAACAACAACCAGGCCTTGTTTTTATGGGCCTTAATCCCGGCCCAAATCACGTTTATGGACCGTGTTTTCAGCCTATCGAATAGTACCATCAAATAGTAACAATTTAAAATGTACATTAAATTCAATCAAATAGTGCTGTAGTACGTAGACCCCTGAAACTGAAAAGTATGGTCGTTTGCTGTAGTGGTACCACAATGAAATACGTTCACGCAATGTGGTTACACAAAATAGTACTCCGTATGCCATAATAACTTTCTATTACTCCGTAAGTATTAGCAATTTCATTACACAAATCGAAGCAACAAACTTCCAATTCCTGGAGATTCAGATACATCCAAATGAACATACGCGCATGCAAATTATATAAAAAGCGATGTAAAGCTGTAAACCAACGAGACAAGATAGGTTCATAGGCATTGTGGGCTTGTTCAGTTTGGCTCTGTTCGTCTGCTGCATTGATGTATACTGTAGTGTAGCCAACAGATATTTTCTATCTACGGCTGCGGCAGCGCAACAGCTACGTAGAGCAGCTGAGCAGGTCATTCGTTGCCAATTCCTACTTTACCAAATTTTGTCAATATAATTTTGGTAAGTTTTGGCGTTGCCAAAATTTGGTAGAGTTAAATACATTTAGTTTGATGTCTTTTTAAAATTTAATAACATTTTAATGAGAGAAAAGTTTCGGAACTACTAAATTTTGATAGGATGATATTGGTAAAATAGTGTTTATTTTGTTATCACTATTTTACCAATATCATCCTATCAAAATTTAGTAGGGTTAAAAATGACGGTAACGTGAACAAGCCTTGTGTTTGTCGCAAGCTTTACCCATGTCGTTAACCAAGAAAATTTGCATGTAAATTACAAGGGAAAAGGAGATGTAAATTTGAATGTTCAAAAATCACACGTAATTGTCAAGAAAGAGCATCAAACACCCAAGTAAGAGGTTATTTCATCATCTTAAATATACAGAAAGAACCTAAAAGGATATCATATAACTTTAACCTTGCACCAGCTATCAGGCCATTTAGCATAGCTTACAAAATCTATTAACTTATTAAAATAATTAAAAAAAAGCCTCCACTTTCGCTCTCACGGTCTAGAAACTCTCATAATAATAAGAGAAAAAGAAAAAATAAAGTCCATATAAAAATGCAATTTAAAAATAATTAAAATTCAGAATTAAAAAAGAAATATTGGAAGAGGATACTAGAGTCCATATAGGTAACAATTTAGAGTTCATTGAAATTCGAAATTAAAAAATAAAAAAAATTAAAAGTATAGGTTAGAGTCCATATAGAAATACAATTTAGAAATAACTAAAATTCAAAATTAAAAATAGAAAATATTGAAAGAAGATTTTAGAGTCCATATATGAATACAATTTACAAACAACTGAAATTTGGAATTTAAAAATAATGAATATTGGAAGAAAATTTTAGGAGTATATACAAGAATTTAGAACTAATTGAAAGTCAGAATAAAAAAAAGAAAAAATAAAAGTAGAGCTTAGAGTCCATATAAAAAATACAATTTAGAAAGAATTAAAATTCAAAATTTTAAAAAATAAGGAAGATTGGGAGAAGAGTCTAGCGTCCATATCTTTACCTATTATAAAAATTGAAGATGATTTCGTACTCATTGGACGCTTCGTCCATCCTCGTCACGCTGGTTTCGTCCGATTGAGTTCGTATCAATCAATCCCTTTTTTTTCTGCTTCCAACATCAGCGTTCGTCCATCAAAAGTGAGTATGCGTCGATCGCGAGCAAACTAGCCCGTCTAGATCCTGGAGAACGTGTTACATCTCGTCCGACTCCTTTTCTCTGCTGAGCTGATTTCTTCGCTGAGCTGAGGGCGCGTTCGTGTCCACATATCTAGCGGAGATCAGACTCATTGATTTTCCATCATCGATCGGTTCCAGTCCTCGTGTCAGACTCATCAGGTAGTCAGCATCCCCCGGCCACGACGGAGAGACATGGCTTACCTGCTCTTCCTATTCTTAATCATTGGGTCCACAATTTCATTCCCATCTTCTGTTAGATCCTTTCCACTAATGTATATTCTTAAAAAAGGAAACGAAATGGAGGATGTGATATATTATTCTTCTAATCTGTTCTATTTCTCCCATATTTATATCTACGTATACCTACCTAATAAAAAATCTATAAGGCTTCCTGTTTTTTCTGGTCCGTTCGGTTTTTGTTGTCGCCGTTTTTTCCACATCGATCTGCCTTCCCATGCATTTCCTCCAATTGAGTGCAAAAATCGATTCCCCACTCCTTCCTCGTGATTTTCCCTTTCAACTCGGCTTTAATTCATCGGATTTAATCTCCATTTAACAATCACCGATGATGGCCGGCCAATGAGCTTTCCTGGCCATTTTTATCCCGAGTTTTGCAAAAAACGAAAAGAGGAGATCGAGTGGATCAAAAGCCCTCAACCAATTTTGGAAGATCGAGAAAGATTCGGCCATATTTGATGGGTAGGATCGGCTTCGGCATCGTATGAGCACGGGACCATCTTTCGGAGGTTGAAGATGACAGTAGGTTGTGCGAGCTGGGCCTGTGGCTGCACTTATTGGCTGGGCCGAAGAGAGGCAGGTTGAGCGAAGGGAGATAGTAGCCTGAGCTGGGACTAAAAAGGAAAAAGGAATGGGTTTTTGATCCACAATCAAAGAAGGAGTACAATGTATAGTGATCCAAAAACGTCTTTACCTTACCTATTATAAAAATTAAAATTGATTTCGTACTCATCTTAATTTTCGTCTGTCCTCCATATCATATACATATATTATGCAAAAATTAGGAAAAACATGTATGGATGGGATTTGAACTCGACGCGAAAGAATTCTTTTTAGTCCGAGAGCTTTTCATCCTTCTTAACACGTAATTACACAACTAGTTACGTGCATAATCATGATTACCGTTAACTAGAATTTTGTTTCTTCGATTAAAAAACCAAGTCACGCATGCTTTATGCTTTTCTATTACGATATTTGTTTGAACTGGATATGTTCGATGACGATTTGCACTTTTTTTTATTTCTATTGAAATTTATATACTAAACTTTCTAAATATAGATGTAAATTCTACATAAAGTTTATATACATATAGAAATTTTACATATAGAAAATCTAAAGTGATCAGGCTATAAGTCAAAAGTTTCTTGAGAATTAATTAATATAAAAAAAATTTTCATTAAAAAATATAAAAAAGATTAAAAAATCAAAAAAGGGTGTGGAAATAAAGAAAAGTTTGTCACCTACCAGGAGGATCACATATCTTTATCTATTATAAAAATTAAAGATGATTTCGTACTCACCTTAATTTTCGTCCGTCCACCATGTCATATGCGTATATTATGCAAAAATTAGGAAAAACATGCAAGGATGGAATTCGAACTCGGGTCTCCAGAGTATATAATGCGCTTATAATTTGAACCTATTATGATCTAACAATCTAACAGTCAAAGTAATTATAATTAAAATATATAGATTTTTTTTACCTGTTGCGACGCATGTGCATTTTTGCTAGTAGGAATATAATTTAGAAATGATTAAAATACAAAATTAAAAAATGTTGAAAGATTGGAAGAAAAGTCTAGAGTTCATATAGAAATATAATTTAGAAATAACTAAAACTTAAAATTTAAAAATAAGAAATATTGAAAGAAGAGTGTATAGTCCATATAGAAATATAATTTACTAATAACAGAAAATCAAAATTAAAAATCAAGGAATATTGAGCGAGGAGTCTATAGTTCATATAGAAATACAATTTAGAAATAACTGAAATTCAAGATTTAAAAATAAAAAATTATTGAAATAAGGGTTTAGAGTCCATATAGGAATAAAATTTATAAATAACAAACTTCAAAATTAAAAAATAAAAAAAAGAGAAGAGGAGTCTAGAGTCCATATAGAAATACAATTAAGAAATAACTGAAATTTGGATTTAAAAAATAATTAATAACTATCATGTATATACAATACAATATGAATAATACACATTGGCTAGTTTGGTCAAGTTCATACATAATTTAAAAATTATGTTGTCATTTTAATATATTCTAATGATAAAATATGTTATTAAAAAATATATAACGATGTTAGCCATATAATCTGAGCGAGCCACAATACTAGTTAGTATAAATTTTAACCTTGACCAGCTATCAAGCCATTCAGCATACTTACAAAATTTCTTTCCTACGCAAAACTAATGCTAAACACATGCCCCAATACAACGTACTATACCTACAAGCCTTCCTTCGTAACTCTAAACTTCCAGTGCAAACTTAAACACCACATACAACACGAGATGTGCAAGAACCACAAAAGACAGAAAATTATCTAAATCTTTACCTATACTAGCAAAAATGCCCATACATTGCTACGGGTAAAAAAAAAACCCTCGTGTTATATAGTCGATAAATAGTTTATACCTTCTAAACAAAACATAAGTCTATACAAATCGGATATTTTTTTTTAAATTTTTTTTTACGGATGTTTTTTTTGTTTTTTTGGCTTTTTTTTATAAATGGTGTTTTTTTATCGCGTTGAGTCGGACGATTTTTTCGAAATGGATTTCTTATAAACGGTGGTTTTTTCTCGTGTTGAGTCGGACCGTTTTCTTGAAGTGTTTTTTTTATAAACGACGGTTTTTTTTCTCGCATTGAGTCAGATGGTTTTTTTGATCTTTTTCTGTAAATGGTGTTTTTTATAACAGTTTTTTCGGAGTGGTTTTTTATAAACGATGTTTTTTTCTCGCGCGGTTTATATAAACTTTTGCATCTTTAGATGGATTTTGATATATGAGAATTTGAATGAATTTTGAACATGGGAAGGCTGATAAAAAAAGTAATTCGAAAAGGGAAAATTGAATTTGCTTTTAAATTTTCAAATTGAGTTTGAGAAATTTTTGGAAAAACAGAAAATGTCGAACCGATTTTTTTAAAATCGGGCCATTTTTTAATGTTGCACTAACTTTTTTTTTCCACGAACCTTTTTTTTTTAGGAATTTAAGGAATTTTGGAAAAAATTTTCTTGTGAACTTTTTTCAGATGAACGACGAAAACTTTTTTGTCTTTTTAAATAGCAGAGAAGAGATAGAGATTTAAAAAGTAATTTGATTCTCCTTACAGGATCTGGGCCGAATTCAGCCTAACCTTTCTTCTATCCCGAAAAAGTCCAGCTTGTATCCCTCCGCAAACCGGCCTTTTTCCCTTTGTCTCTCTCCGGCCCGTGTCTTTTTCGTAGTCCAGTTTACATTCTTCCTTCAATCGGGCCAAGAAAAAAAGTCATAGCAAAAGTCTACCTTTTATCCTTCACTATGTATAGACGAAACTGACGAAGGACGAATGAAAAGCTACGAATATTTATAATAAGTAAAGTACTATAAAAAACGATTCCGTACTCATCCCTCTTTCGTCCATCTTTTGTCCGTCCGTTCGTCTAGACGCAGTTTCGTACGGATTCGTGCTTACGCGTTGTTTGTGCTTCCGCGTCCGATCCCCGGGTATGCCGCGCGGTGCAGCACGCAATCGCAAAATTGGTTTGGACTCGGACCCAAGCGCTCAGCGAGCGCACGCGCCGTCCGAGCAAGGCAGGAACAAGATTCACAAGAATGCTATATCGGGGGTGATGAGGAAGGGCGCTGCGCCGCTGTGGCCGGGCTGCGTGTGCATGGCGCCACAGAGGGACCTACCAATATGATATGCTATGGTGGCTGCCATAGCTACCCGGCGTCACAACTCGCAAATATCCTCATCCCATCTACCCGAGGCATCATATCCTTCCTCCCGAGCGACGGCAGAATGATGCAAATTCTCTCCATAGCGAGGCACCGGCGAGTGGAGAAGAAGCACAGGCTGGAGGCCGGACAGGAGTATGGGCTGACTTATGCAATGTCCCTGAAAGGCTGGAGGCTGGCCCTTTTTCTTTTTTTTTTTGCCATTTTCCAATCAGGAAAAAATCCTTCTTGTTAAAAGATGGTTGCTCGATGCCTCGATTGACAGCGGCCGTTAGCCCTGGCGCCGGGCTGGGGCCGGGCAGAGCAAAAGGCTCTATACCTCAGATTGACAGTAATATCAAGACATGGAAAGTCGGAAAATAAAATTGTCAAAAATCAAAAGAAAATTAGACAAACAAACTGTACATCCAAAATCTAAATTAATCTCAAATAAATAATTAAGCCATAAATTTAAGTTGTGAATCTTTACCTTTCTACTATTTATAACAACGCGTAAGCACAAATCCGTATGAAACTGTGTCCAGACGAACGGACGGACAAAAGATGAATGAAAGAGGAGTGAGTATGAAATCGTCTTCAATTTTTATAATAGATAAAGATAAAAATTATAAAAATTAAAGATGTTTTTGTTGGTCCGTTTGGTACGTGGCAATTTTATCTGATTCTGCCACCGATCTTGCGTCCGATCGATTTCGCCGCGCGTCGATTGATTGCATTCGGTTCCGCTTCGCCCAAAGGCCCGGTACCATTTCCGCTTCGCGCGATCGGGGCGAACATCGGGAGATACGATGACCGTGGCTTTGGGCCCGATCGGTACGAACCAGCCTTCTTTCGTTCGTGTTAGAGTTTGATCACGTCACATCGCTCGTGCACCAGCCAGGTAGTCACGTCCGCGTTCGTCCGTGATTTTTTTGTGTCGCTCGTTTCCATACTTGCTGATCTAGCCCAATTTCTCTCATGAAGTTATACAACACACAAGATACCAGTTGATCGGGATGCACTGTACCGCTCCCAATTGGGCAATGTATCCAGCGGAAAACTGTTGCTTCACGTCCACTCTCTCGCATCTAAGGACGTGAACGCAACATCAACGGATATATATATATATATATATATATATATATATATATATATATATACACACGTACGTACGTGAGTCTCTCTCTATGTGTACGTGGAATCTATTCTACACCCTTTTTTCATGGGCCAAACCCACCTCCCCCTCCTTTCTAAGCCCAAAACCCCCATCTCACTTCAGTCAAAGGCCGGTCAAACGCCTCTCCTGTTGATCAAATCCTAATCAAACCCGCCTGCTCACTCTACCCCACGCCCACCTCTTTGTTGTCTTCGTCTCGCAGAAATTGTGCAGTAACATAATGATTATCGTGTAGTAACAAGACTATTGTCTCGCAGTAACATTGTTATAACGTCATCAAAATATAGTGATGATGGATCTAGTTTTGTGGAGCTCTTTTTTTTAAAGAATTATGATGGAAACGGTTTAAAAATATAATATGTGGTGTGAGAGGTATGATTGTTTCAATATTAGAATTTCAAAAAATTCACTTGTATTTTGCTTGTTACTATGTATTTTTGTGTGTGTAAAGAGAAATACTTTAGAACTTGTGTCAACTTGTGGCCATTTAACTCTTTTATCTAAAACAATAATACTATAAAAACACTACTACAATATTCGGATTTTTAAAGTTTACCTCTTCACAATCCATAGTTCTATAGCAGTACTGTTATTTTGTGTTACTACAATTTTTACGACGATGTTAATACGAAAACTGCAGTAACTTCTTATATGTTCTGTAGCAACGTCTTATAAATTCTGCAATAACGTGACATATTATTGCACTTCTATGATAATGTTACTACTAAATACATAACAATCAAATAATAAACATTAATCACATAGTGTTAAAGAGTAAAATGGTTAAAAGAGCTTGTCGTAAACCATGAGGTCATGGGTTCAAGTATTGGTTTTTGGCTCGAGATCAGAAAGAAAAAGGAAAAAAATTCCGCGCGAAAAAAAAGAGGAAGGAAAGGTCGTGCAAAAAAAGAAAAAAAACTCGGGATCCGAAAGAAAAAGGAAAAAAATCCCACGCGAAAAAAAGAAAAAAATCAAAGGAAAAAAAATCCTGCGCGAAAAAAAGAAAAAAATCGTGGGAGAGAGGTCGTGCGAAAAAAGAAAAAAGGGCTCGGGATCAGAAAGAAAAAGGAAAAAAAATCCCGCGCGAAAAAAAAGAGGAGGGAGAGGTCGTGCGAAAAAACAAAAAAAGGCTCGAGATCAGAAAGAAAAAGGAAAAAATCCCGCGCGAAAAAAAAGAAAAAATCACGGGAGGCGGAGGGGATGAGGGAGGGAGGGATGGGCTTGTTGGTTGTGCTAGGTGGGATGGAGGTTTAATTTTCTCAACAAGATGAAGGAAAAAAAAGAAAGAGAGGCGGGAGAGAGATCGGGATCAAGAAAAAAAAGATCCCGCACGCGACCGGGAGGGAGAGGTCGCGCGAAAAAAAGAAAAAAAGGCTCGCGATCGAAAAGAACAAAGAAAAAAATCCCATGTGAAAAAAAAGAAAAAAAATCCCGCACAACGGGAGGGAGGAGGCGGGAGGCGGAGGGGATGATGGAGGGAGGGATGGGCTTGTTGGGTTGTGCTAGGTGGGAGGGAGGTGTAGAATAGTTATTCTAGATCTCGCTCGTTGCAAAGCATGCACATTTGTGTGTGTGTATATATATATATATATATTAAAATTAACTGGAGCACCATGGTGCCCGGGCACCAAGATTCAAATTGACTATATACCCAATTCAAATGAGTATGAATTTTTTTCAATGTTTAGGTTTGAACATTAACTTCTTTACTAACTAGTTCAAACAAGTTTGAACTAAATTTGAACATTGTTTGTTAGATTTTGATTCTAGGTATATAGCATCCAAACATATAATTAGTTAGGTATATAATAATAGATTGTGAAATAAAGTTGAATTTGAGTTGTTTAGTTGTTAGGTATAGGTATGAATCAAATTCTTATACCTATAGATATATACTCACAATTTAAAATTTTTTAAAAATTTGAGTGAATTGATGTATTTATACCTTGATGCCCAGACACCATGGTATCCCATATGGGTGTCCTATATATAAGGTTTTCATGGCTTTTTTTCATTCGTTGTCATCTCTCAGCCGGTGTTAACGTCAAAATTTGGTAAGTCCCAAAATCCTCATCGGCTTAGGAATTTTATCGGCTTCAGAGTCCTAAGATGAGCCGATGGACATATCAAGTTGCTAGCATTGGATTCTTGATGGATTCGGTTAAGAAAATTAATCAATTAAAGAAAGCTTATCCAGAATAGATCGAGTTCGAGGAGGATGTAGCATGACAAGTTATCTATTAATTAGGCAGAGTCAATTAGTTTCCTTTTACTTTTAAGAAAGATTGTTTAGAGTCCTAATATGACTTGTATCTTTTACTTTATCTTTAGGAAAGTTTGTGTCTTGTCCAATAAAGACTAGTATCTACTCATGGGTATAAATATATACACCCGAGGTCTATGTAAGATATCTATCGATCAATACAACTTTCGGCGCATCGCCATCCTCTTTCCCGAGGTTTTTTACTTGTCAACCGGCGGAACTTGGCATCTGATGCGGGGCTGCATCGGCTTTCGATCTCCAGCGAAGGGGTAAGTCCTACGTTCCGCCGGCCCTACCTATTTATCATATATCTTAGTTAATTTAAGTCGATCATTCAATTTACTTGTATCGACCAGATCTTTTCTAGGTTTTGCCGATATCAACTAAATTGTTTTGTGGATCTAGATTAGCTAAGGTATCCACCACCCTGAAAATCAATCAAAGGCTTGATTGTCTAGACATTATGTTTCTTTTTATACTTTGCGTTGCATCGGTCCTAGTCATGCTTAGAACCATCATCTCTCTAGCCTGTTTTTTGATTGTCAATAAGGGTTTCATCGGGGTTTCAGCCGATGAGTTATCTGGACATTGCATCGGTTTATAAGGATTATATACAAGTCGGTTTTAGTCGATGATAGCAAATGTTTCATTGATTATCTAATCGTTTGGATTTAATGACATCAGACCTCCAACCGATGTATGCTTTAACATTCGAATCAATGCTTATTCTATCATATCACTATTAGCCGATTGGTTTCTATTGGATTATATTATTGTTTTATTGCATTATTATCAGACGATTGCCTTTATATCGTTATTTACATCAAGCATTAGAGTCTACATTGGATATACAGCTGATTGTTCAAAACCCTATCGACATCGGCTACTATCAGCATCGGCTGGAATTACTCCATCGGCTTGTCAGCCAATCGGCTCTTTGATTTGATGTTTATATATCTTGTCAGTTGCAGTATCAAACTGACTGGCACACCCGCATCTCATCAATTTTAGGACCTGCGCTGGAGCTAAGCAGATCTCTCAGGCTTTTGTGTGCCACACGCTGGATCTACGTCAACACATCTTTTGGCACACTCGACGAGATAGATTTTGCGTCAACAGCCGACCTCATTTTCTTTTTTCTTCCTCCCAGCCCTCCATCTCTCTCCCTCTTGGACCTTTCCTCCTCTGGCCAAAAATTCTTTTTCACTCCTCTTCTTTTCCTCCCCACCTCGGCCTGCTCCCCCTCCTCCGTCCCTCGGCCTGGCTATGCTTGGGCTCGGCCCAGCCGTCACTCGTCCCGGCCTTCTTCGCTTCATGCGCGCCTCCAGCCGCCGCCACGTCGATTTGCCTCCATGTGCGTTTTCTCCTCTAATTGATTAAAAAATTGATTCCCCACTTCTTCCTTATTATTTTTTCCATGATTTTCCCTTTCATTTCGGCTTTAATTGCCGAATTTAATCTCCTTTTAACTATCACTAATGATGGCCGGTTGGTGAGCTTCCCCCTGTCGTTTTTATCCCGAGTTTTGCGAAATCGGGTAGCAATGATTTGGATACGGATTTGCTCTGATTTTGGAAAAAACGGAAAGAAAAGATCGACTGGATCAAAATCCCTCAACCAATTTTGGGAGATTGAGAAAGGTTCGGCCGGAGTTGATAGGGAGGATCAGCTCCGACATCGTACGGGACTGTCATTCAGAGATTAAAGACACTATTGTAGCGCGTGGGCTTGGCTTGGAAACCAGAGGAGGTAGTTGTAGCTGTGCTAACTGCACCTGCGGCTCCACTTGTGTATAGCGATCCTAATGATTCTAGAGCTATGTAGTTATTAGCTATCTCCTGTAAATTACATGATGCATATCTCTGTATCATGAGCTTCTGAAGAAACGTGTGATTGCCCTATCTGAAATTGTTTTCAGTGTATTCCTTATGCGTGGTTCAACGATAGAACTGGGAATTATGGATCTACACCACCATTGCAAGAACAAATCTACTCTGCATCAAACTCCATCGCCCAAAAAATCAACTCAAAACCAGCACGAACAAGCACCAAACCCAAGCTCTCCTTACCGAAATCCACCCGCAACAACGAGGGCAACAAAACCACCACCAAATCCAACCCCAAAAAAAGAAGACGCAAGCGCAAACCAGCAGCGGAATTAAGCAACGCCGAGCTCCTGAACACCTCCGAGATCGCATCCCTCGCCTCCCAACCCCACGAACCCGAGCAAAATTAAGCACCAGAAGCAGCAACGGAAGCAAGCAAGCCACCGCACCTGACCTCACACCTCACCACCAACAACACAAGCACACCACCACAAACTCCACGCACTCACCTCCCCGCCATGAATCTGGCGATCCGGAGCTCGACTGCCCGCCAAATTGCCCCCACCCACCACCGGCGCCACCACTTCCCGACCACCACCACTCCCATCACCTCAACTCCGGCTAGGGTTTAGCCTCCCCGCCGCCGCCGCCGTGGGCCAAATTTACACTAAAAAAATTCGCGAGTTTGTTAATCCCCTTACTTTTTCATCACTCTCTTGCCTTCGCGATGGGATTTAGTTTTCTCCCCTGTGGAGACGAAGAGGAGGAGAGAGAAAGCGAGAAAGAAAAAGAAAACAAAAAACAAAACGAAGGAGAGAGAAGTGAAGTGCAGGAGAAAATGATGACGAGACTGTCAACCCGGGCTTCCCCTGGCGCGCCAGCTTCCCTGACGACCTCTGCCTCACCGTCCCGCACGACATGTCGTGTGACGACGGCGCCAACACCTCCCACGTTGTCGGCATCTCCCTCGACTACGTCTCCAAATTTCCACCTACCCAACCTACGTCCGCCGCCTCCACCGCCGCCACCGCCACGGTCCTCACCTCCGGCCTCCTCGCCGCCTCCTTCCCGCGCCTCCACAGCCTCTTCGTCTACGGCTGATTCGTTAGTCGTCCAGGCTGAAAGGACCTTGATGTCGCCTAGAGGGGGGGTGAATAGGCGTTCCTAAAAAATTATCACAACTTCATAGCATATTAGAAAGATGAGAACTTTTGGTTCAAATTGAAACTTCCAATATGGGATTAGAAGTTCCGGTCTCAACCAAAAAGTTCGGCGGATAACGGAATAAAACACTAGCTATGAAATTGTAGCTCGAACAAACAAAATGTAAATGAATCAAAAGGTGACAAACGAGGTATCTAAGCAAGATATTAGGTCACCAACTATATCACTTAAGCATACAAGTAGATCAGGTTAAAACAAGCTCAAGCACAATAAGAGAGAAGGCAAGAACGAGCGAAGCAAGAGAGGAGACACGTGATTTGTTTCCCGAAGTTCGGATCCACGAATCCTACGTCTCCGTTGAGGGGCCACAAAGGCCGGGTCTATTTCAACCCTTTCCTCACGAGGTTGCACAAATGAACTCCTCGATTTCACTCTTGATTTCTTCCCTTGCGGAGGCGAAATCGAAGCCTTCACACACTTTCTGAGGCACACCACAACCTTGGGTGCTCACCGGCGATGCCTAGCCGTCTAGGAGACCTTAGTCCCCAAGAGTAACAAAGACAATCGAAGATTTGGTTGCTATGAACTCTAGTGCTCAAAGTATGAAATGAAGCTCACTAGCTCTCAACTTCTCAATCTCTCAATCCAACTCTCTTCCCTTCTCAAATCCCTCTCACAAAGAGGCACCACAAAGGTGGGGAAATGGAGAAGGCTATTTGGCTTTGGATGTATCTAGTAATGCCCAAGAACAGTAGCCACTCAAAGGAGGGGTGGAGGAGTTTAAATACCCGAGCCTCTCAAAACTAGCCGTTGGAGGCCAAGATTACATTTTTCGGAATTTCCGAAATGCAACATAAGACAATCTCAGTTTCACAGACATTTTCGGAATTTTTGAAAAATTTTCGAACTTTCCAAAATATTTTCGAAATTTTCGATATTTTTTCGGAATTTTCGAAAAACACCAGGAAACACGGCCATAACTTTTTGCTCGGAAGTCCGTTTTTGATGAACTTGGACTATATGGAAAGCTCACTCAGAGAACTACCCAACTCAACCAAAAGTAAGGTCTTACTCTTGGTCATAGGCTTCGAAGAGTCTGACTGGAACTACGGCTATGAGAAAGTTAGCTATGGAAGGAAAGCATTTAACTACCTCACATCTGGTAAGTGTCCACTCAAAGGATAGGTTAAAACTTAGGTTTCTCTCAAGGTAGCACTAGGATAGGTCACTTTGAGCACCAAGACATACACAAACATATCGACGTTGCATCCCTCTTGATAGTACAGCATTCCTATACTCAAAAGTAAATAAGAAGAGAATTATACTAATAAGAATGCATTCTTTCCATCTTCATTTCTTTGTCTTAAGGGACGCCAACGCCAAAACCTTTTCATCATATATTCTTCAAATGATTGATGCGGTTACTTGTAGCTTCAAATGACCTCGCACGGTGCATCATGACAAAGCCATCACTCGTCCTTCACCACCGGATTTGGTTCTTCGGTGCCAAGCTTCATGCTTGCCCTTCACCACCACATGGTCCATTGCGACCGAGCATCGCTTGCCTTTCACCGTCTTGCCATAGTAGCCACTTTGTATCCCATATATTCAATCTCTTCGCTTTGTCATCCTTAATATCTTTAGGTGTAATCATATTTTTCTTGAGTATCAACTCATTTTTCAATCTTGGGACCTATTTCTCTCATTCAATTCAATGAAATTGTTAATTCCAATGATCCGGTTGTCAACCTTTACTTGTTGACCAACCGATTGCATGTATAAAAGGATATGAATAAATGATGAGTATTAATCAACACCACAAGTGTCTTATACTGAAATATATGATCAAATGTAAAGATCCCAATTAAATGAAAGTGAATAACTTGGATCAATTACATGCATAACTAAACTATAGGATTTGCTCCCCCTAAATGTATGCATACAAAATATTTGTATGAAGCAAGAGTATGCATAAAAAGATATGAAGCATTGGGAGCTTATCCTATACAAGAATATAAGCCATTTATCAAATATAGACAATAAAATAAAGACATACCTTCATCATCTTCATGTTCTCAATGTAAAGAGACTAAACAAGATATGGCTCAAACAAAACATTAGTCTTACATGCATATGTAATCACATGAAAATATTATATATGAATATATTAATATGCGCATAGAGAGGAGGAATGATACATGTAACTTGATCTTCGTGCACTTCATCCTTGTCGTGATTTAGGTCCACCATCAACGAATATTTCTATCTCAACTCATATGAAGTCCGTGAACCATTTCTCATAATTTCCATTTCTATATCCACATGAGACTAGGACAAAGAAAATGCTTATAAAAATATTAATCTCGTATAATTGGATTTATCATTAATCACCAAAACCAAATTAGTGACACTTGAACTTTCACGGGCGACAGCGACGGCAATGTGCGATCGCTCCCGTGGCAGCTTCCTCCCATGTTGCAGGACCTCTTGCTCGTCAACAACCCCGTGCTATCCGGCCACCTTGCCATCTCCGCCGCCAGCCTCTCGCTCCTACGCCGCCTCGTTGTAGCCTCCTCCGTCCTCTCCGGTGACCTCCCATCCACGGCCTTCCCTCATCTCGAGCAACTCGTCCTCTCCGACAGCCGCTTCGCCAGCCGCATCCCGAGTACCTCGCGCGACTGGGTAAGAGGACGACGGTGATGGCGGGGGAAGTACGGACAACGGCGGCGACGGGAGAGGTGAGGGCACCGTTGCCGAACTTGCCATCCTCGTCGCCGACCTTTCTCGTCAAATCTGGCACCCCACCGAGCGGGGTGAGAGGGCGGGAGAGAGGAAGTGGCGGCATGGGGGAGATGAAGAGTACGGCGCCGGCCAGCGTTGAATTACTCCGGTCGGCCAGATCCGCCGGCGAGGAGGTCAGGGTTGCTGAATCCGGTGGCCCGTCCTCACGCAGGGCTGGCTCTGGGCCTAGGCGGGTTGTGCAACCGCCTAGGGCCCAGGTCAGCGAGGGGCCCATCAAACCATCCACCATGCACCCCTTCTACTCTATCGCACAGGTGTGTGCAGTCGACCCAATTGACGCGTCGAGGCTCTACGAGCGATGAGCGTCAGGCGAGGGCGGTAGCGCGATCGACCACGATTCCTGACTCCGGCCGCCAGGCAGGTCAGCGGCAACAGCCGCCTGATGCCCACGCAACCACACGCCCAGCCGCCCGAGCCCTGCCTCATCGTGACTTGGTGAGGACTTCTCATGTTCTGATGCTATATATATCTCGTTTGCATCTATTTGGGCTAATCTTAGTTCCAAAATTAGATTAGGTTTTTTTCCTTGTTGTTTAATTTACTTCATAATTTTAGGAGTTATAATGTTGCCAAAAAGCATTTGTTATGTGCTAAAAAAGAACAGAAGGAGATGAGAAGAACAATTTATTGAATCACAAACAGTTCTTAAAGATTTTGCTTCAAGAAAATGCTCGAAGATGTTCTTATTTAGAGAGACAGAGAATATTTGTGGTCTTCTATTTAAGGTATTCATACTACTTATTTATACTGCTCTTTTAGTTATTTGTTATACTATCAACGTTATTTATCAAGAATAAATATCATATTACAATTTGTCACGTATTCTAGAAAATACATGGTTTATATAGCATATATTACAAGTAAAAATAATGTTTACCTTCAAGGGCCAATAAAACCAAGTTCACGTAGGGCCCTTGAAATTATAGAGATGGCCCTGTCCTCACGGATGGCGACGACGGCTAGGGAAGGACGAGGAGGCGGCGGAGGCGCATGAAGAAGGGACGAGGGGGCTCTGGCTCCGGCTCCGACGTGCGGCGGTTGCGCGATAAGCTCTGCCGTCAACCGTAGGCCCCGACGGGCGCTGCATCCGTCCTTTCCTTGCCAACACCACCTCAAGGGGAAGGAGAAGGAGGGAGGGGGCACCAGCGGCAGGTCCGATTGGTGCGGTGCGTGCGGGCATGCGGAGGCGCGTGGGGGATGGCGGAGGCGCGTGGGGGGAGGAGGGACGGCAGCGGTACCGCCTCGCCGCCACTTCGTCCCCACCCCCCACCGCCACCTCCTTCCTAACGGCACCTGCCACTACTGCCATTGCCGGTACTGCCCCTACTGGCTCCGTCGATCCAGAGAAGGAAAGGGGTAAGGGGAGGGAGAAGAAAAGGGGAGAGGGACACCAACGCCGGCTTCGTCGACACCGCTACCGCCGCAACACGGGTGGCGCCCATGACCCGCGTGGGGAAGAGGCCGCCGAGGAAGTTTGGGACCAGAGTAGAGTGAGGGTTGGTGAGGGGATAGATAAGGCTATTTTTCATAACAACCCTTAACTTATCAGGTTTACAGTGCCATTCCTAAAATCGAAATTTTCTCTTCTTCGCATTCAATTTTGTAAAAGAACTAGGGATATTTCAAATAAAATTTCATGGACTGTCAGGTAGTGGAAGGGTCTTTCCAAAATTCCACTTATTAATGAGGATTTTTTTTTGCAATATTGCTAGTGCACGTGTGGCATGCATGCAAGGGGAGACCGGACACATGGGGTAGGAGGTACCGGACTTGCACCGTGTGCTACTGGTTTCAACTGGCCAACTAGGGAGCACTGTTGCAAAAGAAAATACGTGGCAGCCATCCTGAGGTGCCAAAAAAAATTCAGAAAAACGAGAAAATCCGTACCACTGGGGGCTTTATTAATTGATGATTTAGGATGTCACATCTTTGGTCCCCTCGAGATCAAGATGTCTCCGTATGGTTCCAGCTGGTTAACCTTGATAAAATCACGAGTTGCTAAAACTGCAGAATAAAGCGTCCTCAGTAAGTAAATACAAGTATTGAACCAATAACACCTACACGCACCTGAAAAAACAAATACTACCAAACAGCCACACTAAACAGGAAAGCTAAGAATATAAAACACCAAACCAAACATTTGTGAACACCGATCTTGCCCACGCACGGTGTTAGGCCCTCATCCTCTCTCATTGAGGGAGAAAAGAAACATAGCCATTATTGACATAGTTAAAACCACAAACTCGTTCAAATCAAACATGGCTACAATTTCTCAAAAAGAAACAAAAAAAACATAGCTGAAAATTTCCAAGGTATTTCTTCAAGATTTTCCGACATCTGTCTACGGCTAAGCAAACTAGGTGTTGCCCACTTATCCAACTCAGAAAATAGTGTTATGACACATTTGTTTTCCTCCATTAAAATAAATGAACTAATAAAGTGAACTTATTATATTTACTTAGCCAACGTAATGAACATTTGTGTCATGGCCCATGGACATCACACATCAGAAAACTGCACACCAAAAGAATACGCCAAAGTCAATACGATCATCTGTGTCAAAAGGAACATTTCATCTAATCTTTAGCCCATGACCAGCCCCATCTAATCTAACTTTTGATTGTGAGTAATTCCTCAACAATTTTATTTAATAACTTAGTGAGTATCCATTAATGAATCAGAATTAATTCTAGTACCATAGTAGCATATGCACCTTAATTAAATTTACTAACTACACGCCACTAGACGATTCAACGAATCCTTCACAGAGTTCACAAGACCTAAGCATTAAGAAATTCGATTTCCCCGTTAGACAACACCTCCCAATAACAGTAGTAAAATGTCAGTACTATAAATTCTTATAGGCATGTTAATACTTAATTCAGAAATCAACAAGTGATTTCCAAAGGTGCCAAAAAATGTAGTGAGGAATATAGTGATCCTTGCAAAGAAGCAAAAAAAGGTAAAACTTACAATATCAGGAGATAAGTTCATCAACCATTACATAAAAAAATTGTTTATTGGCAACCGGTAGACTGCTAGTCTGCGTGCTTAACTGCTGCACATGTGACTTTACATCTATGGATATCAGATATTTCACTCTTCATATTCAGAGGATGTTTTTTTTGGATTTTTTAGGATTCGGAGCTTTTAACTCCTCAGATTTGCTGCAAAATTACGTGCAAATTTTAGGAGGAATTTTTGGTCAATGACTAGTACAAAATGTTTCATTCTACATGTGCAGCCATAGCCTGAAACATGGTCTGAGCAGAGTATTTGGACATTGATTAAATAACAGTCTCTTGCAAAGTACGATAATTCTGAACGAACGGGAGCAAGCTTTGGAAGCAGAGAATTATTCTACAATCCAAAGAGCAACACATTCTGAATTACATCCGCTGCTTGCCATCAGCCCATCTGGAAACCATATTCAAAAGATATGAATAATTTTACATGAATAATAGCATCTCATTGCAAGTGAAGCAATGAACTAACAACTGGTAACGAAAGGTAACTGCTTGTAAATGCATTTAGAACAAATCCACATTACAGAGGTGAAGTAGAGATGCTAACATGCTATTCAGACATGGCAACTACCGGAACAGGCAACAATGATTGTGAGAGCGAGGAGACAAGGATGGAATTTAGATATACCTGAACAAGGGTAGTAGAAGATGAAGAGGCCCTCGAGGTCTTTGCTGGATCTTGTAGCGGGGCAGGGGCACGTGGCAGCGGATCTTACATGGAGGGGAGGAGGCAAACAGTAAGCTTCATGGAGGAGAGGACTTTTTACCCGTGGCCACGCCCACTCGAGACCCGAAGACGTCGTGGGCAGCAGCCAGGTTTTATTTTTTATTCCTGAGTAACTCATGCCCAACCCGATACATATGTATTAGCTGATTTCGATTCATCTCTTAATTCTTATACTCTTTCTCTTGGTCTATTTGTGATGCTAACTGATAATATCTTGTGATGAAATTCAAACTATTGTTGATAATTAATAATTTGGCAAATTATTAATTTTGCTTTTCTTTATTAAATTACCTATCTTGTGAGCTACTATTCTTGTGAGACCTATTGGGTACCCATCAGGCATATCAGTGCTTGTCGGGCATGGGTACGGACACGGAGTTTTGCCCGCTAACCCTAATGGGTAGGTTTGGGCGGGCGACGTTAGGTACCAGGACTGACATGGTTTTGTTCTACCCATGTCCGATCCGACCCATTGCCATCCCTATGGAGGAGGGCAACGCCATGGAGAGAAGTAATAGCGTACCTGGAGGCTGGCGTGACGGATCTGGATTTGGTGGAGGCTATATCGATGCCGTACAGGGCGCCATACAATTATCGACAGGCGAGAGCGTCAATGAATTTTGCACGGATGGAAAGCAGCGGCGGTGATGGGGGAATGGAGGCGGTGGTGCTGGTGGAGGAAGGCGTCGGCGCAAGCCAGCGTTCGCTCAGAAAGGAGTTGTCGAGAAGAACGGCGCTCGCGCTCGTGTCCGCGTGGCATCCGCGTGGGTGGGGAAGTTCCACAGGCTGGACTGGTGGATCGATTTTTCCTAGAGTTTTGAGATTATTGGGCCGAGAAACCTGTCTTTCCGGACCTTACGGAATGAACCTTTGAGTAGTCTAGGAATTCGAATTTTTAGCATTTTTAATTTTATTTATTTAAAGATTTGCAAAAATAATTTTTCGTTTTAAAATATTGCAGAACTAATCTTCAATCGCCCTCTGGGAGGGCGAGATTTAAAAATCGCCCTCCCAGAGGGCGATTTTTCTGACGTGGCAAACGGCCGTTGAACGCCGTCTGCTGCGTCGCGGCTTTTTTCCAAAAAGTCCCTTGCCGCCCTCGGTAAGGGCGATTTTTCCCCTTCCTGGGGGCCGCTTGCCGAAGGGCGGCCGCCCTGGCAATTTTGCAGGCGGCCCCCTTGCCGCCCTTGGCAAGGGCGATTTTTGCCAGGCGGCCGCCCTGGCAATTTTGCATGCGGCCCCCTCGCCGTCCTTGCAGAGGGCGATTTTTGCCCAATCTCGCCCTCTGCAAGGGCGATTTTTGGCCTGCTCCCTATATAAGTCGAGTTCGTTGACGACGGCGTCATTTACAGCGCTCGAGACTCCAGAAGAAAAAACAGAGAGAGGGGTGAGGAAGAAGAAGGAGAGCGGCGAAGCCCTGTCGGTGTGCATAATCGATCGCAGGTAAATACAATATCCCGCTATATGTTTGTGTTATTTATTTTGTGTAGATTATTATAAAAAAAGAATATTTTGTGAATATTTGAATAGTTGTTTAGTAGTAAGATCTTGATTTATAAATTAGGGCATGATATAATTTAGGGAGTTTGACTTAGGACGAACCGATTTAGATGAACCTATAGAATATATTCTGATCTATGTCTATATTATTTAAATAGATGTGTAGCACTATAATCTGGATTTTTAAAATGTAGGATATATCCTTACATATGTATACATTTCTTTGTGTAGAATTTTGTTTAATATTTGAATAGATGTGTAGCCAGGGTTGGACTTACCGCCGGGGGCCCGGTTACCGCCACCCAGCGGTACGACGGTTACCGCAGTAACCGCGCAAAACCACGACAAATTTGCAAATCAAAATTTGAATTCAAAAATTCGGGCAAACCGTGGTATCGACCGCGATTACCGTGCGGTTTGGCGCGTTAACCGCGCGGTTTGGTGCGGTTACCACGCGATGTGTGACGGGCCGCACAGTAACGGGCCGGCCCATTTTTTTTTCTTTTCCAATTTTCAAATTTATTCTCCGTTTTGCTCTCAAATTTGAATAAATATTACTCTTTTTTGAGAAATTTCTTCACCATAAAACACTACAAATCAAGCACTACCGTCACTATTTTTTTTGATTTTTTTCTTTTTTTTAAATTTTTGAATTCGGCCGAAATTCGTTAAACCGTACCGCGCGGTACGGGTAACCGTACCCCCGCAGTACGGGCGGTAACCGCGGTAACCGCGCGGTTACCGCCGGTACATCAAACCCTGTGTGTAGCACTTAGTTATTGATTTATAAATTACGACATGATTTATTTGATGGAATTTGACCGATTTGGATGAACATATGTAGAAAATAAGTACGATTGGCGGTACATCTAGATGAAAAAACCAATTCGGTATATTTTAAGATCTAGAACAGAGAACATAATGTTATAGAATTTAACTTAGGCACAGATTGATCTAGGCAACATATTCGTATTACGAAATAAACTCAGTTTGAATGTGTTTATCAAGCGCAATGGCAAGCAAGGTCATATTTCAGATAGTTCACGGTGAAGGCAATGTTAGATATGGTCGAGATGGTGTTGATATGTCAGAATTTAGTATGAAATCAAAGGGCATCGATAGGCCAGCCGATAAAACATTTGAGTCAGTCTATAGTTGGTTACTACGTGGATTTAAAGTGGATACAAGAGTGAACACAATGTCCCTATCCGTTGTAGTCAGTCGTGCAACAGAAGGATATTATTGGAAACTAATGCCTATAGATAACACCGAGTCCTGGAGACGTTATGTGGAGATGGCCTTTGAAAGGTCCTGACCCCTTGTTATTTTTGTGGCATTGCATGAAATCGATAGCAGTGTTACAGTGCAAACAGAGGATGGTGAAGGTCCTAGCAATGCTGTGGAGAATGTTGGACCATCGATGCAAACTAGGAGTAACGAAGCAAGGTTGGATGAGGCAATAGGCGTGGCGGATGAGGGGGAGAGAATCGAAGCAATTGTTGAGGAAATGGAGAGGGAAGATTCTGAAAATGAGCAGGCGAAGGACGATGAATCATCGGACGAGGAGGAAGATGTAATGCCCGTTGATTGGACAAATGTTGATTTCTCTCAACTTGTTATCTCAGAGGGGCAGCAAACACCCTTTGAATACAAAGATAACGAGGTAATCCAATGTGCCAAGTATGCTCATAAGGAAGACATGAAAGAGGCGATGAAGCATTGGGTGGTCTCCATACATAGAGAGTTTAGGGTGGTGAAGTCTACGAACTATGTGTATGACGTGAAGTGCACGAAGGATGATTGTCCGTGGCACATTCATGCATATAAGAAAAAATGGAATGACTATTGGAAAGTAAGCATTGTTGGTGAGCACACATGTTGGTTGCCAGGGGTTGATAAGTATCACCGCAACATTACCTCAGCTTTTGTTGCCGGTGAGATGTACATCGATGTGGTTTGTAACACGGACTTTGAACCGGGCTCCATTATCAGACACATTGAAAACAAATTCAAGTATACTATAAGTTACTACAAGGTTTGGAGGGCGAAACAAAAGATTTTGGAGATGAGGTATGGCACATTTGAAGCATCCTATGATAATTTGCCTCGCCTGTTAGGCACCATTGCTCAGAAAAACCCCAATACCTATTATGACATTCAGACCTTTCCGTCATCTAATGACCCGAGTAAGAGCATGCTGCAAAGAGCCTTTTTCTCTTTGGGTGTTTGCATCAACGCATTTGTGCACTGTCATCCTGTGTTATGCATAGATGGAACCTTTTTGACAGACAAATACAGAGGTCTGATACTGACGGCGATTGGAGCCGATGGGAACAACCAGGTGTTACCTATGGCGTTTGCATTTGTCGAGAGTGAGAACACCGAAAGCTGGTATTGGTTCTTGGAGAGAGTTCGCTGCCAAGTCGTGCGTATGAGGCCCAATGTTTGCCTCATTCATGATCGTCATGCGGGAATGTTGAAGGCAATTAACTACCTGCAGAATGGTTGGCCGGAGAGGGGACTTCCAGCTAGGTGGCATGATGTTTGTAGTAGGTGGTGCATGCGCCATATGGGAGCCAATTTCTACAAGCAATTTAAGAACAAGCACCCGATTGATCTATTTAAGAGGCTATGTGGTCAGAATCAAGAGAAAAAATTCAATGAGTTGTGGAGGAGGTTGGATGAGCTGACAACAAAGCAAACCGACGAGCAATCTCGTCGGCCACAGGATGACGATCCTCCAGTACCTCTCGGTCCACTACATGATGACCCGCCAACAATGAGAAGAAGGTCCGCATCATCAATACATAATTTCTCGCAGTGGATAGAGAATGAACTGGAAGAAAAGTGGTCTCTGTTGTATGACACTGACGGGTCTCGGTATGGTATAATGACAACCAACCTGACCGAGGTGTACAACTGGGTGATGCGAGGAGTGCGAGGACTCCCACTGGTCGGTATTGTGGAATTTATCTTTCATGGCACTCAGGCATACTTCAGGGACAGATACAAGAAAACTGCCCCTTCGATGGCGGATAACAACATTGTATTTGGGAGTGTGGTGACAAAGTATATGCAAGATAAAATAGCAAAGGCTATGAAGCACAGAGTTATTCTCCAAGGAACCCAAGTTCATAGGTACGAAATCATGTGTGTGGACAGGAGAAGGCGCGGCATCAACTGCGTTCAAGCTATGCAGGAATGTGTGCTTCATGCGGAGGGCGGTTGCAGTTGTAGCTGCATGAAGCCCAACCAACCCTGCAGGAGGCTAACTGGAGGAGAGAATTCTCAATTCTATCTCTGCGGTGTGTGAGCTTAAGATATGGCGATCGATGTTGAGTGCGCACTGCACAGGTGACACTGACAGATGAAAGCCGTGAAAGGGAAAACCGGCCGATCGGCACCCGACAACGATGCTTACCTCTGCTAGCATGTCGTCCGCACATTTGCTCGATCCGCCTACATGATTTCGCTCGTTTTTCCTGCAAATTTTACCATCGTTTTCAGAGTAGTGAGGTACTACTACTACTACTACTAGCTGAGTCGCGTAAATACACACCTAGCTTGTGATATTGTTCAGTATGGTCCTGAGTTTATAGCCTGTTTGTACATATCGATACGAGCTGTGGTTGTCTTGCATTCTCGTACAGGGATAGCACCGCTCAACAAAGTTTAGCTGACCAGGACTGAAAACGCAACCTCGATCCAAGTTAGTGGACAACAAATTGAACGAGAATGCCAACACGACGGCACCTATTAGCTACTCCTAGCTAAGACGAGAAAGGAACCATACGTTTGGATCGATCTCTGTCAAGGCACTCCATGACACCATGTGATATGGTTACACGCCCTCTCTAATCTCATCGCTTACGTGCGACCTCCTGATTAAAGTCTTGTTGTTTTTCAATTTTTTCGTACCCCACTTAATTGCCTCCACTTCATAACGTTTGTCTTTCATCCGAAAGAACACAATTAAAGTTCATGATTTCTTCTGTCTTCATTACACGTTAAAGTACAAAAGGGGGGAGAAGAAGGAGAAATCAGCATGCCTTTTCCTCTCATTGCCACTTGGTAGGCTTGTGTTGAGACACATCACAATTAAGCAATCAAGCTATGCATATCAATTAATCCGTGCTCATATAAGTCATAAGCCTCTGAATTTAAAGTTCGTTCATGCACCCATTGAGCAGTGCAAATCACTCCATGGATCCGGGAGAGGGAGACGACCATCCGGGGCAAAGCAAGCAGTAGCACTAGTACGATTCGAGGTGGGCCGGGTCGCGCGTGAGGACAAGCGGGTGGATCGCCCGCTAGTCGCCGTGCGCCACGAGGGCCCGCGCGTGGCGAGACCAGAGGCGCCTCCTTCTCCGTTCGTCCTCGATCGCTGTAGGACAGCCAGGCCCACCGCGCAGCAGTAGACGCGCCGTGCTGTACCGCTGCCGCGTGATTTCCACTGTTGGTTCCGGCCCCTTCCTGCCACGGAGAAGACGACGACGAGGCTCTCTACTAGTCTGCTACTGATTGGTCTCATCGTCTCTGCGTGAAAAAAAATGATGCTCCAGTAATAACTGAAAGAAAAAACTATACTACTACTACTACTATTATTCCAGTACTATATAAGTGCCAAAAAAATCGAGATGCAAAAAGACAGATTTTGAAAGACAAGCAAGAGCTGTTTGGATTCGTTTTCTCGTACTGTTGGGCGTCATATGTCCTGCAAGGCTCCGGTGCATGATTGTCACTATTCTCCCACCTGTAGAAGGCATTGTTGTTCAGTTGCATTCTCGCTGGTAAATGGTACTCCTATTTTCGCGTAAATACGGAGCGCCGTACAGAACGGGAACGTGATGGGAGGCGAGATGGCACGGCAATTCGGCATGGCGAGCGGTGGATGGGGAGGAGAAAAACGTGAAAGCGAAGGGGACGGTGCGGCAGGGAGTGTACGGCCTTGTTCGTCAGTAGTACTCTGCAGCGCGTTTTTGGAGTTCGGAACTTCGGTACTGTTCGGCACTGTGTTGCACTGTTCGGGGTACTGTAGCAGTGATTGCGCCGTTGTCTGTCCACGCGCGCGCCGCAACGTCGCCGACCGTTAACTGATAACGCGCGGCTCTGCCGAAAAAAACCGTCAACGACACTGAGGACGGCGCGCACAGTAAACACGAAAAAACGGAGTGATCCATTAGCGCGTGATTAATTAAGTATTAGGTAATTTTTTTTCAAAAATGGATTAAATTGATTTTTCCAAGCAATTTTTGTATAGAAACTTTTTACAAAAAATTACACCGTGTAGTAGTTTGAAAAGCGTGCGTATGCGAAAAATAATGTTCGCAGGGGAACTCCACAAAATATGTAATTTGCTATGCGCACGTGGCTGAAAAATGTCTATAACCGTAAAAATAATAATTAAATCCAACAAATGTTGGAATTACGTATTAATTGACGCGTATGTGTAATATTGCGTCATGCATGAAAAAAATTAAAACGTAGTTAGGAAAAATTGCAACTTTTAAAAAATCTCAGCAACGACTTCGTTGCCGCAAAAATAATAAATAAATCAAAAAAATGTTTGAATTACGTAATGATTGACGCGTGTTTGTAATACTGCGTCCAGCATCACAAAATTAAAACGTAGTTACTCAAAACTTTCAATTTTAAGAAAATCTCCGCAATGACTTGGAAACTGCATAAATAATAATAAAAATCCAATACATACTCGAATTACGTAATAATTATAACGTACTGCTAATACGGCGTGCAACATGAAAAAATTAAAACGTAATTAGCGAAAAAGTCAAATTTTTACCAAATCTCATCAACGACTTGAAATCTGCATAAATACTAATTAATTCTAATACATATTGGAATTAATACATAACTGACGCATAATTGTAACATTGCGTCTAGCATGAAAAAATTAAAACGTAGTTAGGAAAAAGGTCGTAATTTGGAAAAATCATGCAACGACCTATAATCCGCATAAATAAAAATTAGGTCAAGTACATACATAGTGCAATTACATAAAAATCGACGCGTATGTCGAATATTGCGTCACTATGAAAATGTTAGGGTGTAGTTAGGAAAAATTCCAATTTTTACAAAATCTCTACAACGACTTCGGAACCGGAAAAAATAATAATTACATGGAACAAATGTTGCAATCACGTAATAATTGTCGCGTATTTGTAATATTGCGTGCAGCATGAAAAAATTCAAACGTAGTTAGAAAAAAAGTCCAATTTTTATAAATGCTCACCAATAACTTGCAAACCGCATAAATCAACTAAAGTGAATGCAGTACATTTTTTAGGTACATAACAAATAGATAGCTCAGGAGCATTTTGGATAACTATTATCGTGCTGAGGAACTACTGATAGCGATAGTACACCTCATCGGCAATCCAATCACGCAAGCTGCTCATAGCATGCTCACTATTTGTCGCGTAGTACAGCTGATCGAAAGATGCGTGCTACGGGGGCACGGGACAGACGTTGTAAAGAGCATTGTTCTGACGGTAGTACGGATCCCTACTATCCAACCTGAAATTGTGCAGAGCAAAAGCAGCATGTATAATCCGTGATGGAACACGTTCATCACGATAGTATGGTATTTCTTTAAAGATTTTCCACTGCTTTTTTACGATGCCGAATGTTCTTTCAACAATACCTCACAATGAGGAATGTCGATAGTTGAATGTCTCTTCTCGTCCCTCCGGTGGTGGCGCTCCTTCTCTGCCAAGTTGATCCCTGTGGTAACGGACATGTGGGAACGGTGCAAGAAATCCCATCCTACTAGGAAAGCCAGAGTCGACAAGTAGGTACTTTCCTGCGTTAAAATTGTAAAATTATTAGTTTTGCATTACACGTCAAACTTGAAATGTACTAACATAAGCCTTTGAAAAAAATTAGCGAACAGATTTTACTCACCAAATAGGACCCGTGGGAAATTGTCGGGGTAGTACTGCACTGCCTCGTTCAGAATCCTTTGGTCATGAACCGATCCTGGCCATCCAGCATCGCAGAAAATAATCCTCCCGTCGTGATCACAAATGACGAGAACATTTTTCGTCGTTACATGGTGCCGGTTACGGTGTTGAATAGAAGTAGCTGCAGACGTCACTACGAACACATGCTTTCCGTCTACGGCACCCACTGACTGGTAAAAGGGTTTGAACCAATCTGAACTTAGCAGCACTGGGTGAGGTTCGGTGAAGTTGGGATCCACAGGTTTTAAAATATTCGTAGCCAGGTCGTTCATAGCAGTCAAGACTTGGTGGAAGTAAATAGAAACTGTTGAGGTAGAGCGGACCCATCGATTGTTGGCGTCTCTATTGGAACGATTTCCACTCATAATGTACAAGAAAATCCCAAGTTTTTCCATAGAACATACCTCGGCTGTTCCATCGAGGCCGTATGAAGTGATCAGGAGGTCATGTAAGCTGTTTATTTGTTCTGCACTCAACCGGAACATTGCTCGACATTGGTTTCGATTTTGCAATGTTTCCATCATCCAACTCATGCCGGTTTGAACCGGTATTCTGTTGGGTGCTCTCTCATTTACCTCCTCATCAGCGGCTACTATGTCGATGAAGGCATCGTCCTCGTCACTGCTAGAGTGTCCTCTCCAGTTTTATCCAGTACCACCAGTACTCATTTCCGTATTCCTTCATAATTTCACAACCCAAAAAAACCATCATAAATCAGTTTGCATGCAATTTACAAATTGTAAAGCACAAGTAACGGACATGTGTAATGAATGCATTTCACATATTATACAAGACAAAGTAGCACTCGGTCGTTTTACGGTCAACATTTCAGTGAGCAAAAGCAGCAATTGAAGTAAAATTATAATTTTCATAAGCAGCAGGGATCTGGGCAGCAACTGAATTAACAGTTCAACAGCACTGTCATCACTGTACTGCACACATAGCAAATGTTATAATACTCCGCAAATATTGCATAATCTCAGCAAGAACATAA
The DNA here is from genome assembly GCA_008326285.1 of Oryza officinalis. NCBI lineage: Eukaryota > Viridiplantae > Streptophyta > Magnoliopsida > Poales > Poaceae > Oryza > Oryza officinalis. The sequence goes on along the minus strand of BDMV01000005.1, from coordinate 44,192,684 downwards.
CAAATGTAACCACGTGAAAAGTAATTAACATCAGGTTTATTGTTAAAACAACACACTCGATACTGCACGAATCAACATGGTTATGCAAAGATAATAATACAACTAATGATACTACTAGCAGCTAGTTGGTGGCACCAGAAGAGGAGTCGGCTCCTTTTCCACCTGTCGAGATGTATTCCAGCCGCATTGCTGCGTCTGGAAGCCGAACAAAGCAGAAGCAATGGTAGGGATCGTGGAATAGCCGACAAGCAGCATACCAAACCGAACCCCCAATAGGGTGGCCATCACTTTCCACTAGCTGCAAGCATGCCTCATGACCTGTAGCCTTAGCTGCAGCTGCCTCCCTTGCGCGGCTCTCCATCGACTCCATTCGGAGGGCTGCAAGCCGTTCTAGTGCCTGACCAGTGGAGGAGCTGCGGGACTTCTTGGCAGACCCCCCTGAGCTACTGCAATCTGCGGCCGACCTTTTCCCCTTACCCCTGTCCTCAGCTAGTGGTGGCATTGCCGACGGAGCTGGCGGTCTGTAATTGGCAGTGAGCTGCGACATGTCGATGGTCTGCCACTGTACTGCCCCTTGTGGTGCGCCTTGGGCAGCCCCCGCGACGTCGGAGTGGTTGCCGACAACCGTGCGGCCACCGAACACCGCGTGGTGAAGGTCGATGTGCTTCAGAGGGTCATTTCTGAAGACGATCACACCTTTCCTCAGCTGTCAAAATCATATTAAGCACAAGTTAGATGATAAGCAATGAAATACTAAAAAAGTTTGCAAGTTGACAACCGAGTCAGCATACTGCAGTGTTCAAAACTTTATAATGATGGAACAAAACTGAAGAAAATGATGCATGCTGCAAACTGTATTGTATGTTTTTAATCCTACCATATCTGTCAAGGACATAGCAAATTCAGTTCATTGTCAAATCTGCAAAGTTTCAGAAAAGGACATAGCAAAGGACATAGCAAACGTCATAAACAGAAATCATAATGTCTGGTAATATAAGTTTTGCATTATTTATACTTGCCATTCAGAGAAGTGCAGCCGAAAAATAGAACAACATAGAGACTACATTTTCATGCCTGTACCATCATGTAGTTTCAGAATGTTGGTGACAAAGAACAGTTGTCTCCTTAGTCAATTCTTGAGATGTCAATGATCAGATTGTAAAGGAAATTCATATGGTATAACAATTTTCAGGACTCATTTGGAGTTATCCCATAAAGAGATTTTGCACAATTGGAAAAAATCATATGCATTTCATTCATACAGGACAAAAAACCATAGTGTAATACTGCCTCCATTGAAAATGGCTGATTGGAATAAATCATCTGATCTACAACAGTTTGTCAACTTATATGCATGTATAGGCAGTATATTAGATTGAAACTTGACAAAAATTTCAGGCCAGATTTCAGACTTTTAGAATTCAGATGAGATAAAGACAGTGGTTCTATACGCCAGCACAAAATTCAGTTTACTACTTCAAAATTCATGACAGTACTTCACTTCAAAATTAGTATAGTACTTCCCTTCAAAAATTCAGTAGTCTCAGATGTCAACTTATATGCATGTGTAGGCAGTATATGGGACTCATGGCCAACAAAAATTATGCAAGACAAGATTCAGAATTCACATCCTTGTTGCAGTTTGGACCTACTGACCCACATCCATTTGCTCCTACAAATGAATGTATGCTACAACCATTTTCAGAGAATTCAGTGCTACAGCCGTTACACAGAATTTATACTACAGCCATTGATGTGGGAAATGTGAAAAATTGAAAACCAAATTTATATTATATCCATTTCACAGAAATCGACAACCCATCCATTTTCAGAACAATCTACAACAGTTTCTGAACTTATATGAATATATAGGCAGTATATTACATCATCTATTTCAGATTGTAGATTTCAGGCATTCAGATTTTGGAATTTCAGAATAGAAATTTCATATCAGATCAAGAGATGACTGTAAAAATTATCATACCTGACAAAAAATAGAAGTAAGAAGAAATTCAAAGGACTGATGAGGTAGAGCATGTAGAAAAGGTCAAAAGAAAAACTAAACAGGATTTCTGTTGATGCTTGCAGACCAAAAGCTGAATTTAAAATTGATTTCAGTACTAGACCTATGACTCCATAGCTCAAGTATGTCTCCAGTACAAAGTTTTGAACAATACAGTTGTAAATTTGGAGTACCAAAAATTAGAACGCATACTGTCTCCTGCTATGTATGTCTGCATCTATCTATACATCTATCTATCTATATATCTGACAAAGGAAAAGCATGTGATGGGGCAATTGAATTTCAGACATTGCAGTCTCTATTTATGAACCATGCAAGAACACTAGTATAACAAGGTTATCAATTCAAATATTGCACTGTAAATTCATAACCATATATAAACTGCAGCTCAAAACATTTGTGGCCAAAAAAAGAATTGCAAAATTAGATTGAGCCAGTGCTGCCATACCCCATTTTGGCTTTTCCACCACGAATCGTCGGCAACAATGGCTAAAGTAACCGGATCACGACCAAGGCCAGTGTCCTGCGATTCCAGCCACACCCACAAGTGGAACTGTTTTTTACAATCGCGCCAGATGTACTGCAATTGCTCTCGATTGACCACCTTCCTGCATTTCTCATACATTTTCTTCTCCAAGTTATCCCATGCCTTGCTCTTGGGGGTGTTGGAGGTGATGTTGTAAGCTGCAATCTCCTCCAAGCAGCTCTCAAGAAAGACACGGACCTCCATATCGGTCCAGCGATGGCGCCCTTCCGACATCTACTACGGCCAAGTCAAGCTAGAATGAACTTAAAAAATCGTGGGTGGGCATGGTGGTAATACCTTTGTTTCGTCGTGGTCGCGGATGACGTCCCAATTAATTGAACGGCCGACGATGGCAGGGCTCACTCGGCGGACGAACTCAACGACGTCTTTCGGAGACTTGGCGCAGACCTTGCATAAGGCGTCGGCGATGTGCAGCACGTCATCGGCTGCTACCTTGGCGCTGCCCGCGTCGGAGGTCACCGACTCGGAGGAACCCTCGCCGGACTCCAGATCTACGGCGGGTACAGAGGTGGAGCACGCTGGAGGGGATTGAACAATGGCCCCCTCCAATGCAGGCTGCAACAGCTGTTGCTCTCTCTTCCGCTTCTTTCCCCTCGTGTCCATCGGACGGAGGACGGGCTCGGCCTCAAATAGAGGTGGGGCAAAAACTCCGCCAGCTTAGCCGCCTTCAAGCGCGTCAGGTCGCCAGCGCTGTGGCACCCGTGCTCTCGAAGCTGTTGGCGCACAGCAAAAGCTACCCGGCCGGACGGGCGCCGCTCACGACGCGCACAGCGAACGCACTGGCCGGCTTTCACCGCCCTCGAGGGCGACGCCGACAGGTCGAGCGCACGCGCTGCCGCCACCTTCCACCACTGCTGCCGCAAGAGGACGCGCGGCCGAGAATCGATGGGCAAAAAAGGAGATTCCTCTGGTCGCCGCGCCTCGCTTTTCGCCTGACTTCGCGAGAGCTCCTGGAGGAAGAAAGGGGATCGATCTGCTCCATCGCACAGGCTGAGACGAAAATTTTTCAGCTCGCCGTTCGGCAGCTGACGGACAACATGACGCCGTTACGTACTAACCGAAGACAGGTGACCGATGTCTTGCGTGGATTTACTGTGCGCCAGCAGCTTCGCTGGTTCGGAACACCGCTGCGTTCCGAACCGCTCACTGACGAACAAAGCCTACGTGTACCGTGAACTCGCCTCCTCCCCCCACATGGGGCGGGCGAAACGACAAACCAAACGAGCGCTGCCACCTTCGCTCACGCCAGCCTCGCTGTTTCCCTTCCTGAGCTCCTCCCCCCTCTCGCACCGCTCGTTTCCGTTTGCTTTCTTCTCTCCTCCCCCGTTCAGGTTCAGAGGCATCCTCTCCTTCTTCACTCCACTCCAACGCACCCCCACCCCCTCCCGCTTTATAAGGAGGCGCTCCACATCACCACCCTTCCCACACCATCGCGGCAGCCACCGCATCACCCTCCTTCCTCTCCTTCCTCCGTCTCCCCCTTCCCTGGAGCCATTTCCTCCCCAAAGGCCCTCCGCCTTTCCTTTTCTTGATCTCTTCTATCTTGGATCCATCCGGCCATCCTTCCTAGGTAATAACATTTCCCCCACAATCTCTCTGGATGCTGTCCCTGCGCGCATATGCGCATTGTGGATGTTTGTTTGATGATTCTGGTGGAATTGGAAAGGTGGTGGGCGCGTTCCCAGCTCTAGGATGTTGCGTGCTTTCTGTTCCTGAAATGGGTAGCGAAATGCTTTCTCTGCTGATGCGTCAAGAAATGCGCGCGTCTCTGGTTTCGTTGGTTTCAAATTTCGCTGCAAGTTTGGGCGGTGTGTTTCTGCAAGTTTTGACAGGAATTTTCGGGATGGAGAGCGAGGGTGGTTCTTAATTTATCAATTTTCATGGCATGCAGATAAATTTCCTGAACTGAATTTGTTGCAACAACTTTTATTGGCGTAAAACGGTGTATATTATTTGGACGCGATTTGGTTCTGGGTTTCTGCACCTACTATGGCTGTATCGAGCCTGTCTCTTGATGTTTGCGGTGGATTGGGGTGATTTCTCCTATTTGTTTTCATTTTCCAACAATAGAGGGTCGTTCTTGGATCCTGTGCACCGTGCTCTCTTCTATGCAAAATTTGGCTTCTGACCAGCTTCGTCTCATCATTTCTGTCCTTATAATAATCGAAAAGGTTACAGCTTTCTCGCGTTGAGAAGCTCCCGTTCCTATTTGGATGTAAAGCTACCCAAATCCCATTTGGTTGTGAAATCCTCCTTTGCATATGTTGTGCTTTGCTCTCCTGACGACAAGAAAAAAAATGTTCTCTGAAGCCTAAAAAAAGATAAGCTTTCTGAAGGTTCAGTTTGGGGCGTCGCTGTTCGACTTTGCGGCTATTTCTACCAACTTGTCATCACTCACTCCGTTCAGGTGTAGTAGTTCATTTATAAAGCTTTCTATTCTACTTTGCGTCGTCGTCAGTTCAGATTTTAAGAAGAAGTGAGATTCTAATCCCAGCTGAGCTTTAGATCTTGTGATTCACATGACTACGTCCTCAAAAGAAGGCATAAAAGTCTTTTCTATAGCTTTCTCGGTTGATGCGTAGTACTACTTCGTTCATTCGCTTTCAAAATCTTGGTGGTGTATCCATCAAGGGCCCCTAACACTGTCCTTCATTCCGTGACCATTGTTCTGATAATTATGGACCGTGAAAAAAGATAGCTCTTTTTTTGCTTGACGTTGTAGTTCTTTTTTCAGAAGCTTAGACCAATGAAAGGCTAGTTACTTTCTTTGCTCTAATCTAGTTTTTGGCCTCTATCTGCTTTGTGGTGCTAAAAAAATTACATAGTGAAGAAGTATCCAAGAGTAGTTAATTGTTACAGGCTATTGACTTTGTTACCTTGCAGGTGAATTTCAACGATGCAGTTCAGCAGTGTGTTTCCCTTAGAGGGTAAAGCATGCGTGAGCCCAATAAGGAGAGGTGGTGAGGGCTCAGGTAGTGATAGATTGAAGATCGGGGACAGTAGCAGCATCAAGCATGATAGAGCAGTGAGGAGGATGTGTCTTGGTGCTAGGGGCACCAGAAATGGTGCACAATGTGTGCTCACCTCAGATGCCGGCCCAGACACTCTTGTAAGTTTCATACTGTCAGTTATCAAAGTGGTGGTTTCTCACTGTCCTTTTGCTCTCCAATGCTATTAGCTGTTAGCATATCTAAACCCTGTATGAAAATTATTGCAGCATGTCCGAACATCATTCCGGAGGAACTACGCGGATCCAAATGAGGTTGCTGCTGTTATATTGGGTGGTGGCACCGGGACTCAACTTTTCCCTCTCACAAGCACAAGGGCCACACCTGCTGTAAGATGATACATTCAATTTCGAAGTTTCAAGTTGATGGGCTTTTTGCAGTAAAGGGGTATCATTTGCAAGGAGTGCTCAATTTGATTTGCCTGCTTTGAGTTTGACAAGTCGACATGAATCAGAAATCTCTACTTGTTTACAGACTACAGTTGTTGTCGGCACATGGCAATTGATATGCATGACACCAGTTAAAAGTATAGCTCGTTCAGTAGCATGTTTCTGCATTGTGTATAAATTTGTAGTGGCTGTGGCCCAATGATTTTGGGAGCTGGTCCCTATGGTGCCCTCCACGGCTCCACTTTAGCCAACATGATTCAAGCTCAACCTATCAAAGACTATCATGTGGATTGTTCAGTCATCTTGAAATTCCCAGCCTAATCTTTGTTCCTTTCCTTTTGTTGCATAACATAGGTACCTATTGAAGGATGCTATAGGCTTATCGATATCCCCATGAGCAACTGTTTCAACACTGGCATAAACAAGATATTCATAACGAGGGCCCGCCCGTGGCGAGACGAGAGGCGCCTCCTCCTCCGTTCGTCCTCGATCGCCGTAGGATAGCCAGGCCCACCGCGTAGCAGTAGGCGTGCTGTGCTGTACCGCTGCCGCGCGATTTTCACCGTTGGTTCCGGCCCCTTCCTGCTGCGGAGAAGACGACGACGAGGCTCTCTACTAGTCTGCTACTGATTGGTCTCGTCGTCTCTACGTGAAAAAAAATAATGCTCCAGTAGTAACCGAAAGAAAGAACTATACTACTACTACTATTATTCCAGTACTATATAAGTGCCAAAAAAAATCGAGATGCAAAAAGACGGATTTTAAAAGACAGGCAAGAGCTGTTTGGATTCGTTTTCTCGTACTGTTGGGCGTCATATGTCCTGCAAGGCTCCGGTGCATGACTGTCACTATTCTCCCACCTGTAGAAGGCATTGTTGTTCAGTTGCATTCTCGCTGGTAAATGGTACTCCTATTTTCGCGTAAATACGGAGCGCCGTACAGAACGGGAACGTGATGGGAGGCGAGATGGCACGGCAATTCGGCATGGCGAGCGGTGGATGGGGAGGAGAAAAACGTGAAAGCGAAGGGGACGGTGCGGGAGGGAGTGTACGTGTACGTATATCCTCCTCCATGCCTCGCTTGCACAGCAACGGATGATGCCTCAATTTTGTTGGTTTCTGCTCTTACGGGTTGCAGCGTGTTCAATTCGTATATGCAGCCACAGCCGGCCAACATTTCACCGTGTCCGTATACAGCACAGCAGACAAAAAATCGCCACGTCTGGCACGCTGCAGCTAGCTAGCAGTGCTACCCATGTGTGATGCTTGAAGCTACTAGAGTACTCCCATGGGTGTACTTTCTCAGTTTCATATCAAATTTATTTTTAGCTTTTTTTTTCATTTGTTTTAAAATAAATTTATTTTTAAAGTAATTATTACATCGAAGTTTATGAAAATAAAAAATAGTTGTGCTAGGAGTAGATAAAATAATAAATAGTTATATTAAAATTAGACAAAGTGAAGGTATTCTTTTTTTTGTTTGTATTGATATGTATGATATAGATAAAAATAAATTTATTTTGAGACAGGGATAGTATACGCAACAAACAAGCTATGCACAGTGTAGCTGAGTCCAACCCACTGGGCACTATGCAGTCTGCACCGAGCACCTGCAGCAATCATGTGCAGGCTTCAGCCACCATGGGGCTCGCTCGCAGTCGCAGCTTTCATGCCTGGCTGAACGCCTGAACATGGCAATGCATCCGTGATTGCATGACACGTCGGCCCAACCCTGCAGGAGGCTAACTGGAGGAGAGAATTCTCAATTCTATCTCTGCGGTGCGCGAGCTTAAGATATGGCGATCGATGTTGAGTGCGCACTGCACAGGTGACACTGACAGATGAAAGCCATGAAAGGGAAAACCGGCCGATCGGCACCCGACAACGATGCTTACCTCTGCTAGCATGTCGTCCGCACATTTGCTCGATCCGCCTGCATGATTTCGCTCGTTTTTCCTGCAAATTTTACCATCGTTTTCAGAGTAGTGAGGTACTACTACTACTACTAGCTGAGTGGCGTAAATACACACCTAGCTTGTGATATTGTTCAGTATGATCCTGAGTTTGTACATATCGATACGAGCTGTAGTTGTCTTGCATTCTCGTACAGGGATAGCACCGCTCAACAAAGTTTAGCTGACTGGGACTGAAAACGCAGCCTCGATCCAAGTTAGTGGACGACAAATTGAACGAGAATGCCAACACGACGGCACCTATTAGCTACTCCTAGCTAAGACGAGAAAGGAACCGTACGTTTGGATCGATCTCTGTCAAGGCACTCCATGACACCATGTGATATGGTTACACGCCCTCTCTAATCTCATCGCTTACGTGCGACCTCCTGATTGAAGTCTTGTTGTTTTTCAGTTTTTTCGTACCCCACTTAATTGCCTCCACTTCATTACGTTCGTCTTTCGTTCGAAAGAACACAATTAAAGTTCATGATTTCTTCAGTCTTCATTACACGTTAAAGTACAAAAGGGGGGGAGAAGAAGGAGAAATCAGCATGCCTTTTCCTCTCATTGCCACTTGGTAGGCTTGTGTTGAGACACATCACAATTAAGCAATCAAGCTATGCATATCAATTAATCCGTGCTCATATAAGTCATAAGCCTCTGAATTTAAAGTTCGTTCATGCACGCATTGAGCAGTGCAAATCACTCCATGGATCCGGAAGAGGAAGACGACCATTCGGGGCAAAGCAAGCAGTAGCACTAGTACGATCTGAGGTGGGCCGGGTCACGCGTGAGGACAAGCGGGTGGATCGCCCGCTAGTTGCCGTGCGCCACGAGGGCCCGCGCGTGGCGAGACCAGAGGCGCCTCCTTCTCCGTTCGTCCTCGATCGCTGTTGGACAGCCAGGCCCACCGCGCAGCAGTAGACGCGCCGTGCTGTATCGCTGTCGCGCGATTTCCACTGTTGGCTCCGGCCCCTTCGTGCCGCGGAGAAGACGACGACGAGGCTCTCTACTAGTCTGCTACTGAATGGTCTCGTCGTCTCTGCGTGAAAAAAAATGATGCTCCAGTAGTAACTGAAAGAAAGAACTATACTACTACTACTATTATTCCAGTACTATATAAGTGCCAAAAAAAATCGAGATGCAAAAAGACAGATTTTAAAAGACAAGCAAGAGCTGTTTGGATTCGTTTTCTCGTACTGTTGGGCGTCATATGTCCTGCAAGGCTCCGGTGCATGACTGTCACTATTCTCCCACCTGTAGAAGGCATTGTTGTTCAGTTGCATTCTCGCTGGTAAATGGTACTCCTATTTTCGCGTAAATACGGAGCGCCGTACAGAACGGGAACGTGATGGGAGGCGAGATGGCACGGCAATTCGGCATGGCGAGCGGTGGATGGGGAGGAGAAAAACGTGAAAGCGAAGGGGACGGTGCGGGAGGGAGTGTACGTGTACCGTGAACTCGCCTCCTCCCCCCACATGGGGCGGGCGAAACGACAAACCAAACGAGCGCTGCCACCTTCGCTCACGCCAGCCTCGCTGTTTCCCTTCCTGAGCTCCTCCCCCCTCTCGCACCGCTCGTTTCCGTTTGCTTTCTTCTCTCCTCCCCCGTTCAGGTTCAGAGGCATCCTCTCCTTCTTCACTCCACTCCAACGCACCCCCACCCCCTCCCGCTTTATAAGGAGGCGCTCCACATCACCACCCTTCCCACACCATCGCGGCAGCCACCGCATCACCCTCCTTCCTCTCCTTCCTCCGTCTCCCCCTTCCCTGGAGCCATTTCCTCCCCAAAGGCCCTCCGCCTTTCCTTTTCTTGATCTCTTCTATCTTGGATCCATCCGGCCATCCTTCCTAGGTAATAACATTTCCCCCACAATCTCTCTGGATGCTGTCCCTGCGCGCATATGCGCATTGTGGATGTTTGTTTGATGATTCTGGTGGAATTGGAAAGGTGGTGGGCGCGTTCCCAGCTCTAGGATGTTGCGTGCTTTCTGTTCCTGAAATGGGTAGCGAAATGCTTTCTCTGCTGATGCGTCAAGAAATGCGCGCGTCTCTGGTTTCGTTGGTTTCAAATTTCGCTGCAAGTTTGGGCGGTGTGTTTCTGCAAGTTTTGACAGGAATTTTCGGGATGGAGAGCGAGGGTGGTTCTTAATTTATCAATTTTCATGGCATGCAGATAAATTTCCTGAACTGAATTTGTTGCAACAACTTTTATTGGCGTAAAACGGTGTATATTATTTGGACGCGATTTGGTTCTGGGTTTCTGCACCTACTATGGCTGTATCGAGCCTGTCTCTTGATGTTTGCGGTGGATTGGGGTGATTTCTCCTATTTGTTTTCATTTTCCAACAATAGAGGGTCGTTCTTGGATCCTGTGCACCGTGCTCTCTTCTATGCAAAATTTGGCTTCTGACCAGCTTCGTCTCATCATTTCTGTCCTTATAATAATCGAAAAGGTTACAGCTTTCTCGCGTTGAGAAGCTCCCGTTCCTATTTGGATGTAAAGCTACCCAAATCCCATTTGGTTGTGAAATCCTCCTTTGCATATGTTGTGCTTTGCTCTCCTGACGACAAGAAAAAAAATGTTCTCTGAAGCCTAAAAAAAGATAAGCTTTCTGAAGGTTCAGTTTGGGGCGTCGCTGTTCGACTTTGCGGCTATTTCTACCAACTTGTCATCACTCACTCCGTTCAGGTGTAGTAGTTCATTTATAAAGCTTTCTATTCTACTTTGCGTCGTCGTCAGTTCAGATTTTAAGAAGAAGTGAGATTCTAATCCCAGCTGAGCTTTAGATCTTGTGATTCACATGACTACGTCCTCAAAAGAAGGCATAAAAGTCTTTTCTATAGCTTTCTCGGTTGATGCGTAGTACTACTTCGTTCATTCGCTTTCAAAATCTTGGTGGTGTATCCATCAAGGGCCCCTAACACTGTCCTTCATTCCGTGACCATTGTTCTGATAATTATGGACCGTGAAAAAAGATAGCTCTTTTTTTGCTTGACGTTGTAGTTCTTTTTTCAGAAGCTTAGACCAATGAAAGGCTAGTTACTTTCTTTGCTCTAATCTAGTTTTTGGCCTCTATCTGCTTTGTGGTGCTAAAAAAATTACATAGTGAAGAAGTATCCAAGAGTAGTTAATTGTTACAGGCTATTGACTTTGTTACCTTGCAGGTGAATTTCAACGATGCAGTTCAGCAGTGTGTTTCCCTTAGAGGGTAAAGCATGCGTGAGCCCAATAAGGAGAGGTGGTGAGGGCTCAGGTAGTGATAGATTGAAGATCGGGGACAGTAGCAGCATCAAGCATGATAGAGCAGTGAGGAGGATGTGTCTTGGTGCTAGGGGCACCAGAAATGGTGCACAATGTGTGCTCACCTCAGATGCCGGCCCAGACACTCTTGTAAGTTTCATACTGTCAGTTATCAAAGTGGTGGTTTCTCACTGTCCTTTTGCTCTCCAATGCTATTAGCTGTTAGCATATCTAAACCCTGTATGAAAATTATTGCAGCATGTCCGAACATCATTCCGGAGGAACTACGCGGATCCAAATGAGGTTGCTGCTGTTATATTGGGTGGTGGCACCGGGACTCAACTTTTCCCTCTCACAAGCACAAGGGCCACACCTGCTGTAAGATGATACATTCAATTTCGAAGTTTCAAGTTGATGGGCTTTTTGCAGTAAAGGGGTATCATTTGCAAGGAGTGCTCAATTTGATTTGCCTGCTTTGAGTTTGACAAGTCGACATGAATCAGAAATCTCTACTTGTTTACAGACTACAGTTGTTGTCGGCACATGGCAATTGATATGCATGACACCAGTTAAAAGTATAGCTCGTTCAGTAGCATGTTTCTGCATTGTGTATAAATTTGTAGTGGCTGTGGCCCAATGATTTTGGGAGCTGGTCCCTATGGTGCCCTCCACGGCTCCACTTTAGCCAACATGATTCAAGCTCAACGCTATCAAAGACTATCATGTGGATTGTTCAGTCATCTTGAAATTCCCAGCCTAATCTTTGTTCCTTTCCTTTCGTTGCATAACATAGGTACCTATTGGAGGATGCTATAGGCTTATCGATATCCCCATGAGCAACTGTTTCAACAGTGGCATAAACAAGATATTCATAATGACTCAATTCAACTCAGCATCTCTTAATCGTCACATTCACCGTACGTACCTTGGTGGTGGAATCAACTTTACTGATGGATCTGTTGAGGTAATTCACCTTGACTTGTGATTCTTATGTTTTTCCATGATTCACGTAGTTGTTGACTTGGCAAAGAAACAGTTACAGCTCGCATTAACTGAGATGATTTTTGCCAACTGAAGGTATTAGCTGCTACACAAATGCCTGGGGAAGCTGCTGGTTGGTTCCAGGGTACAGCAGATGCAGTTAGAAAATTTATCTGGGTACTTGAGGTAACCACTATTAGAAGCACTCGATGCATATTCGGCTCATACTTGATCATTTGGATTGCTAAAGTAATACTCGATATGTTGTATGTAATGTATCTGTTCAGGACTATTACAAGCATAAAGCTATAGAACACATTTTAATCTTGTCAGGAGATCAGCTTTATCGTATGGACTACATGGAGCTTGTGCAGGTTTGTCCTGGTCTCATTCTTCTGTACTTTTTCCACATGCTATTCTTTTGAACTGGCTGACCCTCCGATATACACCATTCACCATTTGCAGAAACATGTTGATGATAACGCTGACATTACTTTATCATGTGCTCCTGTTGGAGAGAGGTATACCGATTGTACAATATTCCAAAAGTTACATAATTTTATCAGTATTTGTCCTCAGAAAATGAAGTGCATCCTGATTTGGTTTTCTTTGTTATGGTAGTCGAGCATCTGACTATGGACTAGTGAAGTTCGACGGTTCAGGCCGTGTAATTCAATTTTCTGAAAAACCCAAGGGCACTGACTTGGAAGCAATGGTTAGAATTAACCTTATCCCAGACTCAGATATATGTTTGAACTTATTTGCAGTATCTGAAGTATGTTATTGATCATTGCAGAAAGTGGATACCAGCTTTCTCAATTTTGCCATAGACGACCCGACTAAATTTCCCTACATTGCTTCGATGGGAGTTTATGTCTTCAAAAGAGATGTTCTTTTAAACCTTCTAAAGTAAGAATCTTATTGCAGTAATATGGTTTCTCCTACAGGGCACAGGCTATAGCATTGTATTCTAACAGTGTCATTTTAGGTCAAGATATGCAGAACTACATGACTTTGGGTCTGAAATCCTCCCAAGAGCTTTACATGAGCACAATGTACAGGTAAAGTTTTTAAGCTTGTGCATTATGTGATTTCCTTTCACTGTTTGGGAAGTCATGCCTCATGTTCCAATTGGTAATAGTCCACTTTCAGTCTGAATTGCCTACTTGCACCAAATGTAGTCTGTGCAATCATGTCCGCCTTGTGGCGTGAACTGAATATCTGCCTGCTTTTGTTGTTTATAGGCATATGTCTTCGCTGACTACTGGGAAGACATTGGAACGATCAGATCGTTCTTTGATGCAAACATGGCCCTTTGCGAGCAGGTATTTGGTCTGCTTCAAAATTTTAGTGTTCTCAAACTGTAGAGGTAGTTGGATTGTAACACATCTGAAGAGTCCATTTAGTAAATCTGTACAAATGTTAAGTACAGTTCAGACTTTTCAACATATTTAATATTTTCATTCTCCATTTACTCACAAGTTCCTCCATTGCAGCCTCCCAAGTTTGAGTTTTATGATCCAAAAACTCCCTTCTTCACTTCGCCTCGATACTTGCCACCAACAAAGTCAGATAAATGCAGGGTATGAGTCACATGGAATGAACTTTCTATATGAAACTTCAATATGCGCTTCTCATATCTGATTAGTGAATTCGTGCGTGCAGATTAAAGATGCAATCATTTCTCATGGCTGTTTCTTGCGTGAATGTACCATTGAGCATTCGATAGTTGGTGTCCGCTCACGCCTAAACTCTGGATGTGAGCTCAAGGTACTCTCTTTGACCAATGAAATTAAACTGAATCCATATGCATATGCCTGTATACCAAAATTGAACAACACTGGGATTGTTGCAAACAACACCTGCAGAATACGATGATGATGGGTGCGGATTTGTACGAAACTGAAGATGAAATTTCAAGACTACTGTCAGAAGGCAAGGTCCCCATTGGTGTAGGGGAAAACACAAAGATAAGGTGAGATACTGACCTGAAGGCTTGAACTACAATGCACTATGAACACAACAAGCAGTATCACTCGGTTTCGCGCGCGATCTAAACCCTTCTGTTGATGCATTGTAGCAACTGCATCATCGACATGAACGCGAGGGTTGGAAGGAACGTGGTCATCACAAACAGTGAGGTAAGTGAACAATCGAAAGGCATTCCAAAGTTGCAACCTCCTAACTCTGTTACATACAAAATTCTGAACACTGCAACCTGTTGCTGATAGGGTGTCCAAGAAGGTGATCGGCCGGAGGAAGGGTACTACATAAGGTCGGGAATCGTGATGATCCTGAAGAACGCGACCATCAAGGACGGGACGGTCATATAGAGAGCTGGCTGATGCCACAAATCTCTGAACTCTGAAGTCTGAACCTGCAAATGCAGTGCAGTGCGTCTTTTCTTGAGAGTTAGGACATGCAAGCTCGCTGTTTTCACATGGCAAAGAACTCAAGGAAGATCCCAGGAAGACGGATGATCGAGAAAGATGGTGTAGCACTAGCAGTTCTTCGCTCGTTAAATGTGTGTAATAACTAATAAGCTGCCCGAGTGAAGTAGCAGCAACTTTTTGGAGGGTCGGTGGTGCATCTCATGTGTAAATAAACTCAAGACTGGTGAAAAATGTATCCATCCTGCCATTATCTCCATTTTCTGTTTCGCTGCTACAGATTTGATGACTATTATTGATCCCTGCGTTGCCGTCGAGTTGCCCAAGCGGCATGTCGCCAAGAAGAACGGACTACCGCCGGCGGCGGCCGACTTCTCCGTCAGCCGCGCTACCACTACTCTAGGCCTGAGACACAAAAAACTAAGGCCCACAAATCGACAGCCCAACAAAAATGGGCCGCACGTAAGGCTCCAACCCAATTCTTGGGCCGCACAAAATCGTAATCCCGTTAAGACCGCTCAACCAACATGGCACGCACGTAAGTACGAAATTCCGTTTGGGCCCAACAAAAAATGGGCCGCACGTATGTCAAAATCCTACGTAGATCGCATTGGAATAGGGGGAGGCTGATCGGCGACCAGCCGCGCGGGGCTGCACCCGCGCGGTCAGTCCGCCCCCTCTAGTCCCTCAGTACCTTTATAAGTATGTATATGTTTTGTATATAAAGTTCATACGTATACACATAAAGTATATATATACATATAAATAATTATATATATATATATATTAATATAGAAATTTTGATTTTTTTCCGGGTTTTTATACGTACATATACAAACTTTATATATATATATATATACATATACAAAGTTTGTATATTTACAAATGCAAAGTTTGTATACGTATATATACAAACTTTGTATATGCATGTATACAAAGTTTGTATATATACGTATATAAGGTTTGTATACATATACGTATGCATACATACATATTAAAAAAACCAAGAAAAA
The DNA here is from genome assembly GCA_008326285.1 of Oryza officinalis. Taxonomy (NCBI): domain Eukaryota; kingdom Viridiplantae; phylum Streptophyta; class Magnoliopsida; order Poales; family Poaceae; genus Oryza; species Oryza officinalis. The sequence continues at coordinate 44,177,136 of BDMV01000005.1, read as the reverse complement.
ACAGGAGAAAAAACCGAAAGAAAAAACCCAAAAAAGGAAAAAACCATGCCAGGTGTCTCTTTCCTGCGCCCTTCCGCCATCCCCCTCCACGCGTGCCACGTGGCTGCGCCGCGTGGGAGGAGGAGCATGCGGCTGATCGCTAACTAGCGATTTCGATTGGAATAAATTTGTTTTGCATCCCTCATCTCTAGCCCTTGTCAAATTACATCTCTCAACCGCAAAACCAGGTATAACACATTTTCTAACTTTCAAAACTGATGCAAATAGACTCCTTCGGTGGTTTGGGAAATGGTTTTTTCTGACATGGCAAATTGACTTGGTCCAAGTATGTTGACGTGACAACCCAGTCATAAAAAAAATTGAAATTAGAAATGGGCCCCCCATGTAAATGACAAGGTAAAAAAACGATAGGGCCTACTTATCAGCTCCTACTCCCTTCTCAATCTCGATGTGTCGCCGTCGCCGGAGGAGGGGGAAGTGGTTGGCGAGCGCAAGCGGACGGCGACGATGATGACCACCGCCATCTCTCCCTGGGGCCAGCCACACAAAATCCCCGCCGACGGCGCCCACAACTCCACAACTTTCCTCGCCGCCCCGTCATCTGCACCATCGCTGGTCATTTATGCCGCGTGCCTCCGCCGGCTATCCACGACATATGATGTGAAGCCCAGGCATGCGTGGCGCGCAACACCGCTGCCACCGTGGAGAAGTGATTCCCCCACCGCGTTGTTGCCGTCGGCCGACAATCTCCTCCTCGCGCACATCACGGCCAACTGACAAACTCCTCCTCCCAACATTGCCATCATGATGCCTAGCTGCCCTGCCGCGACAATGACGACGCTGCTAAGGGAGGTTCGCTGAGGACGGCAGTGGGCGGGCGGGCGGTCTTCGCGATGAGTCACAACACCGTCTTCGTCGTCACTCGCCACTGATCTCTTCGGCAACAACTTCTCCTCTATCTCCCGAGTGGTGGCTGTAGTAGCCTAGTGGCGATGGAGCTTGCGATGGCACAAATGGAGTTTGGGCTCCTGCAACGGAGATGGAGGGGAGCAGCGTGGGCGGCATCATCGAGCTCCCAAGTGACACGGGCAGCAGTGGCATCACCAAGCTCAACGATGCGGCAGTGGTTGTGGATCTTGAGCTCGAGATCGCGTGGAGGCAAACGGCGGGAGACCTCGGCGAGCTAGCGTAGGGAGCGAGAGTAGAAGTGGCCGGGAGTGACTCCATATCCGTCCACCACTACGCAACGAGATGTCGTTGCCCGCGCTACTCGGTAAAGAGGAGTCGTCGCCACTCCTCTCCTGTCGGCTGCCGCCCCTCTCCCTATCAGTCGCTGCCCTAGAGAGCATGAGGAAGAGAGGGAGAGGTGGAGAGATAGAGAAGGAGGCTAGAGAAAAAAGATGAAATCCCTAACAGGTGGGCCCCATGTTGGTCCCACCTATTTTTTTTTACTGTGAGTGTCACGTGGGATGAAAACCTAGTCAATACAACACTTAAGCTAAAACCGGGCTTAATACTACCTTAGGAGTATATTTGCACTGGTTTTTGAAGTTGGGGAGGGTATTATACCCGATTTAATGGTTAAGGGATGCGATTCTACCGAGGGCAAGAAAAAGGGAGGTACATAGACTTATTCCGGTCGCATTCTGGATTCTTCTCTCTTTTGGGCCGACGTTCTGCACGGGTCCCACAACGCGCCTCCTGGATTTTTTCTCCTTTTTCCCCTTTTCTTTCAGAGGATTTTCTCTAATCCTGCATATCGTTCCGGGATTGCAAAGCCAGCAGCTCACATAGGCCTCATTTAGACGGGCCTCAACGCAGCCCACACACGTGAATGGGCTGCATTTCGTCTTCTCCAAACAAGGCCATATTGGGCCCACTTCAGAAGAATTCAGGATTATTCCTCCAAATTTCTCAAAAGAGGCCAACCCAAATTCTGACGCCCTTTCAGTTTCTGCCACCAAGTAAAACAATGGCAGAACTCTCCTGGAATGTATAATAATTTCGACAAGGGACTAGGAGCAATGAAGCTCTTCTATTGAATCGACTCAAGGAGCGACAAGCATCATCATCATCTAGCAGGATATCTAGAACCGCATATTTACACCAATATTGAATTAACAAACTAACAATATGGCTATATAATTACTAACGAATTTCCTGTCTCGAAAATAAATCGGCTGTTTCAGCTTCCATACTAGCGCTCCTCCGAAGTGAATTTGTTCCAAGCATCCTGCAAAAGAAGCGGATCCGGTGAGCACAATTTGCTTAAAACCGTCAAAGCCGCCTACAGAAAAGGAGCAACTCAAGCCAAATTCAGTAAGTGCAATGCTGTAGCAGCGTTCTAGGATTAGCCTAAACAATCATAGTTCCTTCCAAGCTAGCAAAGGTGAAGAATCAAGGCGTGCTTCATTCTAGAAATTGAATTGATTTACAGTTGCCTTTTGACACTTGCATAGGGTATGCTTGCTAAATTATCTCCAGGCCTTAAATCGGATTAGCTTGTGCGATAATGGTGAAAAGGCACAGGGGACCCAAAACATCTTATTAACAGCGTAAATACGAGGTAAAAGGTTCCCAGAGAATTGTTAAACCAGAATAATCCTAGAGTAACACAGTTCTAGCAAACATGCTTGTAGCCTTGTACAAATGCAATCATAAATGGAAAAGGAAAGACATGAGAAAATGAACTTTCAAATAATCATAACAAATTTCATAGACAGAACACAAACCTTAAGAAGATCAAAAACCTTCTCGCATATGTATTTCTGTCTGATTGTAGCACCCCTTTGCTGTAATTTATCTGGATGGACACAAAGGGTTGCCTTCCTGTAGGCTTTTTTCACAGCAGCAGCTGTAATTAGCTCTGTAAGTGGCACTGGCTGCCAACCACTGTCAGCTCCAAGAATCTGCCAGGGAGAAATGGAGAAAAAAAATAAAAAAAAACGATTATATGATTGTTCATCGTTTCACCTGTCTCTTAGAATGGTTTTACAGCTTCCTGGAATTTAAAATAGTTTACTTACATATTGCAATGTGGATAACAAGGCTCGCAGATTTCCTTCCTTTCCATTTGACCATCTCTTGATCTCAGGATCTAGGTACTCAGACAACCTCTGAAACATGAAAATAAGCAGCAGATACTATGAGGAAATTGTAGGCAAGCGAGAGAAGGGAGATTTTGTTTGTGCCCAACATCTTACATGTTTCTCTGCTTGCTCTCTTTGCGCCAGCAGGTCACGCATGTTCTTCTCAGCTAGTGCTTTTGTCTAAGAACAGGTAATATTTACATCATGAGAACTACTACGAAACAAACAACTAAAAAGGGTGAAACAAAAAAAATAATCAGGCTTACCACACGCTCAGCTGTGCGTTGATGCCTCTCTAGTCTTGCTTTATGCCTTAAAGCTGATTCAACCTCAAGCCCTGCAGTTAACAAATACCAAAGAGCAAAGAAATAAGAGAGCAGCTATTGTTTACTCACCAATTCATGCAAAACAACATTTTATTTTGAGAAAAAAATGCAACACTACTTACATCGTTTTGCAAATTAGTGAGGCAATGGAAGTTCCACAACTCTCTCATAAAAAAGAACCAAGATTACAATTTACAAAGTACTTGTGGAAATAATAAGTACCTTTGCTATATGAATCTGGGTTTCTCATTAAGTTACTAGAAGCCGCTCTCTGAAACTGTGTGTCCTGTCGATTATCCTGCATCCAGAACCAATATTTCAAAATTGTCAAGACTGTTAAAGAAAACATTACATATTACTATGTGAAATCCTTAAACAGAACCACATAGTGTATCATATCAATAAACATCACCTACCAGATTGGTGGACTTAAAACTCTCCTTGAAAGAGGATCTGTACCGTTCTCTCCGTTCTCTTGCCTCTGCGGCAGCCTTTTCAGCCTTAGCCTTTTCAATTGCCCTCTCCCGAGCTTCTGCAGTTGCTCGTTCAACCGCGGCACGTTCTGCTTTTATCCTAGCAGCCCTCTCAGCGGCTGCTTCAGTACTCACTCTCTCTTCTTTTTCTCGGGCCTCAGCAGAAGCCCGTTGCCGTGCTGCAGTAACCCTTTCCAATGCAATTTTTTCTGCCCTTTCACGAGCCTCAGCAAATGCTCTCTCATGTGCTTCTCTTGTAGCTCTTTCAACAGCTAGTCTATCCTTTTCCCGTTCCCTCTCCCTTTCCTGTTCTTCTAGTTTTTTTCTTTCCCTCTCTTCAGCAATTTCCCTTTCCTTCTCAAATTTCTTGTCCCTTTCTTTTGTTTCTTCCAGTCTCCGAGAAGCCTCTTTGTCCTTCTCTCTTTCCCTTTCTGTTCTTAGACTCCCCTGCTCTTTGGGTCTCTGAACCCCAGGTGTTTCTTTTCTTGACATATCAGCAGAAGATGGGATATGACCTTCTGCAGATTTAGGTAAACTGCTACTCTTCTCTGAATGAGATAGTTGCTGCTTTAGCTCTGCCTTTGATATCCCTTCCATGTATATTTTTTCTTCCACTCTGCATGCCCTGCTATTCAAGTCTTCAAATGCAGCAGATTTATCTGTTGGTAATTCTCTCCCCGCTTCTTTGCAAACTTCTTCGGTCTTTTCAAGACTAGTGAAACTTCCATTAGATGTCTGAGAAATAGCAGGTCCAGCATCTTGAGGCAAGTGTTGTCTGCCAGTTCGCATTTCTGAAGAGTAAGACGCCTGGTCTTTTGAATTTGTGGTCAATCTAGTGGTAACATTATTAGCAGCACTTGTAACATCTTCATCTTCATAACAGTTTACACCACCTAACTTACCTTGTGCATTTGCATCATTTCGTCCTTTGGTCTTATCCATTTCAGGCACCTTCTGGTCCTCCTGATTACCGTGACTCGAGACTTCTTCATTACCTATCTTGTTACTATTTTCTGAAGGGTTTTCTTTTGTATCTTTGTCATTACTATCCAAGACAAATCCATCAGGTCCTCCTACAGTTATAGTTTCCACTTCACCAGGCTGTACTGTATCTTGCTTTTCTTGATCTAGGTCTCTTTTAATCAATTTGCTGGCCACCTCAAATACATTTAGCATGGTTGAATCTTCATGGTCTGGCAGATTGTTGTTTTGTGAAGTAATATCACTCCCCTCTTCAGGACACTCGGCATCTTTATCCACAATTGATTCTTCAGAATGTGCACATGAACCAACTCTATCTTCAGTCTCGACATTCTCTACTTGTTCAGGGATTGGAGTTTCTGCAGGTGATTCAGTTACATTCCTGTTTGCATTATGCATGAATGATTCTTCAACAAAACTGAACTTTTCCCTCCCATAACTTTCAGTTTCTGACCCAGTTGTACCAAGGTTCCTCCCATAAGTTTCAGCTTCTGACCCAGCAGTACCAGGGTTCCCTGGGAAAGCTTGACTTTCATAAGATCCCTCAAGATCTTCTAGAATCAATGATTTAATTTGTCTTGCCCGTGAGTTATCAATGTTGGTGACTTCTGAAGATTCTTGTAATTTTTCACTATCCCCTGTGGTGCATTGCATCTCAGCATCACATGCTGCCTCAAGTTCCTCTTTAGTGGTTTTAGGCTCCAGTGATATTCCTGCTACTGGACTTTCCTTTGTAGTGCCATTACCAAAATCAGCCACATACTCTCCAGATGAAGAAGCCTCCACGAATGAATTGTGCATGTCCTTCATCAAGTTCGGTTCTGAAATAGTGATTCCACTCTTACAAGGAATCTCAACAGCCCCATCCTCACCATCATGGCTTTCATTAGAAGTTTCCACAACAGTAGGTCCCTCAAAATGAGAGTTATAAATTTTGTCACGGTCTATATTTTCTGTAGAAGCTTCCAGAATCGTAGACACCCTATCTTTCCCCATCGGAGATGTATTATCTTCTCTTGGATTTGCATGTTTCACTCCTGCATCCCTGCCATCATTAACCTCCCACAGCTTTTCATACCTTTCCAAATCAGAGTCCGCTGCAGTAACTTCGCATTTTTGCTCCTTGCTGAGCTTGGTGACAGGATTTGTTACCTCGCACTTATCTTCCTCCCCTACTGCTGTATCTGTTTTCTGTTTCTGATCTTCTCCAGTCAGCTCATAAAATTCATCACCTGATGTCCAGTTGCCTAACTTACCTAGTTTACTGGAAGTTTGATTGGGCGCAGTGCAGCTTTGCATAATATGCTGAGGTTTCTCCGGTGACAACGCCCTTTTTCCACTCTCATCACAATGATCTATTCTAACTGCACTAGCTTTTTGGTGCTTGTCCAGCAACGAATCCTCCGAGTTAATTTCCTCCTTTGTTGACTTCTTCACAAAGAGGTTTTCATCGAATGTGTCCGACTCTGTAGGAACCTTTATTTCCGTAGATCTTGTGCTTCTATAATGGCTTGGTTTCTTACGAAGTTTAAAACTGTCCCCTTTTCTCTCCATCAGTTCTTTCGCAGCTCTTAACCTAGCTTCTGCATATTCCATTGCCTCCTTCATAGCAGCTGCAGCAGAACTGGGATTGGCCTCAGTATTAAACAAAGCAGTATCGTCTCTTCTTTCAGCCTGAGATGTGCTGGTGTTTGAAGGGGCATGAGCAGAAAAGGCTGGAGTGCAGCTGTGATTTTCAAGATGGACATCTCCTTTTGCTGCAATCTCTCTCTTCTTAAGCAATTTAGATGTCTGCTTCAAAGGAGGTGGTGGTTTGACTGTCTGTGTTTGCACGTTGACATCAGAAATCCTTAGAAAGGCATAATCAGGAGAAGGTGTTCCATTACTGGGTGTTGAAATACTATTGGAGTTCTTGTGATTCTCATTTGCAGAAACATTTTCAGAAATAGGTGGACATGCTGGAATGTGCTGCTTCTGATCAACTGTGAAATCACTCTCAGAGCTCCTTAGACTGACACTTACAGAGCTTGTGGCGGACTTCTTCCTTTTTTCTCCATTAGCTTCTATACCATTATCCATTGTTGCAACATGATTAGTTGCTGGCACATGAGAAAATTCGCAAGAATCAACCACATAATCCATTGAAGAATCAGTAGTCATCTCAACTAGATCATCAGATCTTTGGGTAGTCTTGTTATATGACATGACAAACTGTTGATTGTCTGGAGGGAAGGAAATTACAGAAGACTCATGCTCCTTGAAATGTTGAGGAAGCATAAATGATTGCACATCCGGTTGGCTAGACTCTTTTACCATCGATGACCTGTTACACAAAAAAGGAGATAATTAAGTAAGTGACAAATATAGAGTATGATCTCTGTAAGTGCAAGTTAAAGAGGAAAAGGCATGGACATGTAAAATACAAATGGATGCCAAAAAAAGCAGCCATAACAAAAGAAGACCTCTAGAATCGCAGAGAACTGTGCTGTTGTCAAGGAACTATAAAGAGTACAAAGAATGTCGGGGGATAAATGATTTTCTGGCGCCAGACGGCATGATGGGTCACGCCACTAAAATCTAAGCCAACAGAAATGGGCCACGTATCAAGAAACATTGGTCTCCATAGTGCAAAACAGGGGAGCTGCGCACACGTAAGCTAGAATGAAAAATCAAGGAATGCCAATCCTAGTACATCATTATCATTTGACAAATCACAGAAGCATGTGCAACATCGCATATGGATTTTTGTGCATCTATTTCCTCATCTGCCAATACCTTGCCAGTTTGTATCATCTTTGAACCAACGTGGCAGTGACCATCCAAGCCTTAGTGGCTGGCTGTCACGAAACTGAACCATACAACTGAAAACTCTTCCATGACAAGTTTGCCACTTGTTTACCATCCAAATTATCCCCGTTATACTGATCTAGTAAGTACCTAATTCTCCTTATAAGTTCAGTTTTCTGATTCATATAAAGGAACAGTACTATCCCAACTATCTGGCAATCTCCACTAAAACATTACAACCTAACATCAGCAAGACATCATTGATCTCCAACTAAGACAGATATAATAGTTCCAAAATGTTGTGTGCACATGAAAACATCGGAGCTTGTGAGCAACAGATTGTGCACAAAACAGACCCAGAATAGTCAAATACCCTAGAAACACTAAAAGGGCATATGTACCGATCCCTGTTGCCACCATTTCACGCTAACACTGGAAACACGTAGAAAAGGCTCTACTTTCTCCTCAAAGGAGCCGCCTTTTGTGAATCATCAGGAATACCAAAATAATTCGAGGAATGCCTAATGCTCCCTAGTAGCTTCTCCAACCCCTAAGTATATTCTTCAAAAATAACCAGCTTTACGAGTAAAAAGGATGCAAGGCAGAAGCAGTCTGCAAATCCTTCCCAGTATCGGACCATTTCACTAGCATGTTATTTACAGTGACATTTTCAGAGAGAAAGGAAATCGGAAATCTCACTAATCTTTGGAATCCCATATCCTAGACGAAAACCTTCGAAACGGAGAAGAAAGCCACATCTTTGCGCATCACACAAAAACAGTGTTCGATTCCATGGAAACAACCACAGATAAGGGAGGCAAGCAAATGGGGAAGAAGGAGAAATGGCACAAACCTGGAGGAGCTCCCGCTGGACGAGGCGATCTCCTCTGCCCCCATCTCCCCCACGGCCTCCGACTCGCCGAACAGCTCCTCGTACGGCAGCGCGAAGTCTCCGAAGTCGAAGTGGCCGAAGATCTCCCCGTAGTCCCCGGCCCCGGCGCGGCCGAAGAAGCCGTAGTCGGCGCCCACGGCGGCCACGGGCGGCAGGTCGAGGAACGGGATGGAGCAGGTGGCCGCCACGCCCCCGAACACCTCGGCGTAGTCCGCCGGCGCGCCCCCGAACGGCGCGGCGAACCGCGGTGGCCCCCCGAACACGTCCCCGTACGCCGCCCTCGCCGCCGCCGCCGCCGCCCCATTCACTCCCACCCCCACAGCGGCAATAGCAGGTGCAGCCTGAACCTGAGCCGCCGCCTTCCGGTGGTGGTGGTGCCTCCGCTCCCTCCGCGGCACATCCATGGCGACCGCTGCCGCCGCCGCGGCAGGCTCCACGCGCTGGGCCTCAGCAGTGGCCAGTCGAGCGGCCAACCTCGTCGGCGACGGGGAGAAGGTGGGAAGGAGGAGATGAGAAGGGAGGAGGCGGCGAGGCTGGCGAGGTGAGGAGAGTGGGAGGCAGCAGCGGAGGAGTTTGTGTTTTGTGTGTGTGTGTGTGTGTGTGTGTTTCCCGGTGGGATTTTTGGGAGTAAAAAATTAGTCTAACCCCGTGGGGTCACCGGGGGCGTGGTGGGCCCGCGGAATGAGTGGGTGGGGCGTGCGGCGGACAGTGCAAAAAAGAAAAGGAAATGTGTCGTCTCGTCTCCGTTTCAGAGAGAGAGAGAGAGAGAGAGGGGTGCAGTGGCATGGGTGAGGAGATGGGCGGAGTGGAGGTGGAGGGGGATGTCTCCAGCAGCAGCAATGCAGGTGCAGGGGGGAGGAAGGAGGAAGGCGGTCGCGGCCGGAAACGCGTCGGCGTTTGTCGCATCCTGCCTCTCTCCCTACGTGCGGTGCGGCTGCCTCTCGGGCTTGGCTTCTCTCCGTCCCACACACGGTTTCACACCGTTTCTTTCACCTCACCTGGCAACTGGCGTGGATTGGCCGTTGCCGACTCGCCGTGGACTGTCACCGTATATTGATTTGCATTTGCATTTCACTTTAACAAGTCCTTCCTCCCTCGTTCGTCTTCTTTTATTTGTTCCAAAATAAATTTATTTTTAAAATAATCATTATATAAAAGTTTATAAAAGTAAAAAAATAATTATATTAAAAAAATAAAATAAAAAATAGTTACATTGAGATTTGATAAAGGAGAAGTATTTTATTTTTTTTATTTTGTATTGGTTTGTGTGAAATGGATAAAAATAAATTTATTTTGGGACGGAGATAATAGTAGCAATATATTTTCCTACAATAATGTAACATATTTTGCTCCAACTATTACAAAAATTTAATATTGTACTGTACGTGCGCAACTAAATTGTAATGCCAGACTAATTATTGGCTACTTCCTAAAAATAACAAGCTACACGCAAGCGTGCGTCGTGTGTGTTTGTATTAGATACGGCGGCGCAAGTTAAGTAGATTATCCAATTGGTTGATAATTATGCAGTACATAACAAGTAGGAATTACTACATACCACAGTTTATGACTATATAATGACGAAGTATAGACGAAAGCAGATTGACATTGTTTATAATCTCCTCTACTATCCGTTTGTCTATTATTAAAACAGTCTTCAAATAAAACATCACGTTAGCTATGGAGGCTAGAAATTCTCACATTATTCGGAGAAAAAAAAATCCAAGTAGAAATCCAATTTAAAATAACTGAAATTCAAAATTAAAAATAAGCAATATTGAAAGAAGAATCCATATAAAACCCAATATTAAATAAATTAAAACTTGAAATAAAAATAAAATAATTTCGAAATTAAAAAAATAAAAAGAGAGTTCAAGTATAAATACAATTTTGAAATAACTAAAATTGCAAATAAAAAGTATGAAATTGTTGATGCAAAAAACACACACTGGCCTGGGAGATCTGCTTAGCTCCAGTGCAGGTCCAAATCTTGGTGAGATGTAGGCGTGCCAGTCAGTTTGATCCTGCAACTGACAAGATATACAAACGACAGATCAAAGAACCGATCGGCCAACATAGCCGATGTAGTAATTCCAGCCGATCCTGATAACAGCCGATAGCGATAGGGTTTTGAGCTATCGGCTATGTGTTCAATGTAGATTCTGACACTTGACAAAGAGACAATCGGCTGATGATAATATGCATTAGATCGGCAATGACTTGATAAAGTGAAACGAAAGTTAGACATACTCGATCGGCTGTAGATATCAATGATACATAATCTAAATCTCAAAATATATTTAAACCAAGTGATTGGGATAGATCGGACAGGGCGCCGAGACAGTATAAATCACTTATGTCTAAAAACACCTCAAGAGAGAGATTATATATATTCATAGCATAGCCGATGAAGTGAATCTAACATAGATCCAATGCCATAAAATCCACAAGATTAGATTAAACAGTGAAACCTTTGTTGTCATCGGCTAAATTCAACTTATATGCAATCCTTATAAGCCGATGCAACGTCCAGATAACTCATCGGCTGAAACCCCGATGAAACCCTTATCGGCAATCAAAAAGCAGGCTAGAGATTCATGGTTCTAAGCACGACTTAGTAGGTCAAACTCAACTGATGCAGCACTAAGTATGTAAAGAAACACGGTATCTAGATGATCAAGCCCTTGACTGATTTTCAGGGTGGTAGATGCCTAAGCTAATCTAATCTAGCAAGACGATTTAGCCGATACCGGCAGAAACCCTAAAACGAGAAGCAGCCGATAAAACTAAATCGAGATGCTAATACTAGATTAACATAAGACATATGATAAATAGCCAGGCAAATATATTATCCAAACCAGAGCAATCCAAGAGGTCGAATGTACTGATGCAGCCTTGAACGACGCCGACGTAGATGATACAATTGCCTGAACCGACGGAACATTGGACTTACCCCTTCGCCGGAGATCGACAGCCGATGCAGCCCCGCGTCAGGTGCCAAATTCCGCCGGTTGATAAATAAACCGTAACAGAGTAAAAGGTGGCGATGCGCCGAATTGTATTGATCGAGAGTTGATGATTACAATAACCCCGGGTGTACATATTTATACCCATGGGAAGATACTAGTCCTTGTAGGACAAGAAAGAAACTTTCTAAAGATAAAAGAAAAACATAAAGTCCTTAAGGGACACTAAACACACTTTCCTAAAGATAAAAGGAAACTAACAAATATTCTAATTAATAGATACAATTGCCTTCTTCGGACTCAATCCGCACGTGGCAATCCTCATGAAGCACACCAACCGAACCCGACAATGATCCTGCCATCTCCTTATCGGAATCGGCTACATCGGCTATCCTTGTCCGATTCTGTTTCAGCCGATGCACACCGTAGCCGATTTGGCTTGCAGCCGATTCATACTCCGTTTTCTGTAATCGCTTATCTCCTCCAATCGGCTTCGGCTTTAACTCTGAATCCAATGCATGATTTACCAAATTTCGTCGTTAACACATGCCCCCCAGTTTTGGAGTATGGGAACTCATGCTTCAAAATTATCTTCTATGACTCCAAAATTGATCCTCTTTTGCTTCTTGCAATCGGCCTTCATGAGCCGATACCGTCTGCATTAGATGAGCTAGGCTGTCAAACTTGTGGCAAAAGAATTTATCCTTGATAGGTGCTGATAACCCTGGAATGCAAGATCTGCTAGCTGCTCATCGCTTAGATTCAAACTATAACATCGGCTGCGGACATCACGAAATCTTTGTATATATTCCATAGCCGATTCTCCTTCTTGCTGCTGCACTGATATCAAATTTGAAAGTTTCATCTCACTGACGCCAGCAAAGAAGTAGTCATGAAATTGCTTCTCAAGATCGGCCATCTTCTAATGGAATTTGATGGTAGTGATGAAAACCATGTGAAGGCCGATCCAGTCAAAGACAGTGGAAAAAATCTAACTCTCAGAGCTTCCTCAGCCGATGCTTCCCCACATTGCACTAAGAATCGGCTGATGTGTTCCATTGTAGATATATCATCTTGCCCTGAGAACTTGGAGAAATCTGGAACCTTGTATCGATGTGGCAATGACACCCTATCAAACCACTCAGGATATGGCAGCCGATACACAGAAGTTTGTTCCTTGGGCTTTATTCCAAACTGCTCCTCTATTACCTTTGCAATTCTATCGGCCAAATCGTTGTTATATTGATGCCCATATTGATGAAGTTCTTCTGGCCGATGTTGATATGGCTCATCATGTTGATACTGATATGCTTGCCCCCCGAGCCGATATTGTTGCTGCTGATGATGCTGAAGTTGTTCGCCGATTTGCCCCCCTGGCTGATTTTTGTAAGCAACTACTTCAGGAACTATCTGCTTGATCAAATCTTGTAACGTACTCATCAAAACCCCAGACTGATCAAACAAAGTACGATGAACTGCTTCATTAATACTTTCTTGAATAATTTCATCGATCGGCTTAAGAGATTGTTCCTTCTCGGCATTGACTTCTTCTTCAGACATGTTGGGTAGAAAACTCGTGTCCCACGGCGTGCCAAAAGCGTGTTGATGCAAAAAACACACACTGGCCTGGGAGATCTGCTTAGCTCCAGTGCAGGTCCAAATCTTGGTGAGATGCAGGCGTGCCAGTCAGTTTGATCCTGCAACTGACAAGATATACAAACGACAGATCAAAGAACCGATCGGCCAACATAGCCGATGTAGTAATTCCAGCCGATCCTGATAACAGCCGATAGCGATAGGGTTTTGAGCTATCGGCTATGTGTTCAATGTAGATTCTGACACTTGACAAAGAGACAATCGGCTGATGATAATATGCATTAGATCGGCAATGACTTGATAAAGTGAAACGAAAGTTAGACATACTCGATCGGCTGTAGATATCAATGATACATAATCTAAATCTCAAAATATATTTAAACCAAGTGATTGGGATAGATCGGACAGGGCGCCGAGACAGTATAAATCACTTATGTCTAAAAACATCTCAAGAGAGAGATTATATATATTCATAGCATAGCCGATGAAGTGAATCTAACATAGATCCAATGCCATAAAATCCACAAGATTAGATTAAAAGTGAAACCTTTTTGTCATCGGCTAAATTCAACTTATATGCAATCCTTATAAGCCGATGCAACGTCCAGATAACTCATCGGCTGAAACCCCGATGAAACCCTTATCGGCAATCAAAAAGCAGGCTAGAGATTCATGGTTCTAAGCACGACTTAGTAGGTCAAACTCAACTGATGCAGCACTAAGTATGTAAAGAAACACGGTATCTAGATGATCAAGCCCTTGACTGATTTTCAGGGTGGTAGATGCCTAAGCTAATCTAATCTAGCAAGACGATTTAGCCGATACCGGCAGAAACCCTAAAACGAGAAGCAGCCGATAAAACTAAATCGAGATGCTAATACTAGATTAACATAAGACATATGATAAATAGCCAGGCAAATATATTATCCAAACCAGAGCAATCCAAGAGGTCGAATGTACTGATGCAGCCTTGAACGACGCCGACGTAGATGATACAATTGCCTGAACCGACGGAACATTGGACTTACCCCTTCGCCGGAGATCGACAGCCGATGCAGCCCCGCGTCAGGTGCCAAATTCCGCCGGTTGATAAATAAACCGTAACAGAGTAAAAGGTGGCGATGCGCCGAATTGTATTGATCGAGAGTTGATTGATTACAATAACCCCGGGTGTACATATTTATACCCATGGGAAGATACTAGTCCTTGTAGGACAAGAAAGAAACTTTCTAAAGATAAAAGAAAAACATAAAGTCCTTAAGGGACACTAAACACACTTTCCTAAAGATAAAAGGAAACTAACAAATATTCTAATTAATAGATACAATTGCCTTCTTCGGACTCAATCCGCACGTGGCAATCCTCATGAAGCACACCAACCGAACCCGACAATGATCCTGCCATCTCCTTATCGGAATCGGCTACATCGGCTATCCTTGTCCGATTCTGTTTCAGCCGATGCACACCGTAGCCGATTTGGCTTGCAGCCGATTCATACTCCGTTTTCTGTAATCGCTTATCTCCTCCAATCGGCTTCGGCTTTAACTCTAAATCCAATGCATGATTTACCAAATTTCGTCGTTAACAGAAATATTAAAAGAATAGTCCATATATAACACAATACGAGATTAATTAAAATTCAAAAAGGAGAATCCACGTAGGAATACAATTTAAAATTAACTAAAATTCAAAATTAAAAATAAGAAATATTGAAAGAAGAGTACATATAAGAACCCAATATGGGATTAATTAAAATTCAAAATAAAAAAATAATTCCAAAATTAGAAAAATAAAAAGTGAGTTCATGTAGAAATACAATTTTAAAACAACTGAAATTAGAAATAAAAAGTAAGAAATATTGAAAGAATAGTTCATATATAACACAATACGAGATTAATTAAAATTAAAAATAAAAAATAAAATAAATTCTAAAATTAGAAACAAAAGGAGTTCAACTAAGAATACAATTTATAAATAACTAAAATTTGTAATAAAAATAAAGATTGTTGAAAGAAGAGACTATACATAACACAGCACGAGATTAATTAAATTTTAGAATAAAAAATAAAATAAATTTAGAAAATAGAAAGATAATTATAAGAGTTCGTGTAGGAATACAATTTATAAATAAAAAATATCGAAATGAAAAATATGGATTTTTCAAAAAAAATAGTCCATCTAGAATACGACGATGAGAAATGATAATAAGAAATGAAGAAGCAACAGGCCTGTAAAAAAAGTATGGTGGTGACGGTTGATATGACATCTAAAAACTATAAACAAAACCCTAAATAGAATCCCTATGACAATTAAGAGGAGAAACAACGGGTAGGCCGTTAAGTGGCACGATTACGATGATTGGTGGGACTTCTAGAAAGTAAAAAATAAACCCAAATTATAATCATATTCAATTTTTAAAATCTCAATGATAATAAAAAGAAGAGATAGCTGGCGGGTCTAGAGGAGTAAAGTGGCGAAGCCACTAATGGTTTGGTGGAACGTCTAGAAAGTGAAAAATAAACCCAAACGGTAATTATATTTGATTTTTAAAATTCCAATGACAATAAAGAGATGAGGCAGCGGACGGGCCGTATAGGAGTACAACAACGGTGTTTGATGGGACTTTTAAGAATTATAAAAATAAAACCCAACGAAACAATTAACTCTAAAAAAAACTACAAAGTTTAATTTTTAAAGGTTTCAAGAAAAATAAATAAAAATCATGGTAGATTGAGCAAGCAAATAAATGGATGACAAAGGAGTAAGAGATAGCTACCGGTGTGTCTTTTAAAAACTATAAAATTAAAAAAATGGAGATGATAAGATTTGGTCTTTCAAAATTCTAAGACACTGAGATAGCTATTTAATAAATTTTAAGTAATGAGATAACTATTTAACAAATTTTAAGTAATCATATGTAAAAATAGATAATTTTATATAGGTGTTAGCCGCGCAATTGCGCGGGCCACCTAGCTAGTCTAATATATACTACCACTTTTCAAAAACAAAATTACAAATGCATATGTATACAAGTAGTTTGAAATATTGGTAATGTTTAAAATATGTTCCGGGTATTATTCAAAACATTTTCGTGACACAACTACAGTGATTCAAGAGATGATCTCACGTATAGGGCATGTCACAGATTTTAGTGAGTTGTTTATGGCCAATTTGATCTGTCTTGGTTTTGGAAGAGTTGTGGCCAAGCTGTGCTAGGATATACGTCATACACTTTTCGTCTAAAAAAATTAATTTATATTTATAATGTTTAGATTAATAGTTAAAAATTTGTTTTTTTTATAGGGCAAAGGTGTAGATGTCAACTATGGTAGTTGGCTCGTTGCATAAACGCCTCGTATCATTACATATTTTCACATGATCACACATCACAAATAGTCTTCCCGTCGCCGAACGTTACGCCTACAATCGCTGGGACAAACCATGCAACCGAATCAAGCCCAGCACGGATCGCGTTGTTGTCAACTGGAAACAAACCACAATAAGTTGCCATGCATATATATATATATATATATAATCTCAACAACCAATCAATCAGCTCGATCGATCTCCGGCGGCGCCGCGGCTGTCATAATTCCGCGGTGAAATTAGCCGGTTGGCGGGCCACCGGCCGCGTACGTAGAGGACGATCCAGCGCCGCCGGCGCGTGAAATCTGGTGAAAACGATGGGTGGAATCGTGTGCAGGGGGGCAGCAAGCAACCGGACACGGTGTCTGGTACTCTTGTTTGCAGGGGGGTGGATTGGTGGGGTGTACCGGTCATGGCGCTTGAATGCGACAGCAACAGCTCGTGAGATCGATTCTCTTCTCCTGTGTGTGCCGATCGTCGACTAGTTCGTTTCAGAGTTTCAGACTACTCGCGACGACGATCGCTTTGCCGATCCGCCTCCTGCGTTTCGCGTGCTGAAAACGACTGCCATTGATGTTGATCCTAGCTTGTCCTTGGATCAATGTGTGTGCTACTGCAAAACCGATCTGATTCTGTGTGTTCTTGCAGCTTAATTGTCTTGTATATATAGGTGCATTTCAGAAGACCAAACAACTGTACGCATTCAGAAATTCACAGAGTTCAGATTTCAGTAGTGTTGTGACTTGCACGCTAAACCTCATACGCGTTCTGTACGTACAGTTTGTGTGTGTGCACACACGCCAGGCTCTGTCTGAAGAAGAATTAAAGCGTACGGAAGAGACAGTTCAGTGATGATCCGGCAAGTCGTCGATGGAAGCAATTGACATGCAGCATGTTGGATCTGGCAGGTGTGTCCATTAATTCAGTCACTAACAGTCCTGTCGTTTGGCATATTAAAAAAAAGCGAAACGACGATAAAAAATAATTTATAAATAAAAAAATATATATATGTATATATGTGTGTTTTTTTTCAACGATATAAAAGCAAAGCTAAAAAATAAATTACGATGAAAAAAATCTTAAAATCAACTTTAAATTTAAATTTAAGATTAAAAATTTAAATTTTGACTAATAAGTATAACCATAAACAAAAAGATAGGAATGTAACTAATGTTTTTACTTAGTACTGTACCTTTTTAGTTGCCCGAAAATGAATCTGGATCATCCATGGAGCTAAGCTAGCCGGGACAACAATAATGAACACTTTTTGCATGGCAAGGATTACGCCTGACAAGAACACAATTACATAAACAAATGCCAGTGGGCGATCTCATTGGGTGTTCCGATCACTACTCGCCACGAATCATTGCATGCCATCTTCTTCCAAAAGAATGAGCTTTTTTTTTCTGCTGTTTTTCTGGTGTCCCTTGTCCATCATTCTTGCTCATCCAAGGATAACAAAAACTATCTTAGTAGTAATAACTAAACTAACTATCCCATGCAAACAACTAAATAAAAGAGATAGCTAAGCTACCAACATGGATGGCTAGCTATATGCCTATGTGTTACTAGTTAACAGTGGGTGTGCCAATCAAATCCAGCCCTTTCTAGTGGCCCCAAAACAATCACCATCATCCAATCACCAAAGGACATGTGCTCCAGACAACAATGGCAAGTCCCCATGACGTTAACACACCGTTTGAATCCTAGCAATTCCAGCATTTTTGTATGGTAATGGCTTGTGTCACTCACACCTGTGCATGCCATTATGTGGTTTGGTTAGTTGCCAGTTTGGGTCATCAAAGATCACAATATATATTAATCTATCAGCCTATCTATCCATCCATGATCTCCAAGACTCACCTATAATTATGTTGTCATATAGCTGGTTGTTTGGTTGGGTCAGGGTTTTACCAGGTTTCTTTGGCTTGATCATTCAGTTTTGGGGAGTTGGTTGGTTGGCACCTAATTGTTTTGAGCTCTTCTGTTGGATTATATTAGTTTGGACGACGTGCCTGCGTGGGGGCAGCAGCCTAATAATTTGCGTGATGGATCCATTGGACCAACCATGCATAATCAGCCATATATCTTCTAGATCTCCAGGTAATATAGCTGGGATCTTCCTGGCTCTCTCTTGGCATGTCAATGTCTCTGTGGGGTTACAAACTTACAAAGCTAATTTGTCTCTATCATGTTCGTGACCAGCATTACTGTGTGATGGAGATCTAGCCGTCAATTTTGTCTCAGCATGTGAATAAAATTATGCATATCTGTGTTCCACCATGCTGTTTTTAGTTTACCAATCATTCGGTCCAACTGACAAAATTAATTAGTCATCACATAAAAACATAGCTAAGTGACACAATTAAGTAGTAATAACTTATATATGCACATACTATTATATCGCACCGTTTTAATTTCACTCCCATTATGAATTCAGAAAAAAGAACAGATTTTTGGGCTTGGACATGACAGTTTCCCCTTTTTATGCCTGGCGAAACTTGTTGTAAAGCAGTATATACTCATCAGTAGAGGGCACATGAAAACTTCAGTTCCAGGTTGTCCTGAAAATGCAGTTCCTGAATGTAAAGTTACAGATTAAAAATGCTCAAGCGTGTCCTACCTACGCTGATTTGACTAAAAGCTTGGGGTTCCTGACGCGCATTAAGCCTTGACAATAAATCTCGTTGCTTTAAAGGAATCTATCTTATGCCTTAGATACAAAGAATGCGGAAAAGAGATCACAGGTAGGCGATAAAGCAGGTTTAAATCTGATCACGAATCTGGATTGAAACATACATGCCGGCTAGCTCCTTTGCTCTTTACAATGCACCCTGCTTTGCTGCGATTCTCAAGTTTAAAATGCCATACTGTTTCATACTTTCAGTCGCTTTTGTTCTACTTTCTTTGCATCTAGCTGTCTAATGCTGCTTATTTGATGCAGGAGAGCTCAATTTGGGACTTTCACTTTTCATATTAGTACATAGGTTCAGTTAAAACAAGATAGTGAACATATTTAACATAGGAATCCAGCTTTATAAGAAAGCCAAACATGATCAAACATTATGTCTAAAAAAAATATGATCAAACAGGAAACAAAAACCAGTAAAATTGGTGAGCATACAAGTACAACAGAATCCTCTTTTTAAAGTTAAGACTACACATTCTAGCAACTAACCCTAAACCCTTGTCATGCAGGATTAGGAAATTAATTAAATAATTAATAAAGAATAGTAGTACTGATGTTATCTTGTTGATCCTTGGAGGTCAGCTAAGCTGGGGCCCAGTAGAGAAAAATGCATGTTTGTAGGGAGCCAGCCCACCAGCCCTTATCATTGGAGGACCTACATGCTTGCAAATAGTATTATTGCTAGTCCAGTGGTCTCCTGCTGACCTATGCAATTCTACTATACTTGCAGACTTGTTTATGACTCCCTAAATATAATATGATGATGCGTAAAGAAAGTAAAGACGCCCTAAATTAATCCCATTTGTTTATCAGAGGTAGTCCCCATTACATTGAATCATTTCAGTTAGCTGACAAGGTCATGCATGGCTCAAATGGCAGCTGCTTGGCTGCATATGGACGGTCTCTGCCCCTGACAGCCCTGATGTTTTATCAGGCGCCTCAGCTAGATGTTTTTTTTTAAGATAGTAAAAATGATTTACATTTCTGGCTTTCTGCCATATGCAGAAATCCTTTGACAGTTGATCCGATGGAATGCATATGCAGTAGTAGGAGTATATAACAAATTGTACTAGCAATATTCAGAGATGAAACTGGCTAAAAGTTTAATTGAACTCAAATAACTACATCAAAATGATACAACCGTCCAACAACACTCCAGCCTCTGTATAACTAGTTGGTGAAGTTTTAGGTGGAGAAAACAACATCTGAGAGCATACGCAACCGTGCACATTTATGCTGAACAGCAGGACAGGTTGCTTGCTTGATGAGGGGAGGGGGAGTGGCAGGAAATGCTTGCCGCGACTCCGTCCGTCGTCAGGACCATCTCATCAATTTCGCGTGCACCACATACGCCATTTTCATGGTCTCAGCAGCAACAACCACGCGATGCTTTGAGTTGCGCCGCGATGGGAATGCGCCCGTCATGCGTGAGGGAGACAGGGTTTCGACAGAAACGTGGTCGGTGGCCTTGATTGCGATTTAAATTTAGCACATGCCAATCGGCCCAGAGAAGATGGAGCAACAGCTGCGCCATTTTCTGCTTTGTCTTTCTTCTTCTTTTGAGTTTAGTTTTGAGAGTAGTACTTGCTCTGTTTCACTGGTAGGAATGCAGGAACTATATTTATTCTGATTCACCGTACGAAATAAACTACTCCATTTATTTATTTTCAAAATATAAGAATTTCTAAGTTGTTTAGCAAGTACTAAGGTTATGTTAAAAGATTCCTTTTTAGTCACTTCAATTGTTAATTTTTAAATTTTGAATTGCTTAGGTCCTCTTTTCAAGCATCTGATTGGTTATGGAATCATCAAAATGCGATTCATAGGAATCAGTGCAGAAATAAATATTATGATATAAAATTTAAATCCTAAAAGTCATTATGTTTTGGAATGGAGGGAGTATTTGGTTGTGAAATTCTTGCAAAATTTATGTAAAATCCAGTTGTTCCAATAAATTAGTTTTTATTTATGACAAAGGCTTGAAACTAAAATCAAATGAACTTTTTGCTATCCTTCTAAAATGGCCTATATTTCGTCCTTTCACCAAGGTCCGGACCAGTACCCATTGGGCTTGGTAACCAAGAGCACCAACAAGGAGAAGAATAAGGCAAGAACACCAGCATCAGCCATCCTCAATCTCAATGAAAAATAACCTTCTCTTGCACATAAGAGAAGACTAATGTTTACACTTCACGGACGCAAAACGTAGCTCGTACAGACAGATGAATCCAATATCAATTCTCTACATGTTAAAAATACAGCAATTCTCCTGAAAGGCAATGAGAGACTTGATGCTTCAGAAGCTTCTTCTAGTGTTGATTTCTGGGTGCACATCAAGCGAGACTGAATTCTGAAGCACACAGAATGGGATCGACCGCACAATCTGTTCATATCTTGACTATGTGTCTGCTGAGCTTTCTTCAATCTTCAACAAAAGCTCCAATGTGGAGGGTTCCATGGAATTGAATTTGTCAACTGTCACCTAACAGTAGAGTAGGTGACGAATTCCCTCGAAGTGAAGTGAAATGGCTGATGGGGAACATGGTTCCTGAAAGCAAAAAACAGTATAATAAGAATTAAAGTTTAAAAACTTATATATGTTGCTACGAAGGTATCAAGAGTGACACTACATGAAAGCCACAGAACAGATTTTAGACCTGACAATGGCAATACTGTACTGCCAGCACTATTCAACCAGGATCATCAACATGTACTGCTTGTTATCTGGGAGGAAGCAATAGTTCTATATGGACTCTGACTATGTAGTAAGCAATGGATCATGACGTTAATGCTAGATTATACCCTAGTATGATCTTCCGTTTGTTCTCTTTAGTTGGACGATGCTTGGATTTACTTTTTTCCACCAGGAAAATATTAGAGGTTACTGAATCTTGTCCTACTTAATACATTTACATATGAGGGTGGTTCATTGTACAATATCCATAAATTCTGATCTGTCAGATATGAAATTAATCAACATTATCGCATCTTGTTCTACCTAATACAACTATATAACTGTAAAACACCCATCTTACAGTCTATGCCCATAAAATCCTGATCTTGGATGCGGAACAAATTGAGATTATCACATTCTGTACTACTTAAAACACAACTACAAAGGCTTTGAATAGTATCAACTTACGGTCTTGGCCCATATATCTTGATCTGTCGAATATGAGTATCCCTCCCATTCAAGTGATTGGACAACACCGAAATTTGGAGCATAAATGTATGAATGAATGTTTCTCTGCACAAATATGCAAGAAAAAAATTACACAACTGTCTTCGACAGAGTAGTAAGATTAGGTAGCGATATTAGAAACAAGGCAAATTTTGCTACAGGACATCGTGACTTCACGATTTTAGCTGTAGAACATCGCACGAAGTGACTTTTGAGGGAAGACACTCTCAAAAGTTGGATATTTGCTGGCGGACACCACACCCATTAAAATAATAATTTTCGGTTGAAGATGAGAGATAAATTGTGTGAAATGTCAAAAATAGCCCTGGACCCACATGTCAGCTCTACCATCTCTCTTCTCTCTCTATCCCCTCCTTCCACACTGCTTGGTCGGCGCCGCAACGCATCGCCACCGCAGCCTCCGCCGGAGAGGACGATTGCGATGACCTATACGGCGACGTCAACCTCGGCTTCCTCCCGCTCTCACTACCATCCCCCTCCCCGACGTCTCCTTCCAAAACCCCCTCCCCCGGCCGCTCCGTCGTGTCACCGTCCCCGTTGCCGCCGAACCGCGTCCCACTCCCGGAACCCAGCCAGAGCCGAAGCCCCACCCACCAAAACCCACCCCGCAGCAGCAGCACCAGCCGCCGCTCCTCTTGGCGGCAAAACCCACCCCACCGCGGCAGCACCACCGGCACCGACAAGTCCTGCGGATTTTGCCGCGCCAACTTCCTCCACCCCAATGTGGCCGCGTCAGCCGCCGCCGCGCTCCACAGGCGCACCTTCGATGGCCACCATTGCGTCGCCTCCCTCTCTTGCCCGCCCGCGCTACTTCCCGTCGGCAGCGATGACCCCCACGGCGCCGACCAAGCAGTGTGGACGGAGGGGATAGAGAGAGAAGAGAGATGGGAGAGCTGACATGTGGGTCCAAGGGTATTTATGACATTTCACGCGATTTCTCTCTCCTCTTCAATCGGAAATTATTATTTTAATGGGTGCGGTGTCCACCAGCAAATATCTAACTTTTGAGTGTCTTTCCCCAAAAGTCACTTCATGCGGTGTCCTACAGCTAAAACCGCAAAGTCACGATGTCTTGTAGCAAAATTTGCTTAGAAACAACCAATTTTGACATAGTATTGACTATGAGAGATGAAAGATTAAACTTTAACCATTTTCTAGAGTGGTCATGGACAAATATTGCAAAGGGAGTACCAAGTACCATTAGACTGAAATGAGTATCGATGCTTCTCAAGTTGCCCAAAGTATTCAAATGGTAATAAAGACATAATTAGCATCATTAGAACTAATGAACTATGACAAATAGGCACTATCCTAAGAATATGAGGTATCCTAATTCCTACATGCTAATGGAAACATATTTGTATGAAGACTAACCAAGAGCCTACGTGTTCCAGTGTTAAAAACAAACTTTGCAAGAGATAAAGTAAGCATGTGTCATGGTCCATAGCCACTTCTCACTGCTGATGGATATAAGGAGTGGTATTTCCTTAGCTTGGTCACACATGCAACGTCACAATTTTTTATGAGCTCACCTTAAAATTGTATAATCATAATACTTAAGTTTGTGATATACTGTTAACGACGAAATTTGGTAAATCATGCATTGGATTCAGAGTTAAAGCCGAAGCCGATTGGAGGAGATAAGCGATTACAGAAAACGGAGTATGAATCGGCTGCAAGCCAAATCGGCTACGGTGTGCATCGGCTGAAACAGAATCGGACAAGGATAGCCGATGTAGCCGATTCCGATGAGGAGATGGCAGGATCATTGTCGGGTTCGGTTGGTGTGCTTCATGAGGATTGCCACGTACGGATTGAGTCCGAAGAAGGCAATTGTATCTATTAATTAGGATATTTGTTAGTTTCCTTTTATCTTTAGGAAAGTGTGTTTAGTGTCCCTTAAGGACTTTATGTTTTTCTTTTATCTTTAGGAAAATTTCTTTCTTGTCCTACAAGGACTAGTATCTCCCCATGGGTATAAATATGTACACCCGGGGTTATTGTAATCGATCAACTCTTGATCAATACAATTCGGCGCATCGCCACCTTTTACTCTGTTACGGTTTATTTATCAACCGGCGGAATTTGGCACCTGACGCGGGGCTGCATCGGCTGTCGATCTCTGGCGAAGGGGTAAGTCCAATGTTCCGTCGGTTCAGGCAATTGTATCATCTACGTCGGCGTCGTTCAAGGCTGCATCAGTACATTCGACCTCTTGGATCGCTCTGGTTTGGATAATATATTTGCCTGGCTATTTATCATATGTCTTATGTTAATCTAGTATTAGCATCTCGATTTAGTTTTATCGGCTGCTTCTCGTTTTAGGGTTTCTGCCGGTATCGGCTAAATCGTTTTGCTAGATTAGATTAACCTAGGCATCCACCACCCTGAAAATCAGTCAAGGGCTTGATCATCTAGATACCGTGTTTCTTTACATACTTAGTGCTGCATCAGTTGAGTTTGACCTACTAAGTCGTGCTTAGAACCATGAATCTCTAGCCTGCTTTTTGATTGCCGATAAGGGTTTCATCGGGGTTTCAGCCGATGAGTTATCTGGACGTTGCATCGGCTTATAAGGATTGCATATAAGTTGAATTTAGCCGATGACAATAAAGGTTTCACTGTTTAATCTAATCTTGTGGATTTTATGGCATTGGATCTATGTTAGATTCACTTTATCGGCTATGCTATGAATATATATAATCTCTCTTGAGGTGTTTTTAGACATAAGTGATTTATACTGTCTCGGCGCCCTGTCCGATCTATCCCAATCACTTAGTTTAAATATATTTTGAGATTTAGATTATGCATCATTGATATCTACAGCCGATCGAGTACATCTAACTTTCGTTTCACTTTATCGAGTCATTGCCGATCTATTGCATGTTACATCAGCCGATTGGTTTCTATTGGATCATGTTATTGCTATATTATCATCAGCCGATTGTCTCTTTGTCATTATTTACATCAAGTGTCAGAATCTACATTGAACACATAGCCGATAGCTCAAAACCCTATCGCTATCGGCTGTTATCAGGATCGGCTGGAAGTATTATATCGGCTATGTTGGCCGATCGATTGTTTTATCTGTCGTTTGTATATGCTGTCATCAGGATCGGCTAGAATTACTACATCGGCTATGTTGGCCGATCGGTTCTTTGATCTGTCGTTTGTATATCTTGTCAGTTGTAGGATCAAACTGACTGGCACGCTCGCATCTCACCAAGATTTGGACCTGCACTGGAGCTAAGCAGATCTCCCAGGCCAGTGTGTGTTTTTTGCATCAACATATACTTTCAAAATTTAAATGTTATGGGAGACCAAAGAGTAATCCTTGAACAAATTGTGTCCTCCTATATCAAACAGATACAGTACTGAATCGCTGTTATATTTACATTACAAGTGCATACCGGGGATCAGCTCCAGATAATGATATATGAACCCAACCAACTGGCTTTGAAAGCTCCACAGTTTTAATTTCCTACAGATATGA
Source organism: Oryza officinalis (assembly GCA_008326285.1). NCBI lineage: Eukaryota > Viridiplantae > Streptophyta > Magnoliopsida > Poales > Poaceae > Oryza > Oryza officinalis. The sequence goes on along the minus strand of BDMV01000005.1, from coordinate 44,151,276 downwards.
GCAAAGCATAACACATCATTAGATCAAAGCAATACTATCACTGAGTAAATTGAAAGTGTTAAAGTATCAGTTCATCCTGCAGGAGCATTAGCAGAAAGGTACCATGTTCACTAAGACAAAATCCTGCCACAATTTTCCAGTGCTACCTAGCCTAATATCAATATACTCCTAGTTCAGTACAATATAAACACCAAGGCAAACTATGCCAAACTGCTGATAACACTGTAACACAACTTCTGAAAGCGTCAAACTACCACATTTGATCCAAAAGCAACAAGCCTTTTTCCGATGAGAGCAAAATCAGAACTAAAAGTCCAGATATTTATATCTGCCTAAAAGCTAAGATAAAGGCCAAGCAACATTGCCACAAGTCACAACTATATATCGTGGGAGGAGAGCACCTTCAGATTGTGGAAGCCATCGCCGGCCCGGACAGAGATCTTGCTAGGCGTATAGCTCTCGTCGAGCTTGAAATCCACATACACCACTACAAGCTGCGACGCAACAAACAGCAGGGGAGGGAAAAAAAACTAAGCACGATTATTCACTCGAATCAAACAAAACTGAACCAAGTGAGGAACCCCTCTCCACTCACCTGCAGCTGCACCTTCTTCTGGAACTGAATGTTCACCAAGTGCGGCTGCGCCCCGTCCGACCTAACCAAAAAAATGTCAAACCCAAATCACACTAACTACCCAGCAACTTCTTCTCCTCCCTCGGAAAAAGAAGAAATTTTTTTTTGGAGATTTGGAGCGGGTGTTACTGACTGCCAGTACGTGTCGAGGTTGTCGTCGCGGAGGGAGGCGACGCCGTTGCCGGGCTTGCAGGAGCTGACGCTCCAGGCGGCCGTCTTCGCCATCTCCCGCATGTCGTCGTCCACCATGAGATCCGGGCAGCCCTTCAGCCTCCCCGCCGCCGGCGCCCCGCCGGCCCCCGGGGTCGCCGCGGCCTCTTCCTCGCCGTCGGATTCCATCGCCGCCGTTCGGGGGAAGAAAGGGTGGACGAGTTGGAGCTTTTGGACAGAGGAAGAGGGAGACTGAAGAGAAGAAATTCACAAAAGAAGCCCGGCCCAGATTAAGATGGATGATGGGCTGGGCCCAAATTACGATGGATCGACCGGGCCCATATTTGTCAAATAGCTTGGACTTGGGCCTGCTTTGGTTTTGTCAGCTTTGGGCTCGCTTTCTGTTTGCTCTTTCTTTTCGTTTGATTTTTATTAAAAGAAAACAAAAGTAAAAAAAACAACATTTTAGACTGAAAATATAGTTTCTGCTAGTTTTTTTTCTTGTGCTTGGTTCATTATTTCTCCATGCAAAGCTAATTTAACATGCAGAAGCTGAAGAGAAAGAAACATGCGAGCAGAATTAAGATCAAACATGTTCGATGACCGACTTGAGTTGACTGCAACTTGCTCTAAAGATTAGATGCTTCAATGTATAGTATTTTGCCTGTAACTACAGCAAGAATCATGGCATCTCAGCCTGACCTAAAACTAAAAGGCAGACATAGCATGACCAAACATATACAGTAATGCTTAAAGATGTTGTCAGAAATTCAGAATTGTCTCGCTCGCTGCAAAGGTGCCACGAACACTTGCTACATGGAACTCCACTGTCGCCAGTCCACACTCTTCTTGAGCTCTTGCAGCTAGCTACGCTCACCAAAAATCAACTTGCATACATACATACATACATATACACACATATGCATATATACACACACATTGGACAACATAGTGCCCGGGTACCACCTAACAACAAAACTATCGGTGACCGGGGGTATCGAGACCAAAGGGAAGGGCGGCCACAGGAATCCACGTGGCCCGTTCCCCCCGGAGGGGTCGGGTCCGAGGGTGACGTGGCGGCTGCCCTCCCGGTTTCCCCCCGGGGTCGGGCCGCTCCCATTTCTGCCCCGAGGCCTGGGGCGCCCCGACCCCCTGTGGCTTTGGTGCCATGTGCGTAGGTTAGGTGAGCACGGCAGAGCTCACCTAACCACATTTATAGCGGTTCAGACGGGCGCACTACGTCGCATTTAATGCGGCGTGGCGCATGCATATCCGGTCCGTGACCGGTCACGGTGAGTGATCGGTCGCAGACTGGTCAGATCGCGGGTTAGGTGGTGACAGGATGTCTGTGCGTCGCACGCGCGCCAAGCGGCCTGCTGCACGCCTCGCCCCATCCCATCAGAATGATGAGAGCCCTCTGTCTCTCGTCTCTCAGCCGGAGTTGGTATGCCAACTCCCGGAGTTGGTATGTCAGCTCCGGTCAGATGTTTTTTCATTCCCAATATGAGCGGGACACGGAAGTCATCCGTCATTTAATGAAGGTTGAAACGGGCGTCCCCTGGAGGAGTCGGCTGACCGAGCAAAGGCGTGTTGCGGCGTCTGTCCGAGGCTGCTTCCGGCAATAGAATAACCCTAATTGTAAAAGAATGTCTTCTTTCTTAGGCAGCTCGTGACCCATGTGGTAGCCCCTTGCCATATAAAAGGAGGCCCAGTGTCACGCCCCAAACTGGCCCCGGGCGGAGACCAGGATAGAGCGGTCCAGATTGACCTGTATGCCTGTACCAGTCCCAGGAAATAGCGCTGGTACAACAGGAAGACTGAATATCACAACACACAGCGGTCTCTTTATTTAAGAGTAGAGATTACAACCAGGGTTGGAACTGCGGACAGAACCCGAGTTCACAACAGCATTACAAAAAGGCGGAAGCGGAAAGCGGCGACTGGCCCTAAGCCACAAGCAAAGCCTTGGGGAAGGCCGAAACCCTACTACTGCTCGAAGTCTGCTTGCTCCTGGAAGAACTCTTCATCAGCAGGGTCCACCTCTTCGTCTTCGAGAACTGGGGGGGGTTTAATTATATAGAGCAAGGGTGAGTACGGGAGTACTCAGCAAGTCAGGGGAATTAAGTGTTTAATGCAAGCTTCAAGGGAAAGCCAGTTATTTTTCACAATTGATTTTAGTTTAAGACTTTCAGAAACATCTAAGTGAGTGCTTCTCGACGGCACGGACGAGAAAGTGCGTCTCATCCGGCCGGAGCAGTGAAATTGTATCGATTGATTCTTGTCGGCACGAGAGGCTCCCTGCCAATCGTTCACCGACCCGGCTGCACCAACAGCCACAACCACACACGGTACGAGAGGCTCCCTGCCAATCGTCACCACTCCGGCTGCTTCAACAGCCACAAGTCAACACATCGGTACGAGAGGCTCCCTGCCAATCGTCACCGACTCCGGCTGCTTCAACAGCCTTAAACCAAGCACGGAACGGAAAACCTCACACCAACAGCAGTTCACAAGGTGTTCAAATAAAACTACGCTAAGGAATCACCTCACATCCGCCCATGACCGTGGGCACGGCTGTTCGAACAGTTGTTAACCTCTGCAGAGGGGGTACACTTTACCCACACGACGTTACTAACCCCGAATCACCCAGCCCGCGACCCTCGGTCACGTCTGGCGACCTTAAGGCTTTCACGACAAGGCATTTCGAAAGCCGACTCAGGGTCATCTTATGCCAACGGGAGGGGTCCCACGGACCAACACCAGGTTAGGTCCCAGACCATACTGTGCCAGGAAGCCCAGGGGTCCTCCCCGACACCACCCCGGCGAATCCACTTGTCCCTTGGCATCAAGATTTCCCTGGCCTAGCTAATTACTCAGCCAGGGGCGTCCCATATCACCCATGTGGTCGTACTTGACATATGCTTGGATGTAATTCCCAAGGAATCGGTCCTTAGAGCGAGAACGAGCAGACCGTACCTCCAGTACGTCTCCCGTACCGCGAGTTTTAGAAACTCACTTTAGTTTTCAAGGCACCGACCCAAGTGTCGGGTTTTCCAAGCATTTTGTAAACTCAAGTTTTACCCAGGTGATCAATTTTAAAGTTTGAGGGGAGTCCCGATATTCGTACACGAGGTACGGATACCGAGGCATCACCTGAGGGGTGACAAGGGTGTTAGGGTATTCAATAATCAAGGAAGGTGAATGCAGCAAATGGGTAGGGCCTGCCGGTTGTATTGCAAACCGAGGCCAGTGCCAAGTGTAACCTAAGTATGCATAGTTTGCGAAATTAAAATACTTAATTTAAATTATAGGTTCAATTGATCAAAGGTGACTTGCCTTGCTCGAGATCTTGAGCTTCTTCCTCGAAATCCGCGCACTGCGGGTCTTCGGGCTCCGAGACTACACGCGAAACGAGACGACTCAACAAAGCGATAAAAAGAAGCCCTATTAAAGACCACTAAGCGTGCCATTGGATAGATCTCGATTTTACGGATTTACAGGAGGTGGAACGGAGTCAATCGGACGAACGGTTGAAAAGATATGAATTTCCGAAGATTAAAGGATTTTCTGGAATAAAGAAAAGGAATTAATAATTAATTAATAATTCCCTGGAAAAAGAAAAGAAGGAGGGATGCCAATTAGACTTTAATTCGGGCGGCAAGAGCAGCCCAAAAGAATAGAACGGGCGCGGCCGAAATAATTGGGCCGCGGCCCGAAGGGAATCGGCCTAGGCCGAGCAAGGAGGCCGTGGGCCAAGGGGACTGGTGGACCGGCCGATGGCCCAAAGAATTGGCCCACAGCCGATCGGTGAGCGAGGGTTGGCCGATGGGCCTAGCGGCCGACGGACGGGAGCCGATAGGCCGATAAGGGAGGCCTATGGGCCGATGCAGGCTGACGACGGGAGCCGACGAGAAGAAAAGCGGCCGATGCAGGCTGGCGGCCGAAACCGACGGCGGGAGCCGACGGGAGAAGAATGTGGCCGAGCCGACGGCGGGAGCCGACGGGAAGAAAAACGGCCGAACCGACGGCGGAAGCCGACGGGAAGGAGAAAATCGGCCGAAGCCGACGGCGGGAGCCGACGGGAAGAAGATGCGGCCGATGCAGGCCGGCGGCCGAAGCCGACGAGCGGCGGATTAAGACGACAGCCGACGACGCAGGGCTCGGCCCGAGCGGCGGCGGCGGCGGCGAGGGCGGCGAGCCGGAGGGGGCGGACGGCGTCGGTAGGCGCCGGTGAAGAGAGAAGAGAGAGAGAGAACGAGCCCACGGCTCGGATCGGAGCGGGACACGACGGCGGCGGATTGGGACGACAGCCGACGCCGAGGGGAGAAAAGGAAAAAAGGGGGTAACGGCGTCGGGGCGGGGAGAAGGCGACGGCGGCCACGGCGGTGGCCGGAGGGGGTCCTACGGTTGGCTAATCGGCCTAAACCGACGGAGGGAAAAAGAGAGGGGGAGAGGAGAGGAGGTTTACCGCGGCGGGGCGGCAAGCTGGGATGGAGGCCGACGGCGCGGGCGCGGGCGCGGCACGGCTCCGGCCGGGGAAGAGGGCGGCGGAGATGGCGCCCGGAGCTCCTTCGGGCGCCCTCGGCTGCGGCGGCGGCGGACGGCAAGGACGGCGGCGGCAGCGAGGCGGAGTGGAGCGGCAATGGCGGCCGGGGCGAGGGGAAAGAAAATTGCGGCCGATTGGCGGGGGTTTTGTAGGGCGCTAGGTCGGTTTGGTCGGGGGGGGGGGGAGAGGCGGTTCGCGGAGGTCGGTTTGGGGCGCTGAGAGGGGACCGGCGCACTCCGGCGCTAGCGGCCAACGGCGGCAGCGGTGACGCCGGCCGGTCGGGAAAAAGGGGAAAAGGGGAAAAAAAGGAGGCTTGCCTCCTAGCCGATTTGGGTAAGGGCGCGCGCGCGGGGAGAGAGAGCGCTGGCTCTCTCGGCCTGACGCGTGCGGGGCACGTGCGCGGCGTGCACGGGCCGAGCGGCCTGGCGCGGGAGGGAGCTGGGCCGGGCGACGGCCCAGGGAAGGAAAGGGAGAGAGGGGGAAAAAAGAAAACAGGCCGAGAGGGGCTGGGCCGGCAGCGGCCCGAGGGGAAGGAAAGGGAAATAGGCCGGAAGAAAAAAAAAGGGGGAAACAGCCCGGGTCAAGGGAGGTGAACCAGACTTTTTCTGAGGGTTTGGTTTTGGAAGGATTAGGGCTCGGATTCGAAATCCGATTTCGCGGTTTTCTCCGGGATTGAACTGAGAGGGGAAACACGAGACCTTGGCACACAACAAGACTCAACCGAAGAGCAAATTTTCACAATTAGGGTTTTTAGCAGATTAGTTTTCCCGCTAACGCCGCGAAGAAACGGGCGTTACACCCAGGCCTAGGAAAGGGGGGACTCTCTCAGGATTCCATCATACTCTCAGATCTACCAGAACACAGGAGTAGGGTATTACGCTTCTTCGTGGCCCGAACCTGTTTAAATCGCCTGCGTCCACGCGTTTCCTTTTTTCTCGCTGGGATCCCATAGATCAGGGGCGAAGAATTTCACCTTGCGTCCCCGGCCGAACCGGCAAAGGGGGGCCTGCGTGGTCTCCTGGTGAGGGGCTTCACTCTCCGTCAAAACAACTCAAATTCAATTTTATTTCACAATCTATTATTAGATACCTAACTAATTATATGTTTGGATGCTATATACTTAAAATCAAAACGTAACAAAATAATGTTCAAATTCAGTTCAAACTTGTTTGAAATAGTTAGTAAAGAAATAAATGTTCATACCTAAATATTTTTTTAAAAAATTATACTCATTTGAATTGGGTATATACTCAATTTGAATTTTGGTGCCCGGACACCATGATGTCCCAGTTAAATCTACATACATACATACATACATATACACATATATATACACACATATATATACACACACACATACATACATACATATATAGAGAGAGATGCATGCAATTTTTTTTGTCCCTTTGTTACTTCATCAGACCAAGATGCATGGTAAGCTGATACTTCTACATAAAAACAGGCGGTTACTCCATCCGTTTTAAAGTATAATTATTTTAAATTCTTTGTAGCTTAACTGGTTAGGTTTTTTTTGGTGAAATCAGCGCACCCAAGTTAAGGTCTAGACTTGACACGGGTGCTCGCATTTACAGCTAACTATTCTTTTCGCGGTAGACGACGTACCATCGACAACGAAACACTCGTGATGATTTCGTTATAATATGCTAACCCAGTTTTCTAGACGTGCTCATAGAAAAAAGATGTGCATGTATGTTTATAGGGATAAATGTATGCATGTTGTAAGCATCTGCTTTTATACACTATGCTTTTTAGAAAAATACAAGGACATTATCTAAAAAAATACTAGGTAGAAAGAAAAGATCTTTTTTTGTCATTTTAACAATTAAATTTTAAATTGCTTCGTTTTCCTTCCTAAGCATCTCATTAGCTTAAAAATGTATATGTTTCGTGCATTAGAGTTGGTGTCTCAGAAGTGCTTTTTTTCCCTTTTTACTCATCAGACAAGCTAATATAAAAAAATAAGGCAGCTTATGTGTGCAACTGGGTAATAAACATAAACAGGCATGAAGCAGACAGAGGACATGGAATAGCTTTCCAGGAGATAATGTGCCCTGATATGGTGATATCCGCTGTTGTTTTCATCATCTGGTATCTCCAAAAGCGGAGGCGATATGATCTCTTATCTGCTGTGGCCGCCGATACGAAAAATCAGCTGACTCGGCAATGCATGCAGATGTTCAATTGCTCATCTCTTCTTTCTCCCCGAACTCGCAGCGGCAGCAGCACCTCAGCAAAGCCAGCTGCCTGCGTGGCGTGTGGCCAGCAACATCATCTCAAGATTCTCTCTTTCTATCAGTACATGGAATTCTCTTCTCATCTTCAGAAAAAGCTTGCGTATATACATGGAGCAGAATGGATATATGCCCCACTGTGCGTGCATATATAGCTTCTTCGTTTTCTTGGAGGTCGAATTCATCAGCTCGCTTGCTTCTTTTCTTTTTTCCGTTCATGGATTCTTCACAAAATCGAACGGATGGTTGTGAATATTGCAAGGGCCAAGGTTAACAGTAGCAGCAGCAGAAGAATGCAGAATCCCTGGCAATAATTGTGGAGTCTTTGACCAGCTCTGCTGTTGGAAGTTCCACGCAGCTAGCTATAGATAGCTAGTGGAATGGATTCCTGCAACTTTTTCTTCAACGTAGCTCCTGGCCGACAGGGGATCGAAGAACAAGGCAATATGTGTATACGTTGATGGCCATTTCGCCATTGATCCGACCATGTCCTGACCTGCAGGCCTGTCGCTGTTGCCGTTAAAGAAAATGATAACGATTCCATTTGCAGATAGCAAGCTTCAGAATCTGTTTAACCGCGGTTAGAATTAGCATATATCTATCTATCAGCAAGGGACAAGGCTGCAATCCTGTGGGCTTGGATACATGGCATATATTCTTTGACTGTGGCTGTCAGAATCTGGCACCCTGGAGAACACAAGTTGCGTGATAATTTGATTTGAAATGGCAGCATATTAGTATTCATTTTTCCGGTGGATCTTAGACTTCCACACCCTAGGGAGCCATTGTAATACCGATGTTCTGCTCAAGTGACTTCAGGTAGTTCAATATCTTGCACAGTGTTATCTACAACATTACTCTGTTTGGGCTTTGGAGTTTGGAGTGCGTATTAATTTTCAGTTAATCAACTTGTAGTGCCATTTGCTTTCCAGAGAACATGAAGTGTGAGAGATTCCGAGATTATCTTTTCAGTCGAATAATGTCGATATATTGCACTGAAGTTAATCAGGCTTTATTTTTCTCATTTTGGAAAAAAAAGTTTAATCTTCAATACGGAAATACCAGTATTCTCTTCAATCATAAAAATTTGACATTTTGAACAAGATTTGATCAAATTTTTAAAACTTTGACCGTTAATTTTATGCTGAAATAAGTTCATAAAACCTATTAAATTTATGATATTTTGTTAGTGTTTTAAAGAAAAATCTATGTATATCATTTTTGTGTTTTTATAAACTATTATTTGAGAAATTATTGATGGTTAAAGTTAAATTTTTTTGACCAAGTGTTACTAAACATCAAATATTTATGACTTGATAGAGTACAAGATACAAATTAATCTACACTTGTGTAAAAATATATATGAAAAAAAATCTGTGCATTTTTTCCTAAAAGATGTTTACAGTACTAGAAATATTTTATCGAATACTACAAAAGATTTTTCATGTTGGGAATGAACGTATTCATATAGCTTTTTCTTTAGTATTCTCTGATAGCAAACATCCTAGTATAATACACACACATATATACACACACACTAATAAATTGATTAACCTTGTATCCAAACACGTACCTAGGCTCACCTTTTCACATACCCCAGTGTGGGGGCTGGCCTTACTCAACCCATGTCGCCGTCGGGAGAGCTACTGTAGCAATCAATCTAACACGCTCCTCTGTCCAGCTTACCCCGCTACTACTCAATTAGTATAAATTGTGCATGACAAACAAATGGCAAATTACACAGGTAGAGCTATATATACAAAGACAACTCACCAGCTAACAACAATGGGTGTACCACTTTGACTAATCAATGAAGAAGAGTTGCGTTCTGATGTAGTGACTTAAGTTTTCTTTACTAAGTAGAAAAAATTCACCGAATCTACGGAAGAACGCTGTCTAGAGTTTATTAAGGAAGAAAGGGGTTACAGTACAAAACCGAAACAAGGTTGCAGTAATCCCGTTCGAACCTTGCCGTGGATGAAGATTAAAAATGAACACGTAAAACGAGAAAACTATTAGCGCATGATTAGTTATGTTTTAATTAGTACAAATTTAAAAAATGAATATATTTGATATTTTAGAGCAACTTTCATATAGAAAGTTTTCACACAAAACGCGCCGTTTAGTAGTTTGAAAAACGTAATAACGAAAATCGAGGTAAAATCTTAATCTTAATGAGAAAATACACTACCTAAAGGTCACCGCCTCAGGGGCAATGACCACACTAAAAAACAACCACAACACTATATACATGATCATAGAGGTATTGGTTGAACTAACCAAGCCGGCTAACTTCCTACGGCGCCACACTAGGTAGGAAAATGAAGTCTTCAATGTCTATAACACACGTTCACATTGTCATCACGAAATATAAATCTTTTAAGTGACTATCATTATCATCCAATATTTGTTGAATTGATAAAAACAAACCCGTTCCTGAGTGGAGGCGGAAGAGAAGAGTTTGACAAAAGAAAATATAATGAGGATATTGTGAAATATATTGAACGCATCGGCAAGGATTAAAATCACTGGCGGAGCCAGAAATTTCGCAAAGCTTGGACAAGCTTAACTAAAACTGCTACACAAAAATATATCTATAAGCTCATTTTGCTATTAGATTTGAAGACAAGACAATTTTGTTATAAAAATATAGTTCACTACGTGAAAACAAAAGATAATTTTGTTGTAGAAGTAGACGATCCCTTCTATTCATGTTTGCTAGCTGCCAGAGTGAGCCACGTCCATTGCGATGCAAACAAGTCACCAACACTCCTAATAATTAATCCTACCTAGCTGCTAATTGCTCGGAGAGTCAGTTAATTGATGAATTTTACCGCATACAAATCACTATATATGTCTTGATGGGTCGAGTGTGTGAAGCCCAAACAGCCGCCCGTGCTGTTTGGGAGGTAAATCCGCCACTGATTAAAACAAACCATTTAACCATCCTATATATATATCTTACGCTTGCCTAGATACATGCTTACACATTAACCAATAAAATTTTGTATGGCCATGCCAAGCAAGCAGGCATGCATCTCGATATATCGAACTCCAAAATGTAGCAGGCAGTGTTGTGACACTTGCGAATTGAAACAGCCGACACTAAATCTAGGGGCAACATCGAAAATGACGATTCCATGGCTCCATGCATATGGGGAGATCCATCGGCTGCATGCACGTAGCTATTGTCAGCATAGTATACACAAATAGCATCTCTCTTTGAGGCCGCCGCCGTACGTGCAGCGTGCAGCGCATGCATGCTAGCTCGTGCCTGCATGCACTATATATACCTCGCTTGTTCCTTGAATCGTTTCAGAGTTAGTTCGCTGATCTGCCACTGACCAAGCTTAATTCATCTACAAGCAGAGTGCTATAGCTCTTCCAGTTCCAGTAGGCAGCTAGCTAGCTAGCTAGCAGCATTATTAAAATGGCGTCGGCGGCCGGCTCGAAGCAGCAGCAGGCGATGATGATGCCGTCGTCCCGCGGCGGTGGCGGCGGCGGGTGGACGCAGCGGCAGAACAAGCAGTTCGAGTGCGCGCTGGCGGTGTACGACAAGGAGACGCCGGACCGGTGGCACAACATCGCCCGCTACATGGGCGGCACCAAGTCCGCCGACGAGGTCCGCCGCCACTTCGAGCACCTCGTCGAGGACGTCGCCCGCATCGAGTCCGGCCGGGTCCCCTTCCCCCGCTACTCCGCCTCCTCATCCTCCCGCGGAGCCGACGACGGAAACAGGTTATTAACCGTCTTGCATCTCTCATTAGTGTCGCTATCATGATACCGACGATTAATCTCTTAGTTCGTCTATCTTGAAATATATAATGTTGTTATTTTTTACATAATGTTTAAAATTCATTTTATTAAAAAAATAAATATTATTATTTTAAAAAACTATAATCTTAATTAATAATTTTATATATTTATATTAAATTTTTATATAAGACGAAAAGTTAAATGTTATATAAAAATCAATGTAGTCATATATAGTTTTAATATATATATATATATATATATATATATATATATATATATATATATATATATATATATTTTGAGACGCATGCTAATAGAGGGTTTAGAGTTGGCACTGATTAACCTCGGGGAGGTAGTGCTAGTGTGTCGATCCCATGCATATGCACACGCGCATGTCGGCATGTGTTAGTGTAGTTGTACGCTCGATCAATGTGTTTGCATGCATGTGTGTGTCGTCGGTGGGCGGTGGCCGGCTGGTGTCACGTACCGACGATGCAAGCAGCAGCTAGCTATCCAACACAACAGCACATGAGATCTAATCCTGATCATGTATATCCATGGGCGGCTCATGCATGTGCTTAAGAGGGATGGGCACTTGCGATAGTGTGACAGTGATAAGCTTTATTATTGATCAGATCAGATAGATATAGATAGCCGTTTGGAACAGTGTATTGCATGCCTGCCTCTCAGGGTTAGGTTAAGCTTGACACATATGCCACGCATATATACATGATCATGCACGCCGACTTAATTTATCTGTCAACTTGCTCATATTTATACATATCACAAATACATACAAGTTGTTATAGAATTCACTTCACTCAACTATGCATGGCTATACAATGTTCAATACTTTTATGCATCTAGAGCTTGCTAGCTAGTAACAAGTACATTGACGCGAGATCTTCAGAATGACCGCTTGTACTCGATAAAACACTGTACGAGCAACTAATTTAAGCAGCTAATTAACACGGGTATACTAACATGCATGTCTGTTCCCTGCAGATCTAGGTACCTGAAGTATCAGTGATGACCACGCTACAGATGTGATCCTGCCGTGCCTCTGCGCCTTCTCATGACCAATATAAACGCATATATATGCATGCAAGTAAATATATATGTACTGCAAATCAAGTATATCATGCAAGAAGATAAGTCTGGCAAGAAAATTAAGAAGGGCGTCTAACAAGGATCAGAACTCCAGTTAAATCGAATTAATGATCGATAGACTAGCTGGTCTGCAATGTTAGCTAAGCTACTTTGCATTGTATTCCCTTATAGTCTAATGTCATGTCTTCATGCATTTGTGTATGTATAGCTACATTTATATCCAAGAATCTCCCGGCCTGTGCATTCAGAATGCTTTGATCGGTGCTCAAATATATATTCACATCGATTTATTGTATAATTTTCTCCTCACGTACGAACTAATGAAAGAATTATATATGTACACATCAACTTGCGAGAAAAGAATATCTTATAAGAGTAGAAAATAGGAGAATCGAATCGCACCGATCACATCATCGGTCACATGGCTCCACCTCCAAGGATCAAGGCTTTCCACAACAAGTGGGGATATATAGCAACAAAAAACGCATTTGATCATGTTTTTTTACTATACTTGGTCCATCAGTCCATGTATGTGTGGATTGCTGATTATTACAAGTAGTACAAACCATTGCATTTGTTTTTCAAAGAGCTTCTTATTACCATAAATCTATGGTAGTAACGTATACCAAATTAATGGTCAAAGTTCATTTTCAGAAGAAATTTCACCAAGTCAAATCATGCCCTTATAAGAAGAGATACAGAATAAAGTATATATTGACTGTAACCTAATTGACTAGTACCTCTTGTGCCAGAGACACAGCCAAATTCTTTGTCTTTTATATTCATTTTTATAAATTATGTTCTGTCTATTAAAGCCATATTCCAATTAATGCATAGGGAAAGCAACATGGATTGCCTTTAAACGCTCATGAATCGCCAAAAAGAGGGACAAATTAGAATCAGCCGCGGCACACACAGGGGAGAAATGTCTTTCACTGAATCACAGAGAGAATCCTTTCTTTCCATTGGTTTCAAAAAAAAAGAAAAACAAATGAAAATAGTGGGATACTAAAACCATGGACAGAGTCATGCACTAAAAGGTTGGAGCTAGATTGCTTGATATTATTCTCTTTGAGAAAAGCAAGATATATATGCTCCTCGATCGATCTTACGACCACACACAGGCCCCGTTCGATTCTACTCCTACTGGCGGGAGATAAAATTTCAAATTATCATGACACGTTTTTCAAACTGCTAAACGGTATATTTCGTGCGAAAATTTTCTATATGAAAGTTGTTCTAAAATATCAAATAAATCCATTTTTCAAGTTTGTAATAATTAAAACTTAATTAATCACACGTTAATGTCACATCGTTTTACGTGAAACACTTAATCTTCATCTTTTATGTAGAGATTCAGATGATGTTTGAAAGTCCTAAAATAAAAGATAAAGATGAAGATTAAGTGTTTCACGTAAAACGAGATGTCATTAACGTGTGATTAATTGAGTTTTAATTATTACAAACTTAAAAAATGGATTTATCTGATATTTTAGAACAACTTTCATATAATTTTTTTTTGCATAAAACGCATCGTTTAACACTTTGAAAAGCATGTCACGAATATTTTATCTTTTCGTAGCAGTAGAAACGAACGCAGCCTCAAACACCACCACATTCTTTCTAGTGATGGAATCCGATCTTTGCAACTAGCTATTTGGAGACAGTGACTGAATGTTCTGAACCAAATAATTGCACTTACAGCTCCTTCTACAAGCAATATTTTGTTTGTTTGTTTGTTCTTCAGATTAGCTACCTTATGCATGCCGACCATTTGATCATTAATATTTTCTTCAGATGCAGCAGCGTCCTCGATAACTGTCAGATAAACAATTGAATATCTAAGCGGTAACTGAAAATTATTTTCTTCAGATGCAGCAGCATCCTTGATAACTGTCAGAAAAACAACTGAACATCCATGCAGTAATTTAGACAGGAAGGCTGAACATCTTTGTAAACTGAACATGATTTATATATGTATGAGAAGTGCATTTTCATTTCCTCGAGTGAACATCATATCCCTTCACGCGTCTTTATTTCTCAAATACTACCTCCTTTTTAAAATATATAACGCCGTAAACTTTTCGCACACTGTTTGACCAATCGTTTTATTAAAAAATTTAGTATAAATATGTAAAATTATAAGTTAAGATTATATTTTATTTGATGATAAAATAAGTCGCAATAAAATAAATGACATTCATATAATTTTTTTTAATAAGACGAATGGTCAAATGTTATATTAAAAGTGTTGTGTGAAAAATCAACAGCGTCATATATTTTGAAATAAAGGAAGTACAATGCTAATCATTCCCGTTAAAATGAAGTAGCCAAATACGAAAATTTCTTGCGCGTTCTAACTAAACATCCAGAGGTGGAGTCCAGATATAGCTATAGCTTGGATTGGATCTTTGAATAGGACAGAGATGGAGATGGAACATATGCGCGATAAATAAGCTGAATCGCGACGTGACAGGAGCAAATTAAGAGATAGAAAGAGAGCTAGCTAGCTAGCAGAGATCCCCCGGCCACCTCCCGGGGACAGAAATGTTTGTTTTGACCCCTCGCCGGAAAAGCACCATTCTCCCACACCCACGACCATGGAATCCTCTCTCTCGCTTGCTGGCTGCTGCCCACACCCAGCTGCCTATAAGTAGCGCCCCTTCTCACACTCCTCATCAGCTCACACTAACACAGCCTGCAAGCTTAGCTAGCTAACCAGCCTACTACTAGCGCTCTCAGCTAGCTTCTCAAGTGCTTGATTGAGATCCCCTGCGATATATAATGGCGCAGCAGGCAAGGGCGCAGTGGCCGCAGAAGCAGAACAAGCTGTTCGAGCAGGCGCTGGCGGTGTACGACAAGGAGACGCCCGACCGGTGGCACAACATCGCCCGCGCCGTCGGCGGCGGCAAGTCGGCGGAGGACGTCAAGCGCTACTACGAGATGCTGGAGGAGGACATCAAGCACATCGAGTCCGGCAAGGTCCCCTTCCCCGCCTACCGCTGCCCCGCCGCCGGCTACCAGGCCGAAAGGTATATATACATATATACTACTTAATTACATGATTAATTATCTACCAGATTAAATTTCACATGACAAGCTAGTAGTCATGGTGAATTAATCTTCTGCATGCTTACACGCTGCAGGTTGAAGCATTTGAAGATCTAGGTGGATGTATTGATCATTGAAGAATCGCGGCTAGCATGCATGGTGATATATGCATGATGATGTGTGCTGTGGTTCGTGTAGACGCAAGGATGGCGATATCTGCAGATGCATGCATGTTAATAACTAGGAGAAGAAGCAGTTCATCACGCGGTCGAGATGGATCGATCTCTCACCATGTGCATGTCTAGCTATCACTATACCTTAATTCCACGTGTATAGCATGAGTACAAAGTATATCTATCTATCTATCTGAACCCTGTGTAATTCTGTAACATATATATCTATCTGAACTGGATATATTAATTAGTACATATGAATTTCGATTTCTATCCTCTCTTTGCCTAGTAAATACGTACATATTCTGGATGGGATTGGCAGAAACCAAATGCAAGTATGCAGTCCGGCCCAACCGCGCGAAGAAGTGAAGTTACTAAGCCGCACAAATCGAGCCCATAAATCTGTGGACTGTACCATTAGGACATGGTCGTACGGCCCACGGCCTACCAAGCTAACCCAGCCCAAAACGTAGCTGAGGACGGTCGTGCGCGGCAAAAAATTCCCCCTCTCCATCTCAGATTCTCAGTTTCCCTCCTCTCTTGCTCGCCGGCTCCCCCGCCGCTCCGTCCGATCCGACTCGATCGCCGGCCAACCACCGCCGCTGAGCCCTCCCGCCTCCCCCCTCTCCGGGATTCAGGCCTCCGCCTCTCCGGCATCCGACCCACCACCCACCCGATGGCGAGCTTTCACCGCCGCCGCGGGGACCAAACCATACCAAGTTACAACTTACAAGCCCTCGCCGTCCCGCGGCGGAGGCATTTTCTATGAGTGATTGCTTCGAATTGGGTCAACCTACTGGGAGGTGGTGGTTGCAGCGCTCAAATCAAGGGGAACTAGAGCCACCTCGACCCCATGGATAGGGTAAAATTTGTGGATAGGTCTTCTCCTACCCGGCCAAACCGGTGACTGGTGAGTTTCGCATCCGTGAAGTATCGGTCTCTCTGTGAGGGGGAACCGCCTAATTTTGTTTAGTTTTTTGTTCGGATATACTTAGATCATATCGCGTCTATGTGCGAGGTTTAGTTTGATCTGTCAATCTGTCGGTTCTAGTGGTTGGTTTGATGCCTGGATGCTTAGCACTGCTCATTGATGATGGTGGTGAGTACCTGTTGGATGAGTTGATTTCACATGATCACCCAGAATTCCGCCTCAATTCCCCTCATGTTTAGTTAAGGAAATATGAGGTAGATTTGCCTGTAGATATATCCTTTTCAGGTTGCAGATTGATTGAATTAGCTTATTTATGTGCTGATGAACTGTTGTATTTGGTATCTGAAGGAAACTTGAGATGGAATTCGCTAGTTTGGTGTAGGTAGTGTGTGTTCATCCTGGATTCATGCAGGAATAACAGCACAATTATTGTTGAAGAAGTGGCTACAAGTACTAAATAGGTACGGGATGGGTGATAATTAGGCATTGCTCCATGGAAGCCTGCTGTTTAGATATCTTAGGTTAGAGTTTCAGGTTAGAGCCAATTTAGGAAGAAGAAATACTAAGTGCTAACTATGTTTGTTCTACTAGGTGGCATTCTGTATTATTGGTTTTTGCCCAACATTCTTAATTATGCCGTGCCATCGCATATAAGGTAATGCTCATGCATCATCTTATATAATTTGCACTAGAAATTAGAACCATGCAGCATCAATATGTTCAGGAATGCTTATTTCTTGTCTGATATTGGAATCACCTAAAATAGTTTGATCATCTATAAGGAGGCAACTAAAAATTTGATGTAGAAGAAACTGAACTTTGGCAGGCAATCTTGCCTGCCCCTCGGCAGAAGACTGAACTTGTGTTAATGTTGTGATTAATAGTTCTCCAAGAACATATTCTCACTTTCTTAAGCATAAACACAGCTAATACTCACATCACTTCAACAAAATGCTAGCATACAATTATCATTTTCAGCTTGTTTTTGCATTATATAATTTTGTATGACTTGTCCCTTTTGTCTGAAGCAACTCTTCATTGCAATACTGTCACTAAATGCCTTGTTTCTGTTAGATTTGCAAGATAGACAGACAGCCAATTACGGCCATCCTTAAATGGAACTTTGCTGCTGTCAGATATGTATGTTGTGTTCCTAAGGAGCTATATCTTCTTGATGAATACCTTCTGCTGTTTTAATTGAAGCTTATGTGTAGCTTGGCCAATGACCTTCATATGTTTGAAAACTATCATGTTAAAAGGAGATACTATCATTTGTATCCATTCTATTCATTTTTTTGCGAGGGCCATTCTATTCAATTAGCGAAGCTTATCAAGTTATCTGTACATAACTATCTGCATTCCAATTTATGCAAGGGACAAGCTTCATGTAGGCTGCTACTTTTGCTCATGACTTTATGGTATGATGCTGACTAACGTGCATGTAAGAATTTCTCTTTGGCAATAGTTGATTATTAAGAAGAAAGAAGTATTACAACTTCTCATCATCTCTTGCACCTGTGACCTACTTATGTTGATTCTTTTCGTGTACACAAGATTAATCTTGCATTCCTTTTTTCTTCACTGAAAGTATGTGCAGAATCTCTCAAAGACCTAACACTGTCGGTGCACTATTTTTGAGCAGAATGCTGAGGATATTAATCCTACCACAAAATGTTCAAGATGAGGACCTTTCCCTATATTGTGCAGGTACCTGCTGTCTTTCGATTTTATACAATGCCCTCAGTTGCTTTAACATTTCATTGAGTTAGAATTTTTTAGATTGATATGCTAAACTTGAAAGATTCGAAATTGCAATGCTTTTTCTCGGTCATTTCTCTGTACCTTTTCCAGTTATTGCCATTCCTTTATCTGATGGCTGTTTTCTTTTGTCACGTCCCTGTCAAACGCCTTCTTTTTTCTTTTCCGTACCTTTTTATGTGTACTGGATTTGGAACCTAAGGTCTTCATGAATTACCAGGGGCATAACTTATGCTGACTTAGCGCGGTAAACAATTAAGCATTAACTTATTCTAAGCTACTGCCAAATGATGCCATGATTGTAGCTTTCGGGACCTAGATCTTTACCTGAACGACGTCGTGGTGCAACGTTTATATCATTTAGTCAGACAATTTACCTCTACAACGTGACAAATCTCTTGAAAGCCATGAACCTCCTGCAGTGCGCCTTCTGGCCCTGTTCCTTGTACGTTGTATACCACTGCTTCCAGGACTTGACCTGTCGAAAGCAGCACAAATTTGATCATATCTCCCCCACCTACCGGGCACGTTCCATTCTGACATTGGTCTCACACAAACTCCTGTGCCAGAAAATTTAGATCATGCTGACTTAAAACACTGACAATCTGCAGCCAAACCGGACCCTAAACACCATGTTTACTGTACGTGACGTGGGACTCGGCTGGTGGGGAGGAATTAACAAAGTGGCTGTCTTCGGCTAGGGTTCAACCACATGGTCTGCCACTGTAGTACGATGGCGCCTTCATGTCGGGCACGCCCTTAATGCGGGAGATTAGGAAGCAAGTGGTCCACGGTGACCCACGATTGGCTGAGAGATTAACTAAGAACTGTAATCAAGATTGTTATGCTCTGTTCGTTCATTGGGGTGAGTTCCCAACTCACGCCACTTGTTTTTCGCGCGCATGTTTTTCAAACTGTTAAACGGTGTGTTTTTTGCAAAAAGTTTTTATATGAAAGTTGATTTAAAAAATCATATTAATTCATTTTTTTAAAAAAATAGTAAATACTTAATTAATCATGTGCTAATGAATCGTTCCGTTTTCCGTACGGAGGGAATTTTTTCCCAACTCATACAAACAAACACACTAAAGTGTACCTCAACGTACTACTGATACTTTGCACTTGTCTATTGTTGATTAGTTGTTTAAGCTTGCTTTGTTGAGTGGTTAGTTGCTTGCGCAACTGACTCTGCATGAATCGGGTCCACTCTGCTTCTATAAATAGCTAGAACTTTTTCAGTCATGAAGATTAAGATTTACTAGCTAGATATGCTTGGGCTAGTGTCATCAACTGGAAGCTAGATGGGATTAGTTTAAACTTGGGGAGGATTGAATGAATGGGCAGCTGCTAAAAATATTTGAAGCTTAAAAGTTTGAGCACTACTGGATTTGATTAGGCTTCACGTTGCTTATAGGGACTTGGAGCCACATGATTGGTTGTTAGCGTTTTACTAGTCATGTCTGACGCCAACTAACACGACATAAGCAGATACCTGATGATTGCCGATCTTTGGTCTTGCTTTTTAGTAACTAGCTGGATGCCTGTATAAATGCGTGGCTAACACCCATAAAATTATATATCTTTTCACATAATTTTACTTAAAATTTATAAAATAATCATCTTATTGTTCTATGATTTTTAAAGATCGAACCTTATCATCCCAAGATTCCTAATTTTATAGTTTTTTAAAAGTCATACCAGTCATTACCCTTTACTTCTTTATTTATTTGCCTGACCTACCACAATTTTTATTTATCATCCTTGAAACCTTTACAAATTAGACCTTTTAATTTTTAGAGTTTATTGTTTCGTTGAGTTTCGTTTTTATAATTTTTGAAAGTTATAACGCCCGTTTCGTCGTGGCGTTAGCGGGAAAACCTAATTCCTAAAAACTCTATTTGCGAAAATTTTGCTCTTCGGTTGAGTCTTGTTGTGTGCCTGGATCTCGTGTCTTCCCCTCTCAGCTCAATCCCGGAGAAATCGCGAAATCGGAATTCGAATCCGAACCCTAATCCTTCCAAACCAATTCTCTGCCAAAAGTCTGCTTTACCTCCCTTGGTTCCCGGGCCGCTTCTCGTTCGGCCCATCTCCCCTCGCCCCTCTCTCCCTTCGGCCTTTCCCTCTCCTCCCCCGCTGGGCCGCGCCGCCCGGCCCAGTACGCAAGACCTGAGCGCTGGGCACACCGCGCACGTGCGCCGCACGCGCCGCGCGAGAGAGAGCTCCCTCTCTCTCTCCTTCTCTCGATCCTTCTTGCTCTCTTTCTTGCTCGCTCATCTTTCTCTCTCTCTCCCCGACCCGACGGCTTCCCGCCGGCGCTCCGTTTCTGCCTCCGCCCGTTGGTTCCCCGCATCCGCCGCGCGTCGTGGCCGACCGGCCAGACGACGCCGACGCCTGCCCCAGCGACCGCCCTGCCTCCGCGCCGCGCCATCGCCCCGGTCCCGTCGATGCCATCGCCCCGGTCCCGCCGCTTTGCGCGCGTGCAGCCAAAGAGGGAGAGCTGCAGCTCCCTCTCTCGCCCTCTCTCTTCCCGCGTTTCCTTGCCCGTTTCGGTAAGTGGACCGGCCGCCTTTTTCTCCCTCTCTTTCTCTTTTTCCCCGACCGGCGCCGACGTCACCGTCTGCCATCGCCTTGGCCGCTAGCGCCAGAGAGCGCCAGCTTCCTCCACGCGCTCCACCGCCTCACCTAAACCGCCTTCGCCTCCACCGACCTTGCCCCTTTTTTAAGCCGCGCCGTTTTCCCCCACTCGGCCGCCATTCTCTCCTCCTACCGCCGAGCTCCTTCCCCAAGCGCCGCCCTCCGTATTCCTCCACCGCCATGCTGTGTCCGTCCTCCGTCGCTCGAGGACGCCCGAAGGGGACTCCGGGCGCCCGCTTCTCCTCTCCTTCCTCGGCCGAAGCCGAGACGTTCTCGCACGCGCTGTCGGTTTCCTCCCCTCGCCGGCTAACTCCTCCCCGCAGTAATCCTCCCCTCTCCCTCCGTTTCCTCCCTCCCCTAGACGCTAGCCAGCTCGCCGTCGTCCTCCCGTGCTCGTAGACGCCGTGGAACCGCCGTTAGCACCGTCGCGGCCGTCCTCGCTCGCCGCTTCGCCGCCGCTCGGAGCCGAACTCCGCGCGCCATCGCCCGTGTCCTCCGGTGTCGCTCCGCCCCTCCTGACGCTCGGAACGCGTCCGTGGACCCACGTGGGCACTCCCTCTCCGGCGAATCGCTCTCTCTTCGCTCCGGCGCCATTTTCCCCTTTTTGCTCGCCGCAATCCGCCGTCTTCGGCCTTCCTCCGACGAATCCGAGCCGTTGGCTCGCTCCCTCTCACTCCCCTCTTCGCTTTGGTGCCCTTCCCCTCGCCGAACCTGCGCCGCGCCGTCCTGGAGCTCCTCCGCCGTCGCACGCCGTTGATCTCGGCGCCTCCCCTTCGTTCTCCTCCCGCTGGCCTCCGTGGCAGCCATGTCGGCGCCACGCGAGCGCCAACCGCCTCTCTCCCTCCGTGCGCCTCGTTCACGTGCACCGAGCCGCTGACGGGCGGGTCCCGCCCTAGCGCCGAGCGGTGGACCTCGGTCCACCGGTCCGTCCGCTCGCGTGGGCTGCGTCCTCGCCTCAGCCCACTCGGCCTCTTCTCCTCTCCGGCCCAGTCCGCTCCCCTTCGGCTCGCGCGCTCTCCCCGGCCTTGGGCCGTCTTTCCTGCGCGCCGGCCCACTCGCTCGGCCGCGCCACTCGGCCTTCGGTCCATCGGCCTCCCTCGCTCGGCCTTGGGCCTTTTCTCCCACGCGCCGGCCCGTGTTGCCCGGCCGCGTCCGATTCGGCCTTGAGCCGAATCCATCTCACTAAAAGTCCAATTCAAGTCCCTCTTTCTTTTTCTTTTTCAAGGGAATTAATAATTCCTTTTCCTTTAGACAGAAAATCATTTAATCTTAGGAAATTCGTATTTTCTCAACCGTTCGTCCGATTGACTCCGTTCAACTTCCAAAATTCCTCAAAAATCGAGATCTATCCAATGGCACGCTTAGTGGTCTTTAATAGGGCTTCTTTTATCGCTTTGTTGAGTCGTCTCGTTTAATAGGGCTCACTTTGTACCAGTGAAAACCACCTACGATGGGAAAAAGCTGGCAGACCTGTACATGACCCACGTGGTTTGTCGATACGGTTGCCCAAGGAAGATAGTGTCGGATCGAGGCACTCAGTTTACCTCAAGGTTCTGGCAACAGTTGCACGAGGCAATGGGTACCAATTTAAACTTCAGTACCGCCTATCACCCGCAGACAGATGGGCAGACAGAACGAGTTAACCAGATCCTGGAGGACATGCTTCGAGCGTGTGCCCTGGACTTTGAAGGCACATGGGATCGTTGTCTCCCCTACGCTGAGTTCTCCTACAACAACAGTTAGCAATCCAGTATTCAGATGTCCCCTAATGAAGCCTTGTTCGGACGAAAGTGTCGCACCCCGTTGTGTTGGAACGAGGTAGGCGAAGCGCAAGTGTTTGGACCTGACGTGCTGAAGGAAGCTGAAAAGCAAGTCAAGTTGATTCGAGACCGTTTGAAGACAGCTCAAAATTCGGCCCGAGGAAGGAGGAAGGTAAAGTGGACTTTACCAGAGAGAATGAAAGAGGGAGTTTGAGGGCTCGGATTCGAAATCCGATTTCGCGGTTTTCTCCGGGATTGAACTGAGAGGGGAAACACGAGACCTTGGCACACGACAAGACTCAACCGAAGAGCAAACTTTCGCAAATAGGGTTTTTAGCAATATAGTTTTCCCGCTAACGCCGCGACAAAACGGGCGTTACAAACCAACCCCCCTAACAAGAATCTCGTCCCCGAGATTCAGCACCTAAGGGAGCAGCTCCGGGAACTGGGCACGGAGAAGATCTTCGCGTTCCCAAGTTGCTTCATCCTCTGAGTGGTTGCTCCACTGCACCTTGTAGAACTTAACGGTCTTTCTTCGGTCTGACGTTCAGCCTCTTCAAGAACTCTGATGGGTCTCTCTTTATAGGTAGGTTCTTCTCCAGTTCTATGCTTCCCAAGGGAACTTGTTCCTCTGGAACACGAGACATTTCTTTAACTGGGACACATGGAACACATTGTGCACATCTGTCAGTCCTTCTGGCAGTTCGAGCTGGTAGGCAACTTCGCCGCGTCTGGCGGTGATGAGGTAGGGGCCGATATAGCGAGGAGCTAACTTGCCGGACATCCCAAACCTCTTTAGACCACGGAGTGGAGACACTCGCAGGTACACGTGATCTCCCACTGCAAACTCGAGATCACGTCTCCGATTATCTGCATAGCTTTTCTGACGGTCCTGAGCTGTCTTCAAACGGTCTCGAATCAGCTTGACTTGCTGTTCAGCTTCCTTCAGCACGTCAGGTCCAAACACTTGCGCTTCGCCTACCTCATTCCAACACAACGGGGTGCGACACTTTCGTCCAAACAGGGCTTCATTAGGGGACATCTGGATACTGGATTGGTAACTGTTGTTGTAGGAGAACTCAGCGTAGGGGAGACAACGATCCCATGTGCCTTCAAAGTCCAAAGCACACGCTCGAAGCATGTCCTCCAGGATCTGGTTAACTCGTTCTGTCTGCCCATCTGTCTGCGGGTGGTAGGCAGTACTGAAATTTAAGTTGGTACCCATTGCCTCGTGTAACTGTTGCCAGAATCTTGAGGTAAACTGAGTGCCTCGATCCGACACAATCTTCTTTGGGCAACCGTATCGGCAAACCACGTGGGTCATGTACAGGTCTGCCAGCTTTTTCCCATCGTAGGTGGTTTTCACTGGTACAAAGTGAGCTGCTTTGGTTAGACGGTCCACGATTACCCAGATGGAGTCATACCCACTAGGGGTCCTTGGTAAACCGGTAATGAAATCCATACCGATCTCCTCCCATTTCCACTCGGGAATTCGGAGGGGTTGTAACAGGCCGACGGGTTTCTGATGTTCGGCCTTTACTCTTTGACAGATGTCACATAAGGCTACATATTCGGCAACATCTCGCTTCATTCCAGCCCACCA